>OW026522.1:46815776-47415776 GCA_932274085.1 Protocalliphora azurea
AGACGATATCAAACATACATATGTATGTATATCGTCGCTACGCTGAAGAATGCAGCAAAAGAGTAGTGGTGTAATTTTTTCCATTTATAAAATTAATATTTCATTTAAATAATATCTCAAGTTATAAATTTTTTCCAAAATGGAATTTTAAAATATATCTTGCATATGTTGAATTATGTACTTATTCCATTTCCAAAATACTATGCAAATAAAATTTATGTCTTAAAAAACTACATATATAATTTAATTTAATAATTATATTGATAAGAAATATATAAGGAAATATAGAAAATATAGGAAAGGAAATATAGAAAATATAGGAAAGGAAATATAGAAAATATAGGAAATATAGAAAATATGAAATTTTTAAAATTTTACAATTCGAAAAAAAGTCAAATCAAACGAATTATATTGTTATGCAGACCACTATCTCCTAAAGTAATGGACAGATTTTTGTAAAAAAAATTTACATAATACGTAATGAGATACAACAATTTCAAAAATTAGGAAAATGAAAACGATAGCTTAAGTTTGTAGTTTTCCCTTTTGATCACAGAACTGTGTAACAACTTACAGTTAAAAGTTTTTTATTATCGGCACAGTAACGATATGATAGATCCATGTATACGTGTACATATGCCATAGTGTATTGTTAGCTCCAAATATACATTATAGTCATTTTATTTTTTAAAACAATATCATAAACTACGTGTATCAAGTTTACTCAAGTTTTTCTTTTAATTATTATTTACAAAAAGTTGCCTTAATTAATTTTAGTTGCCTTAATTAATTTAATTTAATGCAAAATACCTCAACATTCTATATATCAAAGTAAGGAAGAATTTTAGTTCGACTATGGCAATAAAATACTTAGAAATTATGATTGACGATAGGAACTACAAAGCCCATACGGAATACGCATGCACTCAATACTCTCAATATTTGGACAGTGCTACCTAAGAATACGCAGTAGTTACAGAACGGCATCACTTGCGCAATAAGTGTAATCGTCGAGGAAATCTCTCTCGATCTGGCAGCAGGTGAGGTCTTTTGAATATATGCACAAAAGAGGGCGAATACTTATGGCAACGAACGTGAAAGAAATTTCTTGGAGCGAAACAGGACTATAAATAACTGGCAAAGAAGTTGGAAGCGTTCCCAAAAAGTACGATGATATTTTAGGATCATACCGTTTATAAGAAAATTAATGAAACGCAAACGCGGAGAGGTTAATTATTACTTTATACAGTTATTGACAGGCCATGGAATATATACATAGAAGCCATTAGGATGTGTTCATAGGGTTATAACTTTTGCGATTTTTGCAAATATAAAAAATACCATAGCAAGGCCACGAGATTATTGAAAGGTGTAAAGGAATGAGATATTAATTTTCTGCGATCTTTAAGAAAAGTTCACGCACCAAACGCAGTGAAATTTTTATATTGATATTATTGCTTTGGAATCAAAAATATTATAATTTCTACCAAATCACATAAGTTTTGGCTACTTTGCTATGTCGCGTCTGACATAAAATCATTTGTTGATGCAATCTCTGTTAAACCATGATATAGATATAAAATATGTATAATAATATTTAATAATATTTAATTCGATAATGGATAAGTTTTAAGTAATTTCTTTTCCAAATGATTGACCATATCGACAAGTTTTTCTTATTCAAATATAAAATAAGGTACTTTATTTAAGTCTCACCAAATATAATCAAACCTTGTCCATTTATATTTATTCATATCTAAACTAACTAAGAATTATAATGAATTTGGAAAGCAAAATATATTTAAAAACAAACAAGTTATGAATCTTTCAACCATATTTTTTAAAAGTATGGATATTATGTTTATTTGTATCATTTTATTGTTATGGGAATAATAATATTAATATAATTTAAAAAACAAAATATTATTTAAGAACAAAGAAAAATATTGATAATATTTAATGGTTGTAGAAATAATGATATTTTTTTCATATGAATAAAATTTTGTTTCTGGTAAAAGTATTCAAAAACATAAAATGTTTATAGTCAACTATAATAAAATTTTTATTGAATGTAAACATTAAATGATAAAACTTAAACAAATGCATTATTACCATGAACACAATTTTATTAAAATTGTGCACATATATCAGTAAACTTCTCAATTATTTATTCAAATCAGTTAAACTAAAAAAAGAAAAATACTAAAAATAGCATTTTTGTTAAAAAATACTATATGCAAATTTATGTAAAGAAAATTAAAGTCGATTCTTATTCAACAGATCGAAATTATCCTATTGTACATATGTATTTTATTTAAATGTGGATTTTATTGCAGACTACTGAATTCATTACTGGTATGTTCAACGGATTTTTTGGAAATTGTGTAAAATGTATCAGGATGTTTCTTTAACAGCAAGTATTATTGAAAATACGTAAAATTTTTTTCCAAAAATAAGAATTATGAATAATAGAAAAAAATATTTTAATAATAACCGTTTTCAAGCAACTTAAAAAGTATTTTTGAAAAATAAATGTTATTGATCAATGTAAAATAATTTTGTCGATATTAAATAACATAAAAAAACCCCAATAAACACCGATTCGAACCAAAGAAAAAATTTTAAATATTTCATTTAATAAATAGTATATTATTCATATTGTATTCAAATATACTAAATATGTATTATAAAAAAAAAAAGTAATTAGAAAGTCTAAAGTTAAGTTTTTGTGCGATCAATTTCTTTTGTATATCTTCCATTTTAATTGAGAAAAAATGTTTTACGCATTTAATAAAGATTTTAATTTTTTTCTCTCATAAAAAAGTTTAAAACTTAGACATGTTTCTTCAAAAAATATAATATTATTATATAATTATTATGTTGCAGAAGAAAATAGCCAAAAATAGCAGAAATAATTGGAAAATATGCAATATGCATAAAATTTTCTTTTCAGCTAATGTTAAAAAATATCAATTTAATCATTTGTGTATGTATAATTAGAATTTAAAACATGGTTTAGAAAAAAAATATTTTTCATGTTTATCTTCCAAGTATATTTTAACATTTAAAAAAAAAAACGTTTTTAAAATATTTTAAAAACAGTTTTAACTTTAAAAGCATTTGATAAATATAATTGATATATACAAGGACCGGATCTACATTTTAAAATGTTCAGCAGAGCTACAAAATATTTTTAAATATATAAAAATACCATGGACAAATTAATATGTGGTAAGCCATTTCTCTAAAACTAACAATCACAGAAAGACGTTGATTATTGTAAAAGTTGCGTCATCAGAAAATTCCATATTTATCTTGTATTAAGATGCCAAATTACACAGAATAAATAATTGGGTTTGGGAGAAGTATTGCCCTAAGATATTCGATAAAACAATATTAATGAAAAAATTTTTTGGTATAAAATCCCTTGGATGGATAATCTAAAACATAGAGATAAATACAAACTTTCAGGGTCAAATAACCAGTCATTTACCTCAAGGCAGAACAAATTCGTTTAATATCGAGTTATGTATATGAAATTTTTATTTTGATTGTCATACGTTTTTGTAAAACATCGAGAATTGTTTGATTCTTTTTAAAGAAACTGCCAATGAGATTATTCTATCTGAGAGCACAATAAGCTGTATAGAGCTAACTTTAATAGCATTTTAGAAAAATCGATCTATCATTAAGACCACAGTCATCGAAAGAAGTGTTGACAATACAGTTGTTACAATTTTAGATTCAAACGAAGAAATAAAAAAATATTTCCACATCATTTAAAAATGCATCCATCACATCTGTTGATGTCGAACGGTAATTTTCTATGTAGAAAAGCTGTTTAAGGTCTTTACTGTATATTTTTAATTTAATATGATACTGAATTTAAATTTTATGTTTTTTTTTTAATAAAAGTTAAGAAATAAGTGTATATTTAATTGTGTTTAGGACATATTTTAACATTTTTAGTACATTTTTTTAAGCGCCTAAAACACACTTTTTAAATGCATGAAATTCCGGTTCCTGATTATATAGAACCTTTTTGCTGGAAAAAGGAAAAGGACACAAGTTTATACTTCAAAAATTCGGTGGATGAAAACCCATTCGAACAATTGTCTAAATTTGTAATTTCTTCATTAGTTTTACCCTTCTCTAATGCTGAATTGGAGCTTTTATTCAGCGTTATCAGTTTTTTTTTAAATAGATATCGATTAGGTAGTATTTTACACATTAGAGAATGGGTAAAATTAGAAGGTTCATGTTGCTATTCTTTTAATATTCCAAATAATTTTGCTTGAAAATAAAATCGTCCGAAAATTATGATATCGCTTTTACAAAAAAATTATGGTATCGCTTTCAGTATCGTAATTTCCAAAAATGACGATTGTAAAATCTTAAATTTTTTCTGAATGCATTTTAATATCAAGAATTATGTTTTTTGCAATTAAATATCTAAATATAATTATAAAGAATCATAATAATCTTAAATACGAAGACAAAATCCTAAATAAATATAAAACATATATAAATCAGCATACATGATATATTTTTATGCAAATATTATTAATTATAATATTTGCAAGTATAATTATTCCTTTGGCACACGTTTTTGCAATTGCGTACCTAAAAAATTTGGCTGGGCCATTAGAAATCTGTTAATTAATAATATATTTATTTTTATTTATTCTCAGCTTGTGTGTTTGTCGAGAATTTTTTTAATTTAATATTTTTATTTTGATTTAATATTTTCATGGTTTTTATTTTATTGGAAATAATTTTTTCGAAATTTCGATATAATAATATCATTTTCTGCAATACCGTACGATATTATATTCGGGACCTAAGATGATATCGTTTTCGCTATTATATCGTTATTATTTTTACTTTATTTCCCGATAGTACTAACAATTCTGAAGAAAAATTGTTCATAAGTTGCCATTTGAACTATATTTTACATGAAACAATGACAATGAAAATACAAATTTTTCTTTACAAAACAATTTATAGGGCATTCAGACCGACGCGAAATTACGTACTTTCGTGATTTCGGCCGAAATCAAGTTGAAATTACGTAATTTCCCATACGTTTTGACACTTGCGAAATTTCATAATTTTGTGTAATTTCGGCGAAATTACATTGAAATTACGATGCCTATATCCGTGCAACTCTGTACATGGTTGGAAAAAATACTTTTTTCAAATATGTACTGCATGTTTCAATCGTGAGAAGAAAAAAAAAAAAACAATTGACATCTGATCTTAAATTTAAACACAAATTTTAAAATTAATTATTAAAGTGATTTTGCAAAATGAAATGTATCCTTTGTACCTTTGCATGTCTAAAAATTTTTAATTGTTGAAATAACAATTTCTTATTAGCAAGATTTTCATTACTAATTTCCATTTTAGTAAGTAATTGTTTTTTATTTGTTTCCATTTCAAAATACTTTATTTACCCTTATGACAATTTAAAATGTAAACAATAAGTATCAGCTGTTCACGAAATTACATCAAATGTCATCTAGCCAGTATGAACACTCTAGATTTCATTCATAATTTCGACATGAAATTTCGTATTTTCGCGCTGGTCTGAACATTGTCATCTGATGCTGTAGAACATTTTGGCATAATTTTTTGAATGATTTAGCACTTTGCCAATTTCATCTTCCGACTACACTGCAGAAAACAAAAGTCATTGTCAAAATACGAAGAAAGAGAAAGAGTTATATAGTAATTCATATGTGTATGTAGGTGTAGGCTGTGCTTATTTAATTGCAAATATTATGACCAGAGCATGGTACAATATGTGAGGTAACGACAACTATACAACAACCGCAACACCAAAAAAAAACTTCATGTATTTTGTTTTTTCAAATCTCTTATGTCAATTTTAATATTGTCATTTCATATGTTTGTTTACAAGAAACAAACTCACATTTGATTTTTCTTCACGTAATAAAGAAATAGTAAGACGCAATAAGGCAAAAGTAAACAAAAAATGTAAACAAAGACTGTAAAAGTAAAAACAATTTGACACTGCAAATAAAAGCCTCCATATTGCCGCATGATTAATGTACTTTGGACCAGAGCAGAAATAAAAATGTTTTTATTATTTCTGTGTTTTAAATCCAATATCTAAATAAATACTAACAACAATACATTAAATTTTCGTATAACATTTTGTACTATACATCTCAAACAGCCGGACGCTATTTAAGGTTCGGCACAGCCGAATAAATCGCTATAAATTGTTTTTTTATTGTAATAAAAATTTCTTTTTTGCCTGCAATGTGCAGAGTAGTACCGTCACCAAAAATGTAGTATTTAAAAAGTTTGCAGGAACCAGAAAAACTTATTAAAATAAACATAATATGTATGTATTTTAGTTCGTCAATTGCAAATTTCACAGGTCAACACTAAAGCAATATCGTGAAAAATATGTTGAAGATATTGCAAGTACAGTCATTCCAATCACAAGAATCATTTCGGTTTTTCTCCATCACGTGGCACTTTTAACCCATTGGCGACCAATGAAAATATGCTTCTCTAAGGGATTTCAGGTTATATAATTCTCTAGGTATTATTCAGAGCAAATTAGTCGTTCATGGGTTATAGCCATGAAATGGTGCCACAAAATTATGGTAGAAGTCAAGTCTCCAACTTGCCACCCATAGCACCTGAAAGTCTTAAAATTTATCAAAGTCAAGAATTTCTCAATTAACCCTCATTGAACCAATGAAAATCGCAAAAATGGTAAAATGATTAAAGAGTGAAATATATTTATTGCAAATAATTCCCCGTTGTTCTTATGAGTATTCCTTGGACTAAATATAGTGTAATAAGTGAAATGCAACATTTTCCAAAACTTTCTAGACTATATCTGGTCTAAGGAATAAGAATTTTGCAGAATTATTCACGATATATATTTTTTATGATATTTTGTTATCTTGTGTTTTCTAAGCAATATAAAATGACATTATCAAAATAGAACTTTAAGCACTCACATTTCATTGTTTCCTGAATTTTCGAAATTTTAGATAGGGCTGGTTGCATTTTTGGTAACTATTTAATATCTTAATTGTAATTTTTTAAGTTATTATTTTTTTTTTATTTTTTTTATTATTATTTTTGTTTATTTATTTATTTTTTTTTTGTGGTATACTATAAATTTTTAGCCAATCATGATTTTTTATTTTATATTAGCTTTTACATTTACATTACATCTAGGAAATTTAGGTATATCCATGTGCACATTCTTAAGAGTAGTAGATTAAATGATTAGCTAGAGAAAGCATTAAATTTAACTGTTTTCCTTACTGTTTGTACTTTTAAAGTTTTTTATTATTTTGTCTTTTTTTTTTGTCATCAGTGTTTTCAGTTTAACCCTTTTAAGACTATATCTAGCCTTTTTGTTTTGCTTTTCGCTTCAAAATTTTCATTTTAGCTGCTAGCTTTTTATTCTAACATTTTATGATTTATTAAATTACCTTAAAAAGGCTAAATGTTAGTATTTCAACAACGAAGAAAATAATTCCTTATTTACTATTACTGATTTCATTTTTACAGAATCATCCATTAAGCAATTTTGTATATTTATTCGCACAAAAAATATAGATTATTTATATTTGGCAAAAAACTTCGCCTACGACGCTTCATTCTCTAAATTAAAAATAACTAATTTTATGGATTACTATATAGGTTACTATAATTATTTTTTAATATACTTCATTAACCATAAAAACTAGTTAAAGATATAATTAAAAAATATTATAAATAATATATTATAGTTCAAAAATGACGAAAAATCTATTCAAAATATCGCATAATTTTTCATATGAAATATAACCCAAGATTGTATTAAAATTTCTTGGGTGATTTTTTATTTGGTTATTTTGCTGGCAGCCGTTTTGTGGTTTACAATATCTTATTACAATATATTAAAAACATATATAAAAAACTAATAAGAACGAGAAAAAGTTATTTAAAAACATAAAAGAAAAAAATGCTAAACAATAATCATACATTGCTGATTTACTACATAAACTGGTAGCTTTAAGCACATAAACAATAATAATTGAAAAAGGACAATACAAACTAATTGTAAAAAGCTTTATCGTAAACAATTCGTCTTACTTAATAACATATAGGAAAAATAAGTTACAGGTTCCATTTCCCAAAAAGTTGTAAGTTAAATAGATGATGTTTACAGAGAACACCAAGGTGGGATGCTGAACAGTGCTATTGACGGTAGTGGCGGACCATAAAATGCGTTCCATTCTGCCGAATGTCCAATAAAACTTTTACACTGTATTCTTCTACAATTATTCAATGTACTTAAGCCGAACATACAAAAATCTAAAATAAAACTATATGAAAAAGTTCAAATCATGTATGATAATAAGTCCCAAAAACTAATTTTTTTAATAAAATCTGTTTCCTAATAAAAATTATCGCAATGTTACGCTTATTTTCTCATTTTTCTTCAATATGTATATAATTAGTAACTTTATTCATATCTATTAATTATTTTAGCGACTGTTTTGCTTACGAAAATGCTATCATTTACACAGTTATGAAAGCACACACACATACTTATGCTGTTCCTATAAAAACATTCAAAGAAAACAGGCAAATTCTTTTTTCCCTATTGAAGCAAACAAGTGGTCAAATGTTTTATATTAGGTGAGCGATCGCATTGTCACATCTTATTGGGTCGCTATCACATTACGAATAGCATTTGCTCATAAAGTTGAACATCACAAGCAGTACTTATATAGTTTTAAGTACCTGTAGAACAGTATTTATTTTTCTGCTCACACACTGATTTGAAGCACTTGAAAAATAATAAGTGGCTTGCAATCAATAAGGGCTTTAGTATATACATCAAAAATAATAACAAATGTATAGAAAAGTGTTTTAAGAAATTTAATATTTCTATAGAGTAAAATGACAAATAAGAATATTATGGATTGTTGATGTTTTTGGCTACTGGCTCGAACTCTTAGCCTTATGATATGTATTCAACCAAAAGAGTGCATTGGAACATAAACAATCGCTATTAAAGTTTGAATGTTTTTTTTACAGAAATGCTCGTTAAAAGCCGGAAGTAAATTCAACATCTGAAGAATTGTGAAGTCAATAATTTTGTACAATATATGCGCATTTTAAAAATATTATATTAATTTTTACATTTCAGGAAGTTTTTATGTTGTATATACCATATCCATAAATAAGCATTTGAATGTATTACTACGGAAATGATGCTCAAAGAACATATGCAAATCTAGCAGATTTGTTAGACTTCCGCATACATATGTTTATACTTATGAATAAATATGTATAGAGTAGATAGTGACTTTTTTTTTTTGCAAAATCATTACTTATATGTCGTTTTATATTTTTGTGATTTTTAAGTGGGATTGAACGCTGTATTAATCTCATCAATAGGCATAATTTGAATGGTCATCCTACTTTTCAATGCACAGTGAGGAAGAATCGAAATTTTTTGGAAATAAATCTGTAACTTCTAATCGGCCGGTTGGATTTTCATGAAATTTAGTACAGGCGTAGCAGAGGAGTGTACAATGTTATGTTTGGAAGGGGGCACAACTATCCCCCCAGGGGCGGAGCTAAGTGGGCTCAAAGTTAGGTACCTCTGACATAAAAAATTTTTAATCACTTGCAAAATTTTTTTTCTCGTCCGATTTCAAATATTTTTATATACTGTTGTAGGCCTTATAAAAAACATGCTTACATTTCCTATTTATCTCTTATAGTTTTCGAGTTATTTGCGTTTGAAATAGTTTTTTTTCATATATATCCTAGTACTTCCGACCGAACAAAAGAACAAAATTATCTATTGAATAAAAGAACTTTGAAGTCGATATCTTTACCGAGTCCAAAAATAAACGGTTTTTGTGTTTTTTTAGCCGAAAAAGTATCTACACTCTTTTTCATCTAAAATAAAATTTTCTTTAGTCGCTTACAATAATTTTGCACTCTTCTGAAAGGTAACTTCACAAAGATGACTGTCAGATAAAAAACAAGCCCAATAACTCAATTGGTCATGGTACATACCCTCCCGAATTCGACCCATTTTATATGAAAGTTTTGATTTTAGACCATATTTTCTCAAAACCCAAAGCACGAATCGACAGGCGGAATATATTTTAAGAATCTTCAATATGTTGTTAAAAGTCTTAAACCAAAGGCTACGAGAATTCGGAAAATGTGGATTCTATAGCCAAAAATGTAAAAAATCCCATTTCTGGGAATTTTGATTAGTTTATTTGGGAATTCAGGAAAACCCTACCCCTGATTGCAATTTGGTTAACGCGCTTTTATTTATATTAATAAGATCCACACTTCCTGCAAATTTCATTAAGATATCTTTATAAACAAATATGCTATTACAATTAAAAAATTTGTATTTTCTCCAAAAACCCCAAATTGGGCCTTTTGTTTGGTTTTTTTTCTAAATAGCGAATGAAATTTTAAAAATATGTATTCCAAATTAAGCTTATCCATTAGCATATATAATTTCCGATCTTTTCCAAAAAGACTCAAGTCAATATCATGCCTCATTTCAGAAATATGCGCCTTTAAACTTTTATATTTCCAATTTATTGTATATATGACTATATATTTACAAACTTGCAAATTTTGCCTTTAGTTTTGCGTGAATAATTACTTAGAAAATTATGAATATTTCTGTATACATTTACTAATATCTATACACAAAATATTTTTATAAAAATAATTAATAAATATTTTTTATTTTTAATAGGGTTGCCATATTTCCCAAATTTAAGTAAATCTTTATCCTTTTCTAAGCATTAATATATTTCTATTAATGAATTTAAAATAACAAAATAAACAAAAAATTTCTATTTTAACTTAATCAATATTATTATTTTTAGTATTTATCATCTTCCTTATTTAATATTCTATTTCTAATACGATTTTTTATTACTTATTTACATTAAATTTATGTAGACAATTTTTCTAATATTTTAAAGTTATACTACTCATTTTCTATAAAATAATCTCTTGTATCTGTATACATATCTAAAAGATAATAAAGGTCCTTCAGTCTTCAGTATTTTGAGTTGATAAAGGCTCATAATAAATCCAACGTTTTCTCATTGATGATATTACAGGGTCTGATGATAACAATAGGCTATTAAAAATATCCTCGTTTTGTGACGTTATGGAGCATTTCCTGGAGCTGAATAATTGAACGCGCTTAAAATCTCTGTTTCTTGCTTCTTGAGCCTCTTCTGTAAGCTTTCCAAGTGGAAGAATATTTCGTTCAATTATAATTTCGCCATGGCACAATACTTTATGTACTGTTGGTGTCATTTCTTTCCATGGATATAGAGAAACAAGTGGTTTAGATATTTCTGTTGCATATTCTCCAAATCGAGCAGAGTTAATTTTGTGCTTACAATTAATTTAATTGTAATTAATAGTATGTTAGTCCTTTGGAAGAGGTTGTAAATCATTTATTTCATCTTTAATATATTCCACTAAATCCTTTGTTGTTGTCTTCGACTCCCTTGTGTATTCGAAACAAATAGGTCTGCAAAAATGTTTTGATCCTGGAGTGGTGTTAAGTCATATATCTTCAAATGAGTTTTTACACTTTGATGAAGATTGCTTTAAGGAATAAGATTGCATTCTTAATGGCACCAAAGATGCTATAAATACGCTTTTATAATCCGTCATTTTCTTACTTCCATTAGCATGCTTGTATTCAGGAACTGATTCCAACCGATCTGCAGAAAAATCTGCAACAATCCTGGTAGCTATATTCTCAAGCAAAGAAGGAAAAGGAAGCATGTGTAGAGCTCTACACATGCTTCCTTTTCGGTAACCGAAATAGATGGTAAAATAGTTTGCTTTTATTCTTGAATATCCTTGTATGATGATAGAATTGAGTGTCCCTTTTCAAGCAGAGCTTTCCTTAAAATTTGATATTTGTTTCGGCTGAGGTCCAGTTCAAGCATTAAAGCAATTGCTTCTTCCTCTTTAAATTGGATTGTGATGTTGGTGTAGGTACACTTTCGGCAATCCGTTAAAGACGTTTTGTTATGCAGTTGGCAGTATTTCAGCAATATTAATTGCTTATGGGCCAATCTTTTCTTCTTAGATCTTGTACTTAAATCATCATATGTCTTGCAGGGTGCTCCAGTTGATATCTTGTACGCTGATATTTCTATATCAGTATCCATCCAATCGGAATGTTTACTTTTTAATCTGTTAGTAAGCTGATTCAAGGACTTTATTTTTACGTCATACAACCTTAAAAAGCTCTCTATCTGAGATTTACCAATGACGTCGACTTTTACTCCACAGAACACAACACAATTGTTCATGTTTCAATGTAATCACCATGGTAATCAAATTCGTTATGATGTTGATAAGGATTAGCTGCGCATTTATATATATCTATTAGATATATCGCACAGGTATATATATTTACAGGTATTCTGTGAATTTTCATTAGGTAAAATATCTGAAAGAGTCAATTTGGAAGAGTACCTATACCGAATTCATTGATATTATATGTTGCTATTAGATATCACCGGAAAGGATATTACCTGTGCATTGTCACTAGCTCGTAAAAATATAGATTTTGAACCATCTGTAATAGATAAATGCCGCAGCTAGGTATCACCGGAAAGTATACCTGTACATTGCCACTAGATCATAAATATTTAACCATCAACAATAGATAAATACATTTGTTAAATTTAGCTAACCACCATAAATTTAAACTAATAAAATACTTATTGATTAAGTTAAAATAGAATTTTTTGTTTGTTTTGTTATTTTAAATTCATTAATAGAAATATATGAATGCTTAGAAAAGGATAAAGATTTACTTAAATTTCGAAAATGTGGCAACCCTATTAAAAATAAAAAATATTTATTAATTATTTTTATAAAAATATTTTGTGTATAGATATTAGCAAAAGTATACAGAAATATTAATAATTTTCTAAGTAATTATTCACGCAAAACTAAAGGCAAAAGTTTGCAAGTTTTTAAAAATATAGTCAAATATACAATAAATTGGAAATATAAAAGTTTAAAGGTTTAAAAAGTTTAAATTCTGAAATGAAGCATGATATTGACTCTAAATTATACATGCTAAAGGAATACATATCTTTAAAATTTCTTTCGCTATTTAGAAATGAACCAAACAAAAGGCCCAATTTGGGGTTTTTGGAGAAAATACAAATTTTTTAATTGTAATAACATATTTGTTTATAAAGATATCTTAATGAAATTTGCACGAAATATGGATCTTATTAATATAAATAATAGCGCGTTAACCAAATTGCAATCAGGGGTAGGGTTTTCCTGAATTCCCAAATAAACTAATCAAAATTCCCAAAAATGGAATTTTTTACATTTTTGGCTATAGAATCCACATTTTTCCGAATTCCCGTAGATTTTGCTTTAAAACTTTTAACAACATATTGGGGATTTTTAAGATGTATCCCGCTTGTTGATTCGTGCTTTGGGATTGGAGAAAATATGGTCTAAATTCAAAACTTTCATATAAAATGGGTCGAATTCGGGAGCGTATGTACCATGACCAATTGAGTTATTGGGCTTGGTTTTTATCATCTCTGTGAAGTTACCTTTCAGAAAAGTGCAAAATTGCTGTAGGTTGCTAAAGAAAATTTTATTTTAGTTAAAAAAGAGTGTAGATACTTTTTCGGCTAATAAAACACGAAAAGTCGTCTTTTTTGCAATTTTCAAATTCAAAATCGTTTATTTTTGGACTCGGTAAAGATATCAACTTCAAATTTTTTTATTCAATAGATAATTTTGTTCTTTAACTAGTTAAGAAAAAAACTAGTAAAATCGGTCGGAAATACTAGGATATATATGAAAAAACTGGACTAAGAGCATGCAAAATTATGGTGCTTAAAAATTCAAACGCAAATAACTCGAAAAGTATAAGAGATAAATAGGACATGTATGCACGTTTTTTATAGGTCTTATCAGGGCCTACAACAATATATAAAAATATTTGAAATCGGACGAGAAACAATTTTGCAAGCGATTAAAAATTTTTTATATCAGAGGTACCTAACTTTGAGCCCCCTTAGCTCCGCCCCTGGGGGGGATTGTTGTGCGCCCCTTCCAAACATAACATTGTAAACTCCTCTGCTACGCCTGTACAAAATTTCATCAAAATCCAACCGGCCGATCAGAAGTTACATATTTATTTCCAAAAAATTTCGATTCTGCCGCACTGTGCAATGGGACACACAAATGTTTACGCAACGATACAAATAATTTACGTGTTTGGAACTCTCAAATAAATTCTAATGTTTGTAGATTGCAGATTGCAAATGTATAAATAAATGTAATTCTCATGCAAGTAATGCATTTGCTGATCAATACATAAAAAACAAATGAGTGGTTAAATAAATAAAAGCACAAAAAAAAACTTCGAGTTAAAAATTTGCAGGCAATTTGTAACTTAAAAATTTTATTTTCTTTTCAAACTTTATATCGTGCAAACTTATCAAAATCATCTTAAATTTTCTCAACATTTTTTTACTTTGTTTTTCAGAATTAATTTAGTTCTTAAAAGGAAATAGTTTTTACACGAAAGAAAAAATAATAATTTTAACATCAGCCAGAGAAGACTTAAAAATGCATTAAAATGCTACTCAGTGAATGTTTCATAGAGATGTCAGAAGCAATGAGGAAAAATGAATGAATATATTTTGGTTTAGCTGTTTGTGGTAAGTTGTATAAAAGTATATTATATGTGTATATCCTACATGTCTATGTGCGAGTATAAATTAAACATTGTGGTTGTCTTATTTTTAAAGTCTATAACATTTAATTTTTTATTGTTTTTAACATTACTTTTTAAATAAAATTATGAATTTATGATATTTTTCATACAAAATCAAAAAGAATTCTGGATCATGGATACAGAGTTTAATAATATGTTTAATTAATATATCACGAAAAAGCATAAAAATTCTCCCATAGCTAATGTTCGAATGTGATTTTGTACTGAAATACACAAAAAGTACAATTTTTCGTAAGAAAACTTGAAAAGTTGTATTATGTACATAAATACTATGAAAAAGTTCGTTGTTTCAATGAATTTTTCCCCTCTTTTGACCTAATGCACAGGTATGTTAAAACAATGTATTGCCATACGTTTACATTAAAATTTAAAGTACAAGTTCCTTGATTCAACTTATTCGTAAATTATTTTGATGAACACGTTCGTTGAATAAAATAAATAATTGCAATGATTTCAATGAACTCATAAGTTGTTCTAATGTACCATAATAATAGGCCTGTTCTGTACTTTTGGCATACACTTTATTTCAAATTAAATTATTAAATTTTATAATTTTTTTAATATATGTAAGTGAAACTAAATACAATTCTCTATAAATAATTAATATAGATGTCATAAATATAATATAGTTTCATATAATATTTTACTAATTAATCTAAATAAACACATATAACCAAACCTTGTTTATTTATATTTATTCATATATGAGAATTATAATGAAGTTTAAAACAAATATTTAAAATAAAATATATTTAAAAACAAACAAGACTAAAATGAATATTCAAGAAATTTCTAAGTCAATATGATACTTTTTTAATCAAATATTTAAATTAAGCAAGTTGATAAAAAATTAAAAATTTATTAGTAATATAATAAGATTCTTTATGGGCTGAAAATTTATATATATTATTATAAAAATTATATTATAAATATAATTTTTTGTTTGGATCTTTAAATTTCGTAATCAAATACGATATTTATTTTTTCTGTGTAAGACGGGGGTTCTCAGAATCATCACAACTCGAGAAAGACCCAATACAATTTTTGTGTAATAAGTAAATACTTAGTCAAAAGTTTTAAACATGGTTATGTTTCATATTAAATATGCTTATCAAATAATGTTCAAACATAGACCAACGGTTTAAATTGTAAAAGTAAATAAAAGTAGATCTTTGAGAAATGAATTTTCCAATTTTTAAATAAATTTCTATACTTTTTAAGGAATTTATTATATATTCTCAAGTCTTTGACATTAGAAAATATATAAAATAAAAAAATTGCAATTAAATTACTGTCGTTCTGGCTGTCCTGTCACAACTTTAAACTTCCAAAGTTTGAATATCGATAAAATTACCTTAAAACTCTTAAATTTCTTTCTAAGTTTAACAAAATTTATGGATTTGGAATTGTACACAATTTAATATAAAATCTATCCTTATTATTGTAAAGATCTACCTAGTTAATTTGAAAATCGGAAATAATTACAATCTTGCTTACTTTTGACACCTATATAAATTGATCAATTCATTGAAATTCATTGAGTAACTCCATATCAAAACGGACAAAAAGCAGGCATTTTCGGATTTGATATTTCCGATTTCAATGAAATTCGCTACAGATATTACCTATTGCAAATGTTGCTCAAATCACAAACCTTCAGACTTTAAACCCTTTTCTTTCCAAAAATATGACGTTTTAAAAATGAAAAAAAAGACTGTCGAATTTTTCCCAAAAGTGTACATACTTTATTCCTCATAACTTCTAAACTGTATTGTAGAATTCTAACATTTATTTCTTTTGGTAGAAAAGATATTGACTTTAAAATTACATGTATAAAATTTATTTACTTCAAAACTTCAAAGGTCACAATTGATGATATAAAGCTGAATATATCAAAAAACTGCATTTTAAAATCCTCAAAAAAAAAAAAAAAAATTATATATTGATAATTTAACTCTATACTATAAAATATAAAATTCAGTAAAGTATGATTTACAAATATTAATTTCAAAGTTAGCTTTTCTATGATGAATGTTTAAAAATAAATTAAATTTTATATATAAAATTAGACTTTAGTTTATAATTTTTTACATAACCTCCAAACTAAAGGTGTATCCAACATGAAATTTTGCACTGGTGTGAAGAAAAGTTGTGTTAACATTACGTAATATTTTAAGAATTTTAAAAATATATATAATAGTCTAATTTTTATAAATGTAATTTTGATCTTTGAACTTTTGAATTAAATTTTGAAGGCTATATCTTTGTCTTTCGGGATGATACTGAAATTAAAATTTTATTGTGTATAGTTCAGAAGTTATTAGTAATTAGATTTTATTTTGGTCCATAACTTCTAAATTAAATGATCCATCTTGTGTCCACCTTGAAGTGTGAAAGAAGACTTATTTATGTCAACATTTTTTAATCATTTTAAAAATAACGGTTTTTGAGATATAATGGTTTGATTTTTATATGTCTACCTTTGACTTTGGAACATTTGATATGAAAAAACTTTATACATATCGTTATAGAGGTGATATGTTTGTCCTTAATATGAAACTAAACCGAGACTTCTATCACATATAGTTTAGAAGTTATTAGTAATTAAACAATTATACCTTTGTGAAGCTTTTAACTGTTTTCGTTTTTTAACCGGAAAGGGGTATGAGTCTAAAATAATTTGAGAAATACTTGCAGTAGCCAATGTCTGTAGTGAATTTCATTTATATCGGTAATATCAAATCCAATTGCTGTACGTTTTCAAATGCAATCACTCAATAGTCTAAGAAAATAATGATTCCACCTTGGAATTTTGTACTCTAGGAAAATTAGGCGAAAAATGATTTAACGTAGAAATTTGGTAGAGGAAAGCGAATTTTGGTATATAGCTTAATTTTGTCGTCTTATATATACTGTTGAAAGTCACCGACAATCATGTATGGTACGCGAGTTATTCGAGGTTAAATAAAAATTTATAGGCACAATACTCCTACTTGCTTTGTTATGTACACCAAGTCTTTTCAGTTTGTGATTGCAATTTTAATCTGTAGCCACATTAACAATTTTACACTTGCGGACATCTTAACATGGACCAGGAAGAAATTTTTAGACGAAATGTACAGCAAGAGATAATTACATATATATGGAAGATGGATGGTATAATTATCCTTACAATTTTACTATATCTTCCTGAAATGATACTAAAAACATTAAGTCGAACATAAAATGGGCTATAACTGGTGATGGTATATAAAAATCTACTTCAGCAAAATTGTTGAAAATTTTATATTATTTTATATATTAGTTTTGTAAATACATCAAAAGACCTATGTTGCATAATATGCGAGATATATGTATGCAAAAAAACAGATTTTTGGCTCCTTTAACCGCGAATAACTCGCGTAGCATAGAAGATTTATGCAAAAATTTGCTTCCCTCTATCAAATTCATTTGTTAAATAATTTTTTCGTCTAACTTTCCTAGAGTATAAAATCTCATGAGTTGAAGTCTACCAGAATTTTTTTTTCTTTTTAGTTTTTTAGTCCAAATATTTCTTCGAGAAATATTTTTGGGTAACTTAATATATATTTTTTTAATATCTCCACTAAAAAATAAATTCCTAACTTTTCACATTTATAATTCCTTTGACATTATGTTGTGTTCATATTCAGCTTTGATCTTTATATCACAAGTTTTTCCTTTGAACTTTTGAAGTAAATAAATTTTATACATGCAATTTTAAAGTCAACATCTTTTTCTATCAAAAGAAACAAATGTTAGAATTCTACAATGTATAGTTTAGAAGTTATGAGGAATAAAGTATGTACACTTTTGGAAAAATTCAACAGTCTTTTTTTTCATTTTTAAAACGTTATATTTTTGGACCGGAAAGGGTTTTCAGTTTGTTTGTGGTTCGATGTATTTTATGACAAGCATAACGTTTCATACCATATCCAGACACAAGCTGTTTTTCATGGATACAACAATCGATTTTGATGTATAAAAGTTTATTCTTTCCAGATAAAAAATAAATTTAAAAATCGTTTTGTTTCTCTTTTTATTTGCACATCAGAGTTATTGTTACTCCATTCCCGACCTATTTTAAAGTTTTGCAAGATGCTAGTTAATATACCTTTGCCTTTAGACTGAAATTAAACTGTCTTAATAAACAATTCAAATTATACTTTTGTAAAAATCCCTAATCACGGCACACGGAAGGATTAAGGATAAAATATGTGAAGGAATTTTTTTATAATATACTCTTCTGAAAATTTTACTGGAACTTTGAAATCATATTCTCATCTCGGCACTGTAGATCAACTAAAATATTTGAAAATAATTTATAAAAAAATATTTTAGATTTTGTTTAATGACATTAAAAGTATAAACGAAAAACTATAAAAAAAGTAATATACGCACATACGTGTATAGACCCTGTTAGCCAAATGGTCATGGACGACATTGTCGTCAAAGATTCATGTACGACATGTTGCTGTTACCTAAGTTTTCATAACTTTTAAACGCATTTCATCTTTAAGCGATGCTAAAGACAAGAAGACAGACAATATCTTAAATGTTGTCTTATTTTAAAGTTTTGTGATGACAATATGAAAGGCAATGTTATTAAAGTTGTCTTCTAATAAACTTTATTAAAGAAGATTTCGGCGACATATTCTTCAATTTTATTCAGTAATGGTTACTTTTGATGGCAATATGAACGATAATATCTTGAATGTGTTATCCGTTAATGATGTTAAATGTAGTCTTCGATCAAAAGCTTTTCATGACAAGATGAGCGACAATGTCTTTAATATTTTCTCTTATTTATTTTTAACATGACATGCGGGGCGACGAAGTCTTAAAGATTTTCATTTGTAAACTTTTTTGATAACAAGTTAAGCAACAATATGTTTCATGTCGTGTTTTATTAATCTAAATTAACGACGAGAAGAGTGACAATAACTTAGGTTGTCATGAAGAAACTAGGTTGATAAGAACATAAGTGACAATATCTTAAATGTTTTCCTTTGTCGAACTGCTTTTTTCGAAAAGACAAACAGACTAGAAAAAATATTCATTTGTATGTGACAAGTCAGAGCGTTTACAAGTGAATATTATATATGTTATGCGGAAATTTAAAAATGTATACAATTTTTATCGAAGTCGTTAATATTTTATATAATTCTATTTTTTAAACAAAATTGTAATTTAATTAACTACGTATATAAATTTTAATTGCGAAAATATTTCCTTAAATTATTTTATTTGTCACTGATGTAATCATTGACTAATAAATGGATGACATTGTTATCATGTGATCACTACCCGCAAAGATCAAGACGGTGTCATCTACATAATCGTTGACGACAAAATGGAAGACATTGTCATTCATATGATCATTGACGACAAATCTAAAGAAATTTTATCCCATGTATTCGTTGACGATTAAATGTAAGACTTTTCAGTCTATATTATCGTTGATGACATAAGAGACGACATAGTCCCCTATGTAATCGTTATCGACAACATTAGGGAACTATTCATTAAACATGGCGTTGATGAATATTTCGTTTATTTATCGGTATTTTACTAAAGACAAGATGCGAAACATTGTCTCTCCTTTAATCGTGCACGATTTTGGGGACACTTATACATTTCTTTTGTATATAAGTTAACTAATAACTTATTTAATTAGAAACACAGCAAAACGTGCATTAGATCTACAAATAATATCAGACTACTTTGGCATTGTGAACAATGATTTTGTTTTTTTCGAAAAGATCACCTTTTGAATTACAATAGTTCTGTGAAAATATTACCTAGTCCGTATTCAATCTATGCAACGGTTCTACACATAGGACCATTGTTCGGATTAATGGTTTTTTATTATAATGAATCCTTTAATACGGCTTTTTTTAATAATTTAAATTTGTCAAACTTTATCTTTAAAATTTTATATATAATAAATACTTCTACGACATTCCAAAGCTCTGAAAGAGTAACCACCTTAATAAATATATTTATATATATATATATATATATATATATATATATATATATATATATATATATAAAATAAATATATTTATATATATATATATATATATACATTAGGGTAATAACTTTTTTTGGACCTCGAAATACCATAGCACCACCTTATAGCCAATATTTTCATAATAATAAATAGTCGATTTGGACAAAAGACTTCACGCACCGAACGCGATGCCTTTACATTTTTAATTTAAAAATGTTTATATAAATTTATAACTATTTAAATGGTAGAACTTATGTATTGCATTTGGATCATAATCACTTTATTTTATATTCCTCTTTTACCAAAAATAAAAAAATGTGGTGATATGATCAAATATTCTAAAGAAAATTGCTTCAGACTTGTTGGTTATTTAATAAATTTATAGGAGATTTTGCATTTAAAATTAAATCATGAAGTATCAAAAAATTTAACTATTGAAGAAATTTATATAAAATAAAAAATAAAAAAATTAGTTTATATAAGTTTTAAATTAACATTGCACAGCAAAAATTTTATAAAATTATTTTATATCAAAGAATACGCTAAAAGGTGATGAAAACTTAAGCAATTTGGCAGAAAATGTAAATTTTTTCATACCAAAACAATAACATTTTTGAAAAAGTTTCACTGCTATTAGTACGTGAACTTTTTTAACGATAGCGAAAAATTTATACCATATTCCTTTATAACTCTCCATACTCTAACACTATTGTAAATATGTGTGATGATTGTATATGTATGTGGAAATATTCTTAGATGTTTTCCCTACAGATACTTTTACGCGTCTCCTAAAAGTATTACATTTAATGGTTGTATTTTCTTACTTATTCGAATTTGTGGGTGTGGGTGTGAAGTGAGTGTGTTTTTACGAAAGGCTGTTGTTTGAGTGTTGAATCATTTTGCATTCAAAATGATTAAATATCATTTGTTTTTGCACGTTCCAATGGAAATGTCTGTGGTCCTGAATCGTAATGCAATTCTAGCAGTAAATGGATGTAAGAATCAACTGCAAAGAATAAGACCACATCAAATATACATAAACATTCGAACATAATGTTAGTTTACACTATGTTCCGGCATTTTTATAAATGTGAAATACTAAAGCAAGTTGTTAGCTTCATGCTAAGATGAAAAATGTAATTTAAAACGTACGAGTAAATAATGTGAATAAGTAAGAATAAGCAATGACTGCGTACATATACATATATATATATTAAAATAACAAACTAAGTATTGGATGAAGGAAAAGTCTATTTATTATTTAATTTAGTGCTAAATTTTAAATAATATTAGGCAAAACGGTTTTTATTGAATGACTAGTACAGTTTTCTTCGATAAAATTTATGTATGTAAATGAATTTTATTAAATTTCTTTTTTTTTAACCTTTGCATTATAATTTCAACCCTTAAATATTTCGTAAAAAAAACAAATTCTCGGTCTCATGTTGTTTTAAACCCATTTAGTAATGTGTTTCACTAAGTTAAGAGCACGATTGAATCCGAACGTAAGGCTTAAATTTTGGAAAAAAGATTTTTATTTTATAAGATTTGACTGATTTTGAAAATTTACATAAAATTAAGGACCAAAAGCAGCAAAAACAATAATAATTGTTTCTAAGTGAAAAAGATTGGGCAAATTAAGTTATAGTTATTAAACACAAACTGTTTATATTTATGATTATTTATTATCTTTTAGACTAGATTTACTTACATATATATGTTTTTAAATACTTTAAGTTGTCATATTTAAATATAGATGCAAATTGAAAGATGCAAATTGTAAATTAGAATTAAATCAAATCAGTTTCTGAATGCCCCCAAAACATCGTTTCTATTAATATTGTTCAAACAATTATAACTATTTTCACGATTTTATTGCAATATTTTCTACGTACATTAAAAAAGAAATGTTTTTTATTTGCGTTTTTTGTTTTTTTTTTAATTTATTATATAAATTGGTATCTATAAATTATTTTACATAAGAAAATAAAAGATACGCTTTTATTAATATTTGTGTGTTAGACCGATAGAGATGTTTATATATTATTCCCAAAGAATTTAAGCCAAAAGTGTTCCTTTGTAAATTTGACTATCTGATCCAAATCAAAAAAAAAAAAAAAAAAATTAATTGAATTTAATAATCCCTTAAATATTAATATTTGTCCAAAAAATTACTACAACTCCAATTACAAATGACAGCTATCTCCATCGCATACACTGTTGCCAGATAATTATAGTATAAGATCGTCAAAATTCGACCAAAAAATCTTCAAAAAATCGGAAAAATTAAAATGCATACCTTTTTTTGGCTATTTATGTCTATATTAAAAAAAATAATATTAAGTTTTGAAACTATTTATTTATTAAATAAACTTATTTATTAAATAAACAGCATTGCTCTATATAATACAAAATTTGGAAAATAGGAACAAATTAAGATTTCCGAACCAGTTGAATTAATTTTTAACTTTAATAAAGGTTTTTTCGTTTAGCCAACCTTTGGCCGCATTCAGGGATTTTCTCCTATATTTATTCGCCGAATAAACTTTTTTTACAAATAACAAAATGTTGTAAATTCCGATATATCAATAAAATATTTGCATAAATTTTTAATGAATATGGTCATATTATATTTTAACTTTTAAACAGTATTAATATAATTTAAATCACATATGTAATAGTGAAGATTTTCAGAAAAATATATCAAAACTTTAGAGATCCATAACTCATAAACTAAGGGCGAGCAAAATAAATTCAATTAAAAAAATGACTTAAAATCATATGTATTGCATTTATTTTCAATTAAATTTTTCACTACTTAACATATTCTTAAACTTTTTTATCCATGAACAAAACTATTTCAATTACATACATATGTATATAAAATAAAATTTTTTTTCGCACAAGAATTTCGAAGTAAAAGTCTAAACTTCTTATAGAACTTTTCTCTCCCTCTCTGTCTCTCTCTATCTACTACAATACAAAATTAGATTTAAAGAAGAAAAATTATCGGCAAATCTGGCAACAGTGATCGCGTACCAAAATGCTAGAGGTACGAACACAAATTTAAAATTGTTTTATTTAGAGAGCTTTGATATTGAGCATAATATCATTGTACTCACTGAAACATGGCTCTGAAACAAATCATAATTCTGAATTAATGTGCAGTAAATTTCAAATTTATAGACGTGATCTAGTGGATAAAGAAGATGGGATAGTTTTGATTTCTGCCTCAACTCTTTTTTCCTTTGGAAGAAGTAATTCTTAGCAATCATCAAAATATTGAATTTATCGTTATATGTGTTAAAGCCGAATTTAAAACAATTCTCATAACTTGCTCTTATATTTCTTCTGCGTCAATTATTCAAATGTATAAACAACTTGAACAAATTTGTAGCTAATCAATCCAAACCTGGTGACTCCAGATAGTTTTTAGTGATTTTAATATTACAAATATTAATATAAAGGTGCGAAACTCCTGATTCATGCTTTTTAAGCCCATCAACAAGTTTGGAAACATCTGTTGAATTACTGGATGCTATTGCAGATTTAGGACTCTTCCAAATAAATAACATAGTAAACAAGCTTGATAAATTACTTGATATTGTATTTGTTGATCAACTTGAAGAATTTAATATTCTTCGCACTCTTGAATTAAGCATATATTTAAATGAAGAGATGATTTTTGATTTTAGCAAAGCTGACTATTCCAAATTAAACCACACATCTTGTTTTGAAAATTGGTTTGAATATATTCCTTACAATAAAGTATGCCCTCGTAATATTGACATCATTTTGGTTAAATTCTATGATGGCTTATTTAAATGTTTTAAGAAATCAATTATATTGATGAGAAAAGGAATCGGAATATAAACCTGTTCAATAGTTTGAAAAATTTTAAAAAACATTGATTATATGAGGTACTCCATATCAAGATAAGATTACAAGTCAGAAAATATCCAATGTTACAATACTTATCTTTTTAAGGTGGAATATTTTACCAGTTTGTAAATTCTAAGCATCGAGTCTTTGGGTATATGTATATAGCAAAATTTGAAGATGAACAATTGTCAAACGATGCAGATATTTGAGATATATTTGCAGCTTTCCTTACATCAACTTTCCAATTATCCATATCCAATTCCTGCAGCAACCCTAATAAATTGTCCAACATTAGATAAATCGATGGTACTGACAGCGTATAGAATCCAAAATATCCTAATAAATGTTTGCCTGACGGTGTTCTTATAAAATGTTATATTCTCTTATATCTCCAATAACATACTTATTCAAACATATCATGTTTAGTTGTTATTTTCATAAATTTTGGAAAAAATCTGATATTATACCTTTGTTTAAATCTGAAAGCTGGTCCAAGATTTAAATTATTGTTAAATTAAGTCTTATTCCAAAACTTTTCAAAAGAATAGTTACTGAAATTCTTTTGCATCAAATTGTTTGTTATTTTTCCCCATTTCAGCATGAATTTAGAAAAGGATGTTCCGCTACTACTAACCTTTTGGAGTTCGCAACATCAGTTATAAATGCATTTGATTCAGTTTTACAGACAGACGGACAAAACATATACAGATTTCAGTAAAGCTTTCGATAAAATAAATTACGATCTCATATTGTTCAATTTAGATAAACTAAGATTTTCTCCTGTTTTCCTTAAATGGATTCCTACATATCTTAAAATTAGATACCAATGTGTATTATTCAGAGAATGTACATCAAAAACCATTCCTGTTTTATCTGGTATTCCACAAGGTAGTCATCTCGGCCCCTTATTATTCCTAATATTTGTAAATGATTTACCAACTTGCATTAAAAATTCTAGAATATAAATGTATGCTGATGATGTAAAGCTGTTCCATAATTTTGATAATTCCTATCAATGTTTCTTACTCCAATGAGATCTTTACAATGATGTAATGAATGATGTTATAATGAATCTAATGAATCTGAATTTAAGAAAGTGTAAACACATGATGTTCTAAAGAAGAATTCCAGTAAAACATTTTCGAACCAATTATGCCAACTTTGATTCCATGAGATGCATATGCAATCAATTCAACAGTTTTTATCCATATGAAGCATGGACGCGTATAATGACGTATAAACCTACTTTTTCAAAAAATTTTTTTGTTTTTTTTTTTTTTTTGCTTAATATTGCTTTAATACCCTATTTCCTTCTATTAATATAAAAATAATTTTGAAATTCTGTCAACTTCACCAAAAAAAAAAATACTTTAAAGGCACGATTTTATGATTTTTTTTTTCTTGATATTATTTTTCTTCAATTTTTAGGTGTTTTTGAATAAATAGAGTACAATTCACTTAAAATTTATGTCACATTTACTCATATTGAAAAAAAAAAAATGATTATCATATAAGTTTTAATGCATCAAATTAAGTAAAAGGGCGTATATCTACAATTTAAATAATATAATAATATTATCTATTGATGTGATTTTGCTAATAATTTCAGCAAACAAAAAAAAAAAAAACAAGTATAAAACATGTCGGTCAGATCCGATCATTTGATACACTACATCCTGTGTTTTTATATTTATGTATGGGACCTATGGTCAATTGTAGACCGGTTATCATAAGATTTAATGGTGTAAATTGTATTAATGTAAAATATATGTATATATATTAATATCGTGATATTACCAATTAAATTACATTCATTATGCGCTTGAATCTCAAAAGTAGGTTTTATATGGGCGCAATGCCCGCGTTAAATATTATTGTTATGCTAGAAATTATATTGAACTTATGCCCTTTAAAGTGTTTTAGGGAGTTGGGCTTATATGAAAGCTATGGTCAGTTTTCTACGTATCTTCATGAAATTTGGCACACTGATTTATGCATATATACAGTCCAAATTTTAATGAAATTGTAATTAATACAAGTCATTTTAAAACATTAATTAATACTACTGTTCTATCAAGATATATAGATTTTAGCCCTTATTTCATTTTAAGCTATTTTCAGTCGCAAAACTGTACATGTTCTAATACGATTTTTTTGGCGACACTTTGCACACAGATAGATGTTTAATAAATCTTATTAAATATTTGAAAAGAGTATGAAAAAGACTAAGTTTTATGATTTTATTAAGTTTTTATCATCACTTATAAAACCTTTTTTATGGTTTATACGCACTTATACGCATCCATGATTCATATACTGATTTATCAGTAAATCCAATCCGCATTAAGGGGAGCATTTTTAACTTAGTTAAATAATAAGACCTTATTATTGAAATTATTGAATGATTATGAAAAACATTTTATTCTAAAAAAATGTAATTTCATTAGCTATTAAATAAATAAATAAATAAATATATAAAATGTACATATCTGAAAATACAGTTTAATTTGTGGTCAAATATAGACCAATTCTTATGAAATTTTAAGTATGCTTTATACTGCACAAAACTTGTAAAATTACACAAATTAGCACGATATTAACATTATATATAAATCATATATTTATGTGGTGCTATGAAAAGATTTTTATACAATTCCATTAAGCTGGACGGACATCGTTAAATTGACTCAGAAAGAGATTCTGAGTCGATTAGTATTTTTAAAGATGGCTGAGCGACTATTTTTCTGTACGTTGCAATATCAGGACATAAGATCCCAAATACCTATCTATAGTGGTGTAGGATAAAAAAATAAAAATCATAATTTAACATATTTTTAACACAAGTGTATTTATTTATTTTTCTCAAAATTTATTATTACTTGCACATATTAATTATTCTTTTTTAGTAGCAGTGTTGCCAGCTTAGTGTTTTAAGTCTATCCTTTTTATTCTGCTTTTAGTTTCAAAATTTCTAGCCTTTTTTCTAGCTTTTTTTGGTTCTTAAAATTGCCTTAAAAAGGTTAAAATGTTAGTATTTCAGCAACGAAGAAAATTATTTCTTATCTGTTAATACTAATTTAATTTTTACAGAATCATCCATTTAAGTACTTTTGTGTATTTGCTCACACAAAATATCTAGATTATTTACATTTAATAAAAAATTTTGCCTGCGGTGCTTCATTCTCCAAATCAAAAATCTTTCAAAATGTATGGAAAAAAATAATGAGAAAGGGGAAAAAATTACTTTTTTAATTTTAAAAAATGCTTTTCTGTGGTCTTATTTTTTGGAGCATTTAGCCTTTTTGATCTTTTTTAAAGCTCATTTTAGTCACTTTTTTCTCACCTTTTGGCAACACTGGTTTGCAGGAAACATTTGAGGAATTTTTGGTATTTTTATATATCGAGGCAGTTTAACGTACATAGGTACAAATGTATTTATTTTTTCATCTAGAAATATAGTTTATGTACGATGCATATAACATGTATCATAGTGTTAACATATTTCGCTTTTTGTTTTAGCGTAAATAGTTGTCGATATAAAATATGTACATTAGACTTCACCAAAATTTACAAACTTTTGAATTTTACAGTAACTTATCCTAGAATGATTCATTTGGTTGTAAAAATATATTGTGTGAAGTATTAGTGAAACCAGATATTGTTAACTGAAGTTCGTACGGTGTATTTATATGGGAAAAATTTAGCTATTAAGTAATTTGCCTTGTAAAAATATGTTATAAACCCATAATTTACAAATAATTATCTATCAAACAAAATATAAAAAGAAAAAATGGGTTAAAAAATGTTTAAGTTATTACGAATTCCCCAAACCATTAATACGTTTTAGACCACTTGTATAAGTGTATAAACAAATTTTTAATTTTTTGAGAAATGTTTAAATAAAATGGTATTTTTAAATAAATTTGAACTGTAATTACTGAAAAAGATGTTTTCGTTGCTGCAGGAAAATTCAGACCCTTTTCCATGCTTGGTTAAAAAATATTGATTACTTTTAAGTTTGTTTCTAAACACCCATTTCAAACTTTTAAAAAGTTTGTTAAGTAAAGTTCAAATAAAACATTGCGGGTTTATGATAACACCACATTAAATAAATATTAAAAAAAGAATTAGATTGATATCTAAGCCGTACGTACGCAATGGAAAAAGGCATTTTATGTGGTTTTTTAGTTATAAAGTAATTTATTTTTATAACTGATATTTAGACCAAACAGAATTATTACAAAATAAGATAAAACATATCTTGAAAAATACATTCTGAAGTTTTTATAAAAATTGAACAAGAATAATTTTTAAAACACGAAGGTCAAGTGTAAAAATTTGGAATATTTAAAACTTTTTAGGAATATGAAAACTTATTTATTTTCATCTGGATTTTGATAAAATTTTAGAAAATATAACTGAAAGACTTTTATTCACATTAGCTGAAAAAAGGTAAATTTAACTCTCAACTAAGCTTGGGGTCAGCAAATTTTAAAAAACACATATTCTTAAATATTTGTAAAGTTAATTTTATTAATTAATATCACGGACAAATAAAATTATAATTACTTTATTCTGAGAAGTAAATTCATGCTAAGCCATCAAGATTACTCATGGAAATCATTGCATCAAAAACCAGATAATGATGCTTTCCTTAAAAATTTAAAATATTTCAAAATTTGACTTTTGACCTGCTTATTTTAAAGATAATACTTGACCAATTTTCTTAAAAACTTCAGAATATATTTCCTGAGATATGGTTTATCTCACCGTGTAATAATTCTGTTCAATCTGGATATCAATTAAAAAAAAATTAACTAAGAAACTGCAAAAAAATGGCATTTTTCCAAAATTCGCAAAATTCAAATCGCATGTACAGTCATATAAAGTATTGAACTAATTATTTTTCAATTTTATTTCCCGCACTGTTGCATATAAATTTATATAGTTTCATTCGAAATTTTTTGAAATTTTTTTAACAAAATTTTTAATTTTTTAATTTAATTTTTTTGTGCATTCCTTACAGAAGTACGTTAATGGTCTGAGGAATTCGTAATAATTTTAAAAGTTTTTTTTTTACGATTTGTACTTTTTATATCTTGTTTGATAGATAATTGCGTGTAGATTACATTTTTTTTGAAATTCCATTATAACGCAAAGTATTTAATAGTTAAAATTTTCCCAAAACTGTAAAAAAAAATCTCCATATAAACGAACCCTAAAAACTTCAGGACCAATGCGGCACGGGTTAACGTTATCCCATTTGACTAATATTTCAAACAAAATATTTTTTACAACGCAATGAAAGATTCTAGGGGAGTTACGGTCAAAATTCAAAAAATTTTTGGTGCAGTCTAAGTTATTCCATTATACACATTCGTATTGGCAAAAGTGTGATGCTGGTTTTACTTTTTGCTGTTTTTTTCGGTATCAATTAAATTTATTTTAATTGGACTTTTTAATAAAATGGGTAGCAATAAATGTACAGTTGCGAGCATAAGATTGCAACGCTATGTGATGTGATTTTTGTTCCCATATATAGCTAAACCCAATGTTACAATACTGTTGTTATTTTATTATTTGTGGCCATATACTCTTGTTGTATATAATTTTCTCTAATATTAAAAAAATGCAGCTCAAAAATCAACATTATTTTTTAAGTTTTGATAAAAATTGTTATTGGAAAAGGTTGGAAACTATAGTCTTGTTAAATACCAGGATTTTCTATTCTTACATATAGACTAAAATGCATGAAATCTCCAGGTAATATAGCAAATAAACGCACTTTTTATTAAATTTTGCTATTTTTTTTTAACTATTTCTGATATTTTTCCGTAAAGAATGATATTTTTGGAACTATTAATTATTTTTTTATTAGTTTGAAATCTTACAAAAAATCTCTATGAAAAAGCGATCAAATACTCATGAAAGTTTGGCTTAAATTGATAATTCATAATTGTATAAGAGCCAAAATAAAACGCCTAATTTCGATCGTTATTCTGATGGAATCAACAACTAAATATAATTTTAGCACAATGATACGACACTATTTAATGCCCGATAATTATTGCGGGCATCCCTATCAAATATCCCATGACTTTGGTTCTGGAACAAATTTCCCCACAGGGAAAGATAGTTAATTAAGACTTGTACCTATTTTGACATTCTTCCTATCTCAGATAATTAAAACTTTATTCTTCGTCATTATTGGACTGTTGCACTTTTCTACTATTGGACTCTTCTCGTTAAAATAATAAATGACCTACCTCCAAAAGTAAAGGTACTAGTTTTTAATAACTGTTACTATATGTAACAATTTGGATCAATATGACATACGACATTTGGCTAAGACCACAAAGAATAAAACGATCAAAAATCATATAGCCTAGCGTTGTATATTTTATGCTCGCAACTGTGTATGTAACTGCTGTATATGGTCTGCGCACGAAAAAATTGGAGCACGCTCCATGTGGTAATTTTTTGTTGTAACAGCATAATTATTTTTTTCTCAAAATGAAAATTGAACAAAATTCATGCAAATACGTAATTCAAATTTATAATCAAAAAACATGCCGACCATAAAAACAATTGCTAGGAATGCTGGTGAGTCGGGAAATATAGTTTCTTAAGTAATAAAAAATACAAAATATTCATGATCACTGAAAATAACCCTAAAAAAAGATCGTGCAAAATATGTTGCAGATATTTTAAGTATAGTCATCCCAATCATAAGGAACATTTCGGTTTTATCCAACATGTCACATTTTTAACCCAGTGACGATCAAAGTAAATATACTTCCCTGAGCAGTTTTTAAGTTATATAATTTTCTAGGTGATAGTTAGAGCAAATTAGTCATTCATATTTTATAGACAAGAAATGGTGCTACAAAAATGTGGTACAATTCAAGCCTCCAACCTGCCATACATAGCCCCTAGAAGCCTTTAAAGTTGTAAAAAGTAAGAATTACACAATTAACCCTTATAACGCCATGGAAAAATGAGGTGTAAAGAGTGTGTACAGAGGGAAAATTTGTATTGGATATAATTAACAAATGACCGTAGGTTACAAAAATGGTAACATTTTTAAACTGACAGAAAATGAGTAGACATCAAAAGTTAAAAAAATAAGGATTCAAATTTAAATAACAAAGTCGTTAAAAAATTTAAAAACAAAATACATCGCGAATAATTTTGCTTAATTCTTCCTCCTTAGACTAAATATAATGCAGAAAGCTAAATGAAACATGACCATTACGTCATACTTTTAACCCATTGACGACGAGAAAATATGTACAACTAAGAAATTTTTATGTTATATAATTCTTGGTAGTAGATAGAGCATATTAGCAATCCGTGTAGAGAAGGAATAGTGCAACAAAAGTATAGAAGATGTCATATCTCCAACTTGCCCTACATAGCCTCTAGAAGTCTTTATAATTGTCAAAATCCTAGAAAATATGGGAAATAAGCTACGAACTAGAGGAGCTTTTTCACAAAAAAAAAAAGAAAAAACCTATTATAGAGAGATTATATCAATTCATATGGAATCCTACTATCCTGATAGACTATGGCTGCTTTTTATGATGAGAAAGTCTAAATTATAAGAAGTGGGGGAAAAAACGGACGAAAATTATTGATATAAATTTTTTTCAAATATACGAATGCTGTATAAAGGGCGACAACAAGTACGTAGTGGCGAACTTTTTACCACATCCTAGTCAGAAATTCCATGTCATAGATGTTATGGAAAATGTAGCTGATAAAAATGGCTTAAAAAATAAGAATTGTCGAAAAAAAGATGCCACCTTTATCAAAGAAATTTATTCAAATGAGTGCCTTCGGTAAATATTTCTTAACATCATTGGAAAATACAACGAATTCTATTTCTTCTGGTCTAATTTCGATTCTCATCATTACAACAAAAAAGTAACTGATTAGTAACAAACAAATGTTGATTCTATGTACCAAAACAGACCAATCCACTTAGCTATGTTGAACGCACTCCATTTGAAATATATTTGGGCATAATACAAAATACTTAAAGAACACTTAAAGCTAAGTAAAAAGTAGAATTTAAAAAGATGTGGTCCCATTACAACAAAATATGAACCGAAAACCTAATAAAGCTTTTATTTTTGGTATTCCAGAAAATATTAAATATTTTATTAAAAATGAATAAAAATTTAGTTCTTCTTTCAAATTTAAAACGTGAATATATTTGTCTTTAACAAAACCAAAATTTCTAAGTTTTTAAGCTTTTTAAGCTGAATTGTATGCACTAATTTTTTCGTGTGCACTTCTTACTTTGAGAAACAACATAAACAATATATATGTTTTATAGTAAAGAAGAGTCCAACATAAATCAGAATAATGAATATTAATGATTTTTGGCATTAAAGAAAAAAATAAAAATAAAAGTATTCAGTGCATGGCAAAACTTAAATATACTTATTAAGTTCTTGTTATCGACTGAATTCTTAGTTTTATATTTCATTCATTAACTGTTCGTCGTTATTGTTTTATATTATTACTTTTAACACTATTTTCTTAAAATATATACATACAACTAAATGTATACCAAAAAATGGCAACAACGTAAACATTATTATCCGAAAGGTTTATGATGATATAACAGATTTATCGAGAACATTCTTGTTCATGATGTGTTGAGCTATTTGGTAAAAGTGAAATTGTCATTCTGTGTGTAACAAATGTTAACAAATATACCTTAATGTCCATCCTACCTCGCGTTCATATTTTTCCGACAATATCTAATAGGCAAAAGCATATGCGGCAATAAAATTTGGTAAAAAAAAATAGTTCAATGATCAATGTATGGGCAAAAATACAAAAATTTCAAAAATTCGACTAAATTTTTTTCGGACCTTTTTTTTCTTGGCACATTAATAGTACTTTTAAAAAAATAAAAGCTTTGCTTTTCTAGTAAGCAAGTAATATTAAAGGAAAATATAACCTGGTTATTTTTGCCTCAATATCTACTTATTTAGTTTGTAACCTCGGGAATGTAATTTTTTTATTTATGAATTGAATGCTGTATATAGATAGTCTTTGTAAATTTCTACAAAAAAAAAAAAAAAAAACATGCTTACACATATAGGTTATCTCCTTTAGTTTGAAAGATATTTAGGTCAAAGCAAATTTTACTCTCACTTTTGGCCTAGTTTTTTTTAATTTGTTCAAATTTAGGCCCTAAAATTTTTCGAAAATATCAAATAGATTTCCTGAGAAATTCTAAATAATATTCCTGCAAGTATCGTATAAATATATCTATCCGATAAAAAGTTATATTATTCTTTTAAAATTCTTACTTCTTTTAAAAAAATTTCACTTTATTGGAGTTTAATTTCCAAAAAGGTGGTAAAATTTGTCACTTCTAAAATATTTTTTTTTCCAGACTACAGAATTTTTGTAATGGTTTCAAAAGAAGTCTTAACGTAAAAGCGTGTAAAGCTAAATCAGAGGCGCTGTAGGCAAGGGTTTTCCTCAAGCCTTATCCGTACTTTGTCAATTTTGAAAAAGTTTTTAATTTTTTTTTACAAGGGCGGGGTGACCATTTTAATGAAAAAAGGAAATTTTTGTAACAAGTTTTCCCCGTACTGCGATTTTGGGTATTTTTGTTGCGAAAAAGTTAGAGTTTTTTTAATTCCCTGAATTTTGTGCCAAAAATTTCATTGAAATACGTCTATTTGTTTAAATTATATTTAGGTCAAAATATTAACATTATTTCTCAATTTAAAATTTTCCAGGTCATAGTCTGGGCCGACTTAGTTCTACCTACGTTGATGAATTTAATGGTGTTAACCATTTTTAAAAGTTAGCGCTCGCTTTTGAAATAGAAATATAGATTAAATATCTTAGAAAAATTGAGTTTTTTTTTGCATAAATTTAATAATTTAGTTGTTAAATTTCAACAATATAAACAATTAAGATTCTACTGAAGTATAGGGTCATAAATTCTTATTATCAAATATATTTTGAACGCTAAATAGAATACTTTACTAACAAATATTTTATTATAATTCCATAAGTAAGTTACTAACACTAGTTAGTAACCAATGAACAACTTTTCAAACAAAAATATAAATATATTAAAAATCTGGCTGAAATTGATTTAATTTATTATTGGAGTATATATTCAATCAATTTATTTTTAATTTGCAAAAATAATGTCACTTTTATTTCTAATCTTCTATTATTTGTGCTACTTACATAAATAAAGTTTAAACCTAAATACCGTGAATACTAGCTCTAAATTCGAAAAACTGCTACCACTATTGATTTCAGCGTATTCGAATTAGTTTTAACAGTGAAGTGCCAAGCTTGTTAAAATGTGCGACTAGCACAGTGTTATGATTCACCATGTTCTAACGTTTGCTATGATACAAATGTTTATACATTTGTTTAAAATCAACAGAAACTTTGTTTTCTTAGGTCATTTTTATCACGTTTCCCAAGGGGTAATTCCAAAAAATTTCGACTCAGCTCGGATTTTGGCCATCACCGATTTTAATGAAATTCAGCACATATAATCTACTCGTGCACCATATCGCAAACGGTTTATATTCTATGAACCTCTAAGGTTGATCACATCGAACTTTTTTTTTTCCAAAAGGAGCAAAATTTAAGCTTAAATATCTTTTAGGTGCATTTTCAGATTTCAACAAACTTGGTATCATTTTAAAGGACTGAGATTCTTCTTTATCACAACATCTTCCTGCCGCAAGGACATCTAAAATGCAAAATTATCTTTTATCCTTAGTTATACTGAAAAGGGGTTCTTTAATATTCATTATTTTTTTACACAATGTTTGCATTCAATTAGTCGCTATAGTGTAAAAATTTCAAAATGGGATCAGAAGTTACTACAATTTTTCTTTATTAACACATTTTCTATTATATAGTAAGTCGTTTTTAGGAACATTGATATACTTATTGAAATTTTAATATAACAAATCCTGAACCCGAAAAATAATTTTGTATTATTTTAGAAGTTTTAGGAACATGTTAAGAGACCTATAACTTTACAAAATCCGCCGAATTATTTGTGACGATTTTAAAGAGTATTTACTCAAATTTGAAACATGAGATTTCAACTGTAAAATCTACTGAAATTTATCATGATTGGTCCATTGAATTACCTATAACTTATAGAAATTTTTCCCTCGGAATAGTGGTTTAACGCCTATAAATATTTGAAATATCTCGTACTTATGTAATTTCAGCACACATAAGTTTTGTTTAAGTATGGGTCGTTGTACCAAACTTTGTAAAAATCGGTTCATAATTGGTCATCTGTCACGCAGGTTCCACTTCCGAAAATTTCTAAGAGCGTATAAATTCCACATTAATGTTAACATCAATACCAAATTTTATATATTAACATCAATACCAAATTTTATATATCTGAGATACATATATATAAATACATATATATATATATATATATATATATATATATATATATATATATATATATATGGTTCAGAAAATCAATTAAACTTGCATAAATCTCACTATCAATATCGAAATGAAATTTAACAGAACTAAGTTTTGTTCAAGTATAGATCGCTCCATTATATTTTACAATGTTCGGTCCATAATTGATCATGGTTTCCATATAATTCACATTCCCGAAAAATACTTAAACGTGCATAAATTTCATATAAATGCTAATATGCCAGTATTTTGCATAAATAATTTTCATATAACCATAAATTATGGTAATAAATTTCCTAAGGATAGTTCCACAATTGACTATAGGTCGCATATAAGGCCCTCTTCCGATAATGCTGAATGTATAGGCACCAAACACAAGCATGTAGACCATATAATAGATCGATCTTGACCAACACTGTTTATTTTTATTCTTTAGTTATTTGTGCTCCTTCTAGTCAATTCAAAAACTCCTCGTCTCAAGCGATGTGAAATTTTATTGAGATATTCACAGATTATATTATTATTTCCAAAAAAGCGTGTTAGAACCACTGTGCTTTGGAGATTTAATTAATTTGTTGGTATATTTTCATTTCGCGTTGGAATCTTTGGGACAATATTTGATGATCCAAAATTTATTAAAATACGATAGTCTCTTTGCTTACGGTACTAATTTGGAAAACAAATTCAAGTTAAACTGAAATTTAACGAAATCTTCAAATATCAGTTTTTTAAAATCGATGCCTTCCATCAGTAGAATAAAAGATAAAGACTATATTTATTGGAATATTTTTTTTTTTTTTTTTCAAATACCTAAAATAACCTTTGACATTGCAACGTAGTAATAATGTCAAGTTTTCGTTAGCTTAGCTTCAAATATATTCTATTAAAGTTCCCTGGACTCATGAAATGTATATTTTATTTTCCGAGAACAGAAAAAAATCCCTAAATTAGGAACCCTAATGATTGCACTAAGTCGAAGGATGTTAGGTAAAACTAAATAAGATAGAAAAATCTTTGAGTTCTAAGTAGGGTTGTCAAATTATTCCAGTTTAATTTTGATCGGTTAAAATTTCAAAACATTATTTTTATTCGCGTAATAGAATAATTTTTAAAGATTTCATTTTATATAATAAAACATACTGAAAATAGCCCATTAAGATATAAAGTTGAAATAAATTGCCATTAATATATAGAAATTAACATAATTTAAAAAAAAAAATTATTATAATTGCTACAGGGTGTCAAGTATGTCCACCGTGATCATGAAAATGCCTCAAGGGCATGTACTATACAGACTAGTCTTGTAAGGAAGAACAAAATAAATTAAAGCAAAAACATATTAATACATTTTTTACTTGTATTAAAAATCAACTCTTTTTTTTAAATTCTCGTTAACATATATCTCCACCTAACGAACAAAAATTTGGCCATTTTGTTTCAACATTTGTACATATTAAGGTATTCAAATTGTTCGGTTTTTCTACTGCTCAAACAAAATAATTAATTCGAATAAGGCATTTTAGTTTGCTCGAATTATTCGAATAATTAAAACCTATAATAATAAAGTCAAATATTTGTGATTTTGTAAATTTCCTTAAAAATTAAAAAAAAAATATAAAAACATATAAAAAGTTAGCAATTCGTTGGGAATATCTTTAGAAAAGCATTATCAATATAAATGTAAATATAACGTCCATTCTAAGAAAGATTTTTAAAAAGGGCAATTTTTTGACAGAGAGTCATCAAATTATCTTCATATTTTATATACTACATATAAGTCAATTAGTCTTTTACATTTCAGATATTAATTTTATTCAACATTTTAATTTTTCTTCAAGTTAAAAAATTTACAAAATATGTAAAATATATAAGGGGATTATCGCAGCGTTTTTATATGATATTTTGTTTTGAAATTGCTCCGAAAATCCTTATACGCTAACACATTTAAATTTTTATTGTGAAACTTATAAAAAATTTTTGATAAAAAAAACAACTTTTCTTATCCCGCTTGCTTTTCTACACCTCTTGACTAGAAATTAACTTAAAAAATGGAATATAAATAAGTAGATTTAAGTCGGTTTTGTTCTTTTGTTTTTATAAAATTTGATTTAGAAAAATCTCAAATTTTCGTTGGCGAAATTGTTAAAAGTGTATTTATTTAAATTTAATATTAGAAAATATTTTCGGATATGCTTTTATAAATAATTAAATAAAATCACTTCAATTGCAAATAAAAAAAATAAATTATTCGTGTTATTCGAATATTCGAAATAAAAATATTCGAAAAATACCATTTTTATATTCTTCGAATAATAATAATTGTTCGAATAATTCGAACGAACATTATTCGAATGAATACCCTAGTACATATACATAAGTGTATATTTTATTTTATATGAGAAAAAATGTTATCTTAAAAATAATTTCCTAAATTTACTTTTTATAATTTCAAAATATGGTAAAGATTTTTTTATTTAAATTTAAAAAAATGATTATATTTCCAAATTTTCTCTGAGAGGCGGCCATAGACAAATACTGCAGAGAAATACTGCCGATGAACCCCCTATATGTGCGTGATTGACGATTTCACTACACATTAATCAATAAAATTTTTATTTTACTGAAAAAATGTTAAAGAAATTTTCAAAAATTTCATTCAAAATATATATTTGAGGTATGAGTTCATAGCTTGAAAAAAAAAACAATTTGTTACTAATTATGTTGCCCTTAAAGAAAATTTTATTAAAGAGCAAAAAGAGTGTACACATTTTCGGTAGAAAAACGCAAAAAAAATCCCAACAAATTTCGATTCTGTGCCACTGTGCATTCGTTATTTGCTGGTATATTTAAAGAATTTTTAAAAATTAATTAACAATAAAATTGTATTCAGTCAAAATTAAATTTGAATGACTGAAAACCCTAGTACATACTTAAGTTTTGAAATAGTTTTACAAAATAATGCTATGCCTGCTGATAATTTCACGATTCTATATAGTTCGACTGATTAACTGAGGTTACCTGTTTGAATTTGCTTTGAAGATGAGGCTAAGAGTACAGCTGATTTGAATTCACCGTAAATTATAACAATCAAATATCACAGTTTGTTTATATTTTTTTCTGTTTGTTTTCTTATTCTTTACTAAGGTGTTTCAAAAATAATTTCAAAACATTTCGTTATTTTTTTTGGTTTTCTCGATGAATTTTACTTCATATATAACTCCAAACAATTTGAATCAATACGAAAATTATAATTACAACCGAAAAGAATTAATGGTTTTGTTCAAAGTTGGTTAAGTGTGTTAATCCTTGGATACTCTATACATTGAACAGCCAATGATGTTTTTCCTAAAAAAAAGCCATGTTGAATTTTCCTTGTTACATTTGTTGTAGAGCATCTTCTATGAATTCGCCTTGAGGGCAACTAGACGTAACATAATATGTAAGAGGTTTTTGCCATACAGTATCAAATTCGCTCCACGTGTATACTCATATATTAGTCTTATAAACAGTATTATGAGGCAGTTGGGATGAGATTTCTCAATACAACCCTGCAAGCTTTTAGTGAATTCTTTTTCGAAATAGCTCACTTATTCGCCAATCTTGGAAGTGCAATAGAAGATTTCTCTCAATTTTTCAACAAAAAAATATATTAGTAAACAAATTGAATCTTCTAAACGCAACTTCTTTAATCACTATTAGAAGTTGTTTGGATAACAGTTACAGTTATCCAAAAACAAAAACACTATTTTTTTCAACACCTTTTCTAGCATTTGGAAGATTGATTTTTAACAATCCACATAATCTCTCCAATTTGGCACTCTAAGATGATTAATAGTAGAACGTGCGAAACTTTACAAAAAAAAAAAAAAAACACACATTAGGTTCGAAATTTTATCATAAAATCGTGATTTTGACGATTGTTTACATTTCATAATGGGAAAAAGAACAAGCAGAAACAATATAATTTTGCTTAGTAAAAATATAAGTTTTGAAGTGATTAGAGTGAAAAAATATTGATATTAACAAAAATTATTTATGTAAGCTGACAGTGAAACAAAAAATCCATAAGTTTTACTTATAAAAGGAAAACTAAGAAAATAAGGTAAGCGTTTATCAAAATTAAAAATAAATTATTAATATTTCAACTAGTTCTGGGCAAGCGAATAAATTTAGGAAAACATTTTCTATAAAATTAAAATATGTTATTAACAATTTGAGGGCCATAGCATAGATAGAAAATTCTGTTTTATATAAAATTCTTGATAACTTAAATAGCATTATGTATGACATGCCCTATAATTTTCTATAGAACAAAAAATTACGAATATATTAAAAATTCAATTTTACAAGTCTATTCTGTATAAGATTAAAATATGTATATATAGCAATCAAAATTTTGAGAATGCATTGCATTAGAGTATCCGAGAAATATTTCACCAGAGCTGAATTTTTGCACTTTAAATTTGAATTTTCAAAATTTTAAATTAAATTTTTTGAAAAGTTTGAAAAGAATTCAAACATTGTTCTTGTTATTAAATATTTTGAAGAAATTGTTTTGTTGTTGTAATGCTTGAAATGTATAGAGTGGATTGTGGTAACTTTTGGTTAAGTAGCGGTATTTATTTCTAAGTTTCAAAAATCTTAAATATTGACAAAAATGATTGAAAAAATTTTCAGGGCCAAGATAAAATTTAAATAATTTATTTAAAATGGTACATCATCATTAAAATTGGTAATAGAGTATGAAAATGATTAAAAGATCATATAGTCTTTAATAGAGGGAATCCCCTTTATAAAAATGAAAACATTTGAAAGAGAAATTAGAGAAAATTTTTTATAAATATTTTTTCAAATATTTCCGAAATTCTTAATAGTATGATTACGTCGGCACACCAGGAAGTTGATATGTTTCGCTTTTACTATCGAATTCCAATATAGTTAGAGATAGCACCTTTTGAGTAACGCTTTAGTGAAGATTTGAAGATTCGAATTAATGACATTCAATACTTAATAAAGCGTTACTCAAAAAGAACTATCTCTTAGTGGCACATTTATCCCCGAACGGCGTTACTAAGTAGATCAGAATTCGTAACGCTTTAGTAAATTTTGTACGTCACGTATTAAGATCTACTATACCGCAGTAAAAAGTGTCTAATAAAAAATCCTAATTCGAATCTTCCAATCCCCACTAAAGCGTTACTCAAAAGATGCTATCTCTAACTATATGAGAATTCGATAGTAAAAGAATATCAACTTCCCGTTGTGCCGACGTAGTTACACTTTCGATAGAAAATATTTGCAGAATTCTAAAACTATTTTGCATAAAATTTTTAAAATAATAATGTCAATAATACTTATATTTTGAAATGAAGGATTAGGAATGAACAAAGTTGTCAAAAGCAAAAATATTAAAATTTTTTAAATTACAAAATTAACTCTTTCTGATATTTATAATAGAAAGCATAAAATAAAATTAATTACACAACAATATTTTCAGTTCAAACTAGCATTAAAAAAATTAAATTAAATTAAAAAAGAATACTAAAAAAATATTTTAAGTACAAAAATAGAAAAGAATATTTGTTTCTTTCAAATTTAATAAAGTAGGTATATATAATAAAATAAGAATAATTATTAAATCTAATTTATTTTTTAGATAATAAAAATAACTCTTCCTTGTATTTATTATAAAGAACAATGAAATTAATTGCACAAAAAATTTTGAATTCAAATGAACATTTAACATCTATTAGAATATTTGCAAAATTTTCTGCAGTTATTAGTATGTTCGGCGACAATGTATGAGTTTTAGAAAGGTTATGAAGTTGGCATTATAAAAAGTGTAATTCAATATTTCCAAAATGTTTTTCAGTAATATAATATACGATTTCTAAATATTACAAGACAACATTATTAAAATTTTAATTTTGTATTGAATTTTCTATGTAATTAAAATAAATAAATTTTTTTGGTTAATTTTTTTTCTGAAATCGCCAGTTTTTCTACAGAAAAATAATTAAAGAACAAATGTATTACACTTTTTACAAGGCGAACACCATATACTCTTCTAAAATCATACTTTCACGCTGAACAAATAGCTGACTATTAAGAATTTTGGAAATATTTGAAAAAATATTTATAACAAAATTTCTGTAGTTTCTCTTTCAAATGTTTCCATTTTTATAAAGGGGATTCCCTCTATTAAAGACTATATGATCTTTTAATCATTTCCATACTCTATTACCAATTTGGTAAAAAATTGGCCCTGAAAGTTTTTTCAATAATTTTTGTCAATATTTAAGATTTTTGAAACTTAGAAATAAATACCGCTACTTAGCCAAAAATTACCACAATCTACTCTACACAATTCAAGCACTACAACAACAAAACAATTTCTTCAAAATATTTAATAACAAGAACAATGTTTAAATTCTTCTCAAACTTTTAAAAAAATTTAATTTAAAATTTTGAAAATTCAAATTTAAAGTGCAAAAATTCCGCTCTGCTAAAATATTTCTCGGATACTCTAATGCAATGCATTCTCAAAATTTTGATTGCTATATATACATATTTTGATCTTCCACAGAATAGACTTGTAAAATTGAATTTTTAATATATTCGTAATTTTTTTGCAGGCATGTCATACATAAGTCAAACTCCCATACTTTTAAAAAAAATGCTATTTAAGTTATCAAGAATTTTATATAAAACAGAATTTTCTGTCCATGTTCTGGCCCTCAAATTGTTAATAACATATTTTAATTTTATAGAAAATGTTTTCCTAAATTTATTCGCTTGCCCAGAACTAGTTGAAATATTAATAATTTATTTTTAATTTTGATAAACGCTTACCTTATTTTCTTAATTTTCCTTTTATAAGTAAAACTTATGAATTTTTTGTTTCAGTATCAGCTTATATAAATAATTTTAGTTAATGTCAATATTTTTTCACTCTAATCACTTCAAAACTTATATTTTTACTAAGCAAAATTATATTGTTTCTGCTTGTTCTTTTTCCCATTATGAAATGTAAACAATCGTCAAAATCATGATTTTATGATAAAATTTCGAACCTAATGTGTGTTGTTTTTGTAAAGTTTCGCACGTTCTACTGTTAATCATCTTAGAGTGATAAATTGGAGAGATTATGTGGATTGTTAAAAAACAATCTTCCAAATGCTAGCAAAGGTGTTGAAAAATAGTGTTTTCATTTTTCGATAACTGTAACTGTTATCCAAACAACTTCTAATAGTTTAGAAGATTCAATTCGTATACTAATATATTTTGTTGTTGGAAAATTGAGAGAAATCTTCTATTGCACCTCTAAGATTGGCGAATAAGTGAGCTATTTCGAAAAAGAATTCACTAAATGCTTGCAGGGAACTATCTTATAAGATGAGCAGTTAAAACAATACACATGCAAGTAAATTTATGTGTATGTGTATGTTTATGTGTATTTTTGAAATTACGTAAAAACAAATTTTTTTTTCTAAAATTATTCCCTTTTAATGGTTGTTTACATTAAAAAAAAAAAATACTTTTTGCTAAAAAAGTTCAAATTTATTATATAAGAAGTAAATATATACTCTGTGACTGATTGAAAATAGTGATATCTTATAAGATGTATTAGAATGCGTTTTCCCCTTATTTAATATTTAACATTGGTTTCTCTCGTTTGTCGTCGTTTTCTCTCATATTATATCAGCGTTAATATCAGTTATAGACACTAGTAACACATCAAGACCGTTCCGTTAAAAGATGCAGATTTTTTAATAAGTCCAATTATATCTAAGAAGAAAAATTATATTTTATTTAGCTATGAAAATAAATATTACTAAGGACGAAATATTCAGTAATTATTTGCATACATATGTACATATGTAAAAAATAAGTAACATCCTTAATAGTGTTGTGCAAGTGTTGAGTGTTAAGTACAGAATATTTGCTTGATTTTTTTGATACTCAATACTGTAAAGTAGTTACTCAATACCTTCAGAGTTTAATTTTTTAATGATATCGTATTAAAAATATAACGGCTAAAATACAACTCTGTATAGAGATACTAATTAATTTTTAAATATATGAAAATAATTTTATAAAAAACGATGAATTTAAAGTTAACATTTTTGTTTATTTTATGTTTTATATAAATAAATTTATAATATTCCACGCTAATGGGATAAATATATTTGTTTTATTTTTAAACAAAAGAACCTTAATTAAAAATTATATAACAAATTAAAAAATCCGTTAAGTATCTAATATTATCTAATATCCAAATGATAAGTATTGAATGATAAATATCGAGTATTCAAAAGTAGTAGAATTTGTCAGCACTAATTCTTAATAAAATTTTATGTAATAATAAAATTTGGTCACTATACACTCTGTGCACAACCCCAACATTCATAATTTACTTTATTCTTGGATTATATTTTCTCTGCAGTGTTTATCTTTATTATATTTATTTTGAGGAAAATTGCCCTTTTAAAGAGAATTCACTAAATAAATATTTCAAATACATTCATACATACATACTTATTCAAATATCCGAAGTAAACAATAAACAAATTTATACAATTCTAATGTTTTGTTTTGGATATTAAATATAATCTTGTTTTTGTTTACTTAAAGGAAATATTGGCTCAAAAACTTTAGTTAGTTAGAGTGGCATAACGTTTGTTGTACCATCATTAATTGAACAAAGATTAATCTACACAATATTTTTTTTTCTCCAACACACATACAAATTTCAATTAAATTTGATTAAATTTAAAAAAAATAATAATACAATATAAACTGAATTTTCACCTTACACAAGAAAAAAAAAAAACAAAAAATTAACAAATAAATAAATAACAAAAATTTGGTTAAATAGAAAATATATATACTGCACTTTTACTGCAGTCTAATTTACATTTATTTTTTATTACTATCAATTTAATAATCTCAAAATAATTTTATTTTTTTTAAATTCATCTTTATTAACATCTTATACTTAGCATATAAATTTATAATTTTGAGATTTAATCTATAGATACTACAGCGAATAATATTGATAATAGAAAAATCTTGATATTAATTTAACAGTTTCAAAATTATTTAAAGGAAAATAGAAAAAACCTTTATTTAAAAAGAAAAAATATATTAAATATAGTTAGAAAATATACAGGTATGCCATGAAATTATCTGGGGATAATGCATGAATACATGTCATTTTCAATTTAATAATTTCTGGTTTAAAGCTGCAATTAGGCCAATTGTATGCATTCTCTTATCATTTGATAAGAAGAATTTTGAATAGTTTCGTGGTATTTATTGTAAAGTTTTATTATGAAATCAATAATTAGCTCATATCCAGTATCGTGGTGGAAAAGTTGTGCTGAATATCTCCAATTTTTGTTGTTTATTATTTTAAGACATTTATTTTGAATAATTTGTAGTTTTTTAAATGTGTTTTTGCTGCATTATACCAAATAGGACTTGCATAAGTCAAAATTTGTTTTATTACGCTTTTAAATAATAAGTTTTTGTTCTTAAAGTTAAGTGTTGAACATTTACTTAGAAGTGGCCACAAAGCTCTGATGGTTTTCATACATTTTTTACAGATTTCACTGATGTGTTTCCCGAAATTAAGTTTCTTATCGAGCCAAACACCAAGATATTTGACATCGTTTTTAATTGTCAGGATCTCGTTTTGAAAATTTAACTGAAGGCTTGGAAATCGTTTGGTGGAATTGTTATAAGGGAATATAATTGCCTGAGTTTTAATAGAGTTTATTTTGATTTTCCATTTATAAAAGTATTTGTTACATGCAGAAAAATCTTTTTCCATTTTTTTCAACAGTGCTTTAGTTATTTTACTAGACGTAATGAGAGCAGTATCATCAGCGTAATAAGCGACTTTCATATATGATGGAGGACAGAAAGCCAATGTATAGATTGAATACAATAATGGTAGACCTGCAGTAATTTGTTTAGAAACGAAAATGTCTTGTTGATAGCTACTAAAAATATTCTGTCAGTGAGAAAATCAGCAATAAGCCTGCACAAACGGTCTTCTATATAAGTGGACTGCGCTTAGGCTTATTTGGCTTAGAAATAGCAATTATTTTGGTCTTTTTAAAATTTTTCGGGAAGTAGTTGATTTTTAAACAACTGTTAAAAATAATCAATAATAAATTTACTGCCTTAGGAGGTAAATTTTTTATTAAAATGTTGGAAACATCATCTAATCCAGGAGATTTGGATGATTTGAGAGTAGATGTTAAGCAATTCAACTCATTATTCGATATTAAAGTTAGATTTTCAGAGTAGGCGTCAACGGATTTTAATGTATTTACCTTAGAGATAACAGTTTTATCGATAGAGTGTTTGCATGTAGTCGTAAGAATGTTAGATGTGTAAAAAATGTTCGACAATAGTTCTGCCTTTTTTTTATCTGTGTTAATTTTCATATTTCCTTCTATGAAATATGGTATTTTACTCTTTTGGTTGCCTCCTAAACTTCGGCTAATTTTCCAAAACGATTTATCACCTGTTTTCAGTTTTGAAAGTAACTTTTTCCATTTTTCATTACAATGAGTATTTATATCTTTGTTGATAATTTCAGCAGTTTTACACATTCTCATACCAATTTGCATCCGATGGGTTCGATGTCCGTTGATTTCTTCTTTTAAACTTTCTTCTAGTTTTTATCAAATTGACAATATTTTCTGGCAAGACTGTCTTGCCATAAGGCTGTAAAAATGGAGTGCTGTTGCTTCGCGCTTCTAACACAATTTTAAAAAATTTTTTTATCTCTGAGTCAATTGAGCTTTTTGAGTAGTATGTGGTTGTTGTTAATTATATTTCTAAACGCAGCCTGTAACTTTGTAGTTGTAGTGTCTCATATCTAATTTACGTCTATATTATCAATTAGTGGGCAATTGCTTAATACTAAGTCGATAATTGAAGCATTTATATTTCTTTGAGACGGATAGAAAGTTGGAATGTTTGGATAATTTATAAAAAAGTTGTTTGACTGTTCCAGTTAGTTATACATTAAAATCGCGTAGTATATTGTAATCTTTATTGAAAGAGGTTAGATTTATTATATCATTAGCAAAACAGTTTTTACATTTCGGTGAATACGCGTACAAATAATAAGTTTTCTGTTGTTTGCTTTTATTTCTATTGCAAGATTTTCTACTCCAAGTGTGTTTATAATCGGAAGAACTTTATGTTGAACTGACTTGTTTACAATTAGTGCTACTCCTCCCCCTCTTGAGTCTTGTCTATCATTACGATGAATTACAAAGTTTTTAAAATAAGTTTTGTGTCTCTCATTTAGATGTGTTTCATTTAATGAATATTTTCTCTTTCAATTAAGGTTTCAAATTGAAGTAAATGTGAATAGGTAGAAATGCCATTTGCATTCCAATGAAGAATTTTTAATCCATTGTTATTAACGCAAACCATATGCATATTTAACCATTGACATTACAATTTGTATTTGTTGTACTTTGGTTGTGCATTTTTGAAGATCGTTTAATGCAGTTGTAAAAATATTAAAGAGTTCATCTATGTTAAAGAGATCACTGTTTCTTCTCGCGCAATTTGCATATGTGAAAATATTACGGTTATTGTTGTTGCTGTTATTGTTTATGTGGATATCGTTATTGAAGTACTGTGGTGAACTTTGTTTATTGTTGTTGTAATTTCGTGTACTTTTTCTTGTTGCTTTTGCTCTTGTCTCTAAATAAAGTGATCGAAAATGGAAGTTAATGACATTTGCAGAGTGATCTGTTCGTTCTTTACCATGCTTTTTACAATTAAAACAAGAAAATACTGCTGGCATTTTATCTTGGTTCTGAAGTGGGCAATCTTTGGTGTGGCGTTGGTTGGCACATCATACAAGCTGGAAGGCGATTACAGTGTTCACCTCCGCGGCCATACATAAGGCAATTCCAGCATTGAGTTCGGTTGTCGTTTTTTCTTGTTTTATATTTTTTCCAAGATACTATTATGTTGCATAGCGAAGGCACATAATCTCAAAATAAATAAAAAGTTATTTTAAGTAATTTTAGTCAGATTGAAGAATTTTGTTAAAATTGACTGAAATGTATTGGTCAATTTTATAATTAACAAAAAAATTAGATAAGTTAACAGACAATTTATTAAAATCAACTTCTTTTGAGGCCGTTAAATTGAATAAAATTGTGTTGTTTTACTTACGAAGAGTTACTGATAATTTAACAAAATTTTCGTTGATTTAACAGATTTTTTCTTAATAAATAAAAAAAAAAAAAAATATTTTTGACAAAAATTTTTTAGTTGAAAAAATCTGTTATTTAAATTTTTTTTTTTCGTTAAAATTCTACGAAAAATTTTCCTTTACGTTACACTTTTAACCTATGTACGACCAGAGAAAATATTAAAATTATTCACTGATGTTTTATAGATAAAAATGTAGTATAAGTCAAGTCTCCAACTTACCACATATGGCCCCTAGAAATCTTTAAAATTGTAAAAATCATAAGTTTCACAATTAACCCTTAAAAAGCCAAAGAAAAATGATATGTAAGGAGTGGGTGTAGAAAAAATTTTTATTTGATATAACTGATCGATTATTCGACTTTTTAGAGAAATCGGTTTTCGAATAGCTCGGATAATTGGAATTTTGAAAAACCCGGGTAACAGGTTTTTTTCAGAAATACAACAAATGTTATATTATTGAGGTACAAATTAATTATATATTTAAGAAACAAACTTTAATTAAGGTAAGAAAATAATCATCAAAAATGAGATAAAGTTTTATATAATATGTACAGAAACTATGCACAGTATTAGATTTTGGTGATTTACCCGGCCAAAAGTCAACTTTTTATCATTATCTTTAAAACGTCAAATCATTTTTTGAAACATCAAAAGCATTTTTCAATAATTCTTTTTTTGTGAGGTAACAATAATTTTTAAAATAGTTTTCTGATATGTAAAATTTATTTTCGTTGAATTACATTTCGATGCCAAGAAACTCAAGAATTTAGAAGCTCTGAGGGGAATGTTTTATAAAGGTTATAAGCTAAAATATGGCCCAATCTTTTTTTATTTAATATATTGATTACTATATATTAAATATATTTTAAAGAAAATTCTAATTAATTAAAATAAAAATTAGAATTTTGTCCCGTCAATTTTGTACAATTTCACACTGTGCTATGGCTTAATATGGAAAAATGGTGGTCCATTTTTTCGAAATCGATTTACAAATACTATTTCTTCAAAACATAAGAAGAAATTAACTCTATGAATGTTAATACGCTAAGAAATTTTTCGGAAATTTTAAAACCGGTATTTAGTGTTAAAAAAAACAGATTTAATCGACATTCGAAAAATTAATATTTTGAAAAAGCCGACAGTACATAATGCTAAAAAAAACGGTTTAAAAACCGGTTGGAAAAAAACGTCTAACACGCTATAACTAACACAAATAAAGCTTTTAAAATCGCGCACACAGCAAAAGTTTAAAAAATTAAATCCAAATTTAAATTACAAAGTCAAAAAATGAATAAAAAAAATCATACCGTGAATTATTCTGCGTAAATATTTTTCCTTGGATAAAGTGTGGAATTTGAAATGAAACAATTCCGTCACGTCACAATTTTGCCCTAAATTTTACCCAAAAAATTATATATATAACCTAAGTGGGACGTGATGGAAATATTTCATTTTACTTTCTGTACTATATTTAGTCTAAGGAGTAAGAATTACACAGAATTATTTACAATGTAATTTTTCTTTTAATTTTTTATTGATTTTGTTATTTAAATTTGGATTTCTTAAAATTTTTGATGCCTTCACTTTTTTTGTCAATGCAATTTTAAAAATTTTAAAATTTTTTTACCTACGGTCATGTGGTTATTATAACAAATACAAATTTCTCAATGAGGCGAATTGAGAAATTATTTATTTTTACAACTTTAAAGACTTTTTAAGGGCTATTTTTAGCAAGTTGGAGACTTGACTTGTACTATATTTTTGTGGTACCATTTATACATGAATGACTAAATATATAACCTTAAAACTCCTTGGGGAAGAATATTTTCTTTGGTCGTCAATGGATTAAAAATGTGACGTGATGTGCAAAAACCGAAATATTCCTGATGATTGGAATGATCATACCTACAATATCTGCAACATATTTTTTGCTACATTTTTATAGTGTTGAATTGTGTAATTCCTAAATAATAAATGAACTTCAAAAATGTTTATTTATTACTATGAGGAAAAAGTACCTAAAATTTAAATATTATTTATATACCCAGAAATAAAAAATTAAATTTTCCATTCTTGGTTAAACAGTAAAAAGTGCATAAGATCCTCTGTTCTTAAAAATACACTCACACTTGCTATTGTACAAGTGTTGATTTTGTTATAAACAGGATATTTTATAAAAAGTGGAAGCTGCATATTTGCCTTATTTCTGTTATTGAATTTGATGTGACTTTCTGAAACCAAACTTTAGTAATTTTTGTAATTTCAAACGTATCTACTTCAAAAGGTTTTTTTGCAAAGAAAGCTTTTAAAATCAATTAAAACCACAAAAATAAATTTTAATTCCCTAAAGTTATCGATGAAATTTAGTAAGAACAAATTCATTTTCACTAATTTTAAATCCGCGTTATAGCCATGTAGCATGTAGCCATTAAAAAACAAGCAAGGAAGATATAGTCGGTCAAGCCCTACCATATGATTTCTATGTGAATCAAAATTCGGGGAGAGGTCTTATATGGCCAATTATGGATCGATACTTGCATTTAATGTAATGCATATTTTTATAAAACATACATTTGCATTATATTATGTCGATACTAACATTTATATGGGATTTATGTGCTTTAAGCTGATTCTCGGACGTAGACCTTATATGAAATATATGGTCAATTATGGATCGATTCTCATAAAATTGGTACTGTGGTTTCTATTTATATAAAACTTATTTGTATCAATTTTAAATTCTTACTATAATTTGTATGAAATATGTGTACGTTAAAGTGATTTTCGGAAGAGGGGTTTATGTGGTAGCTATGGTCGATTATGGACAGATCTTTGCAAAATTTGACACAAAGATTTACATTTATTTGGAACATATTTGTGCAATGTTTTATTAAAATATTGCTATATTTAAGGCATTTATGGAAATTAAACCCCCTATTCTGAGAATACATTTTTATGGGAAGTGAAATAATGAACCGATCATAACCAGTTCCAATAGAGTTCGTCCTTGACCAAGTAGAAAATAATTTTTCATTTTTCTATCTTTAAAATTGCGACCTGCAGTTTGACCACAAGTTTTATATGGACAGTAAAGACTGACGGACGGACATTCGTAAATCAACCCAGAATTTCGATGTCAAACGGTATGCTTCAAAGTAGTATTTGGATGATTTTTTCTATGCGCTACAAATATCAATATAAACGCATAAATTTGTTTAAATTTAATAATTTAGTTGTTAAATTTAAACAAAATAAAATAATTAGGATTCTATTGAAGTATAAAATATTAATTTCTTATCATAAAATATATTTTAAAGGCTAAATTACAACACTTTAACTAACAAAAAATATTATTACAATTCCTTAGGTAAACCAATTAGTGTTACCAATGAGCAACTTTTCAAATCAAAATAGAAATAGATTAAAAATCGAGCTGAATTTGATTCAATTTAAGACTGGAATATATATTCAATCGATTTAATGTTTGATTTATATAATTAATATCGCTTTTATTTATATTTTTATATTATTTTTGTTACTTTCATAATAAATTTTATAGCCAAAAATCGCGAATATGGGCGCTAACTTCGAAAAAGGGCTTGAACTATTGAATTCAGCGTATTCGAATCAAGCTTGTTAAAATTTTCGACTAATACAGTATTATTAATATACATGCTTTAAAGTGTTGAAATAAATTATCCCCTTTTTTAAAAAATTTTTAAGCCATTTTTTAAACATTTTCAATGGCAAGGCTGGTTGCAGGGTGTTATATAAATAGCTAAGAATCTATTAATCCACCAGAAGGAGGAGAACCGGTCCAAAACTTGTCATGTGAAAGGTTCTTTTGTGTTACTGATCGGTTTAGTTCCGAAACTTTACATGCGAGGAACCTGTAACTTTTACATGGGGTTGTCATTTGATGTAGCTAATTAATGCACAGAACTAACCAAAGAAGTCATGTTCAAAGTCGATTAATATACTACAAATTTGGTGAAAATTTGTTAATTGTTTATCTTTTAAAACATCTTTTTTATATTTACATTTATTTTATAAGTTTTTCGTTAATACCGATAGCGGTACTCTGAATTGAACCCAAGTCCTTCTTACTTATCTCATGTTCTATAGTCTTACATGGTAACCACTCAGCCACAGATTGTTAATGTGCGCGTGTTGCTAATTGCGCTTTTAACAAGCATGTTAAAAATGGTCTCTCATCTGATACGAGTACTTATTGAGTGTGGTGCCGTCAACTGGTTTTGAACTGGAACTTTGTTGAGCGGTTTTGTGTCAATTGGTACTCAACTGATACTGCGGGACCGGTACTATGCGGCAATTGTCACCATTTTCATGATCATTACAAATATGCATTAATTTAATTTAACAATTCATATAAAAAATAAAAATATTTAGGTATTACTCTAAGAACAAAAAGAAATATCAAATATCTGCTAAAAAATATCAAATATCTGAAAATATTTATGTATGGGGGTAGATGAAATAAATTCTTTAAGTATTTTTTTTTTTCCATTATTGAAAAAAAAAATAACCAGTTACTGTATTTATTTGTATGTTTCCATTTACTCCTACAGTACAAATATATATCTGAAAATGTTTAATCCTAATCCAAAACTCACTAACTACAAGAGTGTTCTGTAAAAAAAAAGGAAGACCATTCAAACGATGTGTGTTGATGAGTAGAGTGCACGAAAAATATTGAAAAAAAAAAAAAAAAAAAATAAAAATAGACCTTCAGTTCCCTAACAGAAATTTCAAATCACGGGCCTAGAAAATTTTGTTTAAAAAAAAAAGTTTCGTGCTTTCTCTCAAAATAAGTATAAATAAATTTGAAATTTTGAATTTATTATGAAAAAAATATATATAAAAAAAAAATTTACAAAAATTTCGGTCCATAGGCGATCATTTTAGTACATCATGGAAAAATTAGATATGTTGTTTTGCAATATGGCAAAAAATATCATATTATTGTTCTTTTCATGAGTATAATGTTGAAAAGCTGTTTTTTACTAAATAATTAAGGTTCATCTTAAAGTAGTTTTAAAAGCTTTGATCACAAAAATGCCATTGAATGTCCTTTGGACGACCAAAAGCCCATGGCAAGAAATTTAAAAATATATTTTCCATAACAGGCTCAAAAAACTAATTTTTTAACCAATTTAGAGAAAAATCAATGTTTTTCTGTCTTGTTTTTAGTATTTGTTCTTCTTTAAACTGAACCGGCTAATAATTTTTCATAGAATTTTATATATATTTCAATTAAAAGATTTTTTCTTCAAATAAATATAATTTTTCTTCAAATAAACAAATTTTCTTCACACCAACTAAGAAATTTTTGTTAAAGATATTTTTTGCAGAATATGTTGATTTGAATGAAATTTTGTTGAACAAATTAACAAAAAATCTTTAAATCAATGAAAATTTAGTTAAATTGCCAGTAACTCTTCGTAAGTAAAACAATTTTATTCAATTTAACATCACTAAAATAAGTTAATTTCAATCAATTATCTGTTAATTTAACTATTTTTTTTTTGTCAATTTTAAACTTAACTAATATAAAAATTTTCAATTAAACTAAATATCTTCAAATTTTATTAAGATATATAGAATGGAAGAAATTTCATTGAAATTAACTACTTTATTTCAGTCAAATTAAAAAGCAAGTAAAATGGAAGAAATTTCTACAATATGGAAAATGCTTATTGAAGAAAATCAATGGAACGACTAATAACATAGTATGTACACGTATTTTGGTGCCTGTAATATATACATATTAATTTTTGGTTTAAAAATCAGAATTTGTATTGTATCAAATATTCCTATATACATATATACATACACACATGCATACATATTTTAAGAACAAACAAATATTCGTCTATAAGTAATTATAATACTATTGTTATAGTCAAACACAAAATTTTAATTTATGTGAAAATTCCTGGATGACACGAACTGCAATCAGAAAACAGAAGCAACTGTTAGACGTATGCTATTTTGGAAGCCTTTTTCCTATTTTTCTCCGTAACGTTAAAAATTTATAATTATTAATATGTACATTAAAGTGCATTGATTTGTATGGAGACAAAAAATATTGCAAATGTATCCACTCTAAAATTCAAGGAATTTGATAAGAATGCTATATTAATATTCTAATTTTACAAATCACTACACCTCACTTTTGATAACTTTTACGAATTTCGTGTTTTGTAAATAAGCAGAATTTTTAAGTGTTGGCTCATTATAGAAACACCCGACGTTGCGTTATTCAAGCTAAAAATGTATTAAAAAATAATTTTATAAATCACCGTGTCGGAAAATGTATCACTTTAAACTTAAAATTCAACACCTAAAATATTTAAGTGTTGGTAAATTCATTGGTGTAGCTAGACAATTATTCTAGGGGGGAAATATCCCCGACTAGGGGGCTATATCTCTTGTAAGTATTTAGTATTTAGTAAATTTGTTAAAATATATATTTATTTTTAAGTTTAGTCTTTCAAAGAAATTTTACACAGTTTTATTATAAGTGAACATAACATAAACACAAAATTTGGAAAATAATATAATATTGATCATATTTCTTTACTCATGTTTCTAACCAGGATAAATCGAACTAAAAGTTATTTAAATTCATTATAAGTTACTTAAAGAAAAGGAAAGAAAAATTTTTCAAATAAGTAAATAAGTACCCAACAAAAGCTTCAAAAACAATGATTTTAACAGAGTTTGGAAGAAAGTATTTGCTATTGTCATTGGAATAATGTTATTTTTTATTATTATTATTCACAACCTTTTCACTTCTTCTCTATTGATATACATATATGTAGTAAAAAAATGCATTGATTTGTATGGAAACAAAAAAATATTGCAAATGTAGACCCCCCCCCCCCCCCCCGCCCTTAAATTAAAGATTAATATGTTTTAAACTAATCCCCAAAATATTTCGTTTTAATTATTTCGTTTCCGTGAGCTGAACTATTTCTAAAATAAATCCAAAAATATAGTTTTTCATCAATTTTTAACTTTTTGTCAAAAAAAAAAAAAAAATACAACATATGAAAGACAAATGAGGTTTAGTACATAATCAGTAAAAATTTTTTTAAAATTAGTTTTCATACTCGCGAAATTAAAATTTTAAAAAAATTGTTTTATTTTAAGTTCTCTTTTATTAAATTTTGAATATTTTTGACATTTTACACAGTAATTTATATTATAGAGCATCATTGGAAAGGTCTTATTCAATAGTATTGATATGTACTTTAGTTGCACAAATAATATTTTGGGATTTCCGGGCCATAATTGGTTAAGTTGATTTTTATGTCAAATAAATGGTTAGTTGTGAAAGTAGATTTTCGTAAAAAATCGTCTCCGTATTTGATGATCGTATCAAGTGTCCAGAAATAAAATTTTAATACAAAATGTAAAACAAATGGAGAACATATCTGAAAGTAGTAAGTATATTACTATTTATTAAATTAAATAATATAATTTCTTATTTTTCAAATACTTCTTCTTTTCAAATGTTTCAGGTTATTGGATTATTTTACCTTATTCACCTACTCTACGTAAGTTTACAAGATGTTTAAACTAATTACACAGGTCAACACTAAAAAAGTATCGTGAAAAATATAGTGAAGATGTTGTATATACAGCCATTCTAATTACCAGAAACATTTTGCTTTTTCTCCATCACGACACATTTTAACCCATTGACGTCTAAAGAAAATATCCTTCCCTGAATAGGTTTTATGTTATATAATTTTCTAGATGATAGAGCAAATTCGTCATTCATTTTTTATAGAGAAGAAATAGTGCTACAAAAATATGGTACAAATCATGTTTGCAACTTGCAACATGTCTAGAAGGCCTTAAAATTAACCCTCAATTAACCCTAATAAAACCGTAGAAAAATGAGATGTTAGGTGTGGGTGTAGAGAGAAAATTTGTATTTTATATAACTAACAAATGACCGTAGGTCTCAAAAATAGTAACATTTTTAAAATTGCGCTGACAGCAAATGCGTAGACATCAAAAATTAAAAATAAATAAATAAATAAATAAAATTTCAAATTTAAATAACAAAGTCAACAAAAACTTAATAAAATTATATCGCGAATAATTCCGCTTAATTATTCCTCCTTAGACTAAATACAGTGGAACATGTCCACCATGTCATACTTTTAATACATTGAAATATGTCCCACTGAGGTTATATAATTTTCTTGGTAATAGATAGAGCAAATTAGGCATCCCTGTTTAACAGAGAAGGAATAGTGCTATAAAAGTCTAGAACACGCTATGTCTCCAACTTGGTCTACATAGCACCTAGAAGTCTTTATAATTGTCAAAATCCCTGAAAAAGCAAAAAGCGATGAAGAGGAGCTTTTTCACCTTCACGCTAACATTGGGAGATTATATCAAGACTTATGGTATCCTACTATGCTGATAAACTATTGCTGCTTCCTAGTATGAAAAAAACAAATAAAAATAATACTTTCTTTAATCCCAATTTAAGAAAGAAAATATGCAAACATTTTTGAATTAAGTTGAAAATAAAAACATAATATATCTTAAAATTGTGATGTAATAGAAATGTTTCATTTCACTTTCCATACTATATCTAGTCCATAAAATAAGAATTACATGGAAATATTCACATGTAATTTTTTTCTTTTGTGGACTTTCGTTTTAAAATTTTAATTTTTATTGTTTTCAAACTTTTTAAGTCTACGTAGTTGCCGTCTGTGCGATTTTAAAAATTTTGAGATCTACAGACATATGTTAGTTATATCAAATACAAATTTACCCCCTTGCACTCAATCTTTACACCCTATTTTTCTATGGATTTATGAGGGTTAATTGAGAAATTCTTCATGTTTGCAATTTTAAAGACTTCTAGAGGCTACGTGTTGCATGTTGGAGACCTGACTTATACTATATTTTTGTATCACCGTTTCTTTTCTATGAAACATGAGTGAATAATTTGCTCTACATTTTACCAAAATAATTATATAACCTAGAAACTCCTTAGGGAAGCATATATTCTTTGGTCTTCAATGGATTAAAAGTCTGACATGGTCGAAAAGTTTAATTTAACTTTCTACTCCATATCATGTTTAAGGAATAAGAATTTCGCAGAATTATTCGCACTATAAATAACTTCTGCAATTTTTTGTTTTAGTTTTTGACCTGTGTTATTTAAATATATTTAATTTATTTTTACTTTTTATGAGAATTGACGTTTTTGTTGTGCATATATTAATTTAAACACACTTATATTTACATACATAAATAATTTTTTATTATTTTATACATATTAAATCCGTGAGGACAATTTAATCACCCTATATTTTAAATAAAAATAAGAGGGTAAAGAAAAATAAATAAAATAAAATAAAATAAAATAAAATAAAATAAAATATAATGTGTGTAGGTAGCTTTGATTTATTTTGAAAATTTTATTTGTACAAAAGTTTTTCAATCAGGAAAGTAAGTTTTTTATGTAAAAATATTATAAAGTATATATAAACGAATATATTTGAAAACAAAAATTGAGGTGATTTTACAAAATGGTTTGTGTTAGTTTTTCCTAATTAATATCTTACTCGTAGACAATACTTTCTTGGAAATTTGTTTTTAATCCAAATCCCTTCAATTTGCTTAATATATCGATTAGTTTGCTGTGGATAGAAAATATCCACAGCACCATAAACAAGAATACTTAGTGTATTCTTCAATTTCAAGAAAAATTCTAGAATTGGATTCCTGGTTTTTGCTCAGTGACAAAAAGGTTAATAATTTGTATACATAGAGTGACTACAACTACGATATACTTAACCTAAATATTACTTAATACAATTTTCCTCTTTTTAATTGATGAAATCTGAATAATTATACTGGTAAAATAACCAATAATATGGATATAACGGTACAAATAACGACTTGTAACTAAAGTTTCCACTATGGATCTTAACGTTCAACTTAAATCATACAACTAAACCTAAATCATACCAGAATTTGCGTATAATTAATATCACTCATACGCTGTAGTATTATAACTCACAATCAGCAAAAAATTTTTTCTAACTAAAATTTTGGAAAAGATAACCAAATTAGGAAAAAATAAACAAATTGTTAAAATTCATAGTTATTATGTAAAAATTAATACAATCTTAACATATGCATTCAGGTTTTAAATACTTTGCATATTAATCATAAGCTTTAGTTAGTCTTTCGGAGAAAAAAGTATTTAAAATTTAAATGTTTAGAATATTGTTTATCAAAATATCCCTGATTAAAATTTGTAGGGGATCGAGATATAAAGATTAATAGCAACAATTTAATTAATTATGTGATGTCGAAAGTAAACCAGATTGCAATAAACTTAGAATTGCAAAACAGCTAGGTCGAGCAGTAATTTATTGCAGTTATTTGTAAAATAATGTGGTGCCCTTTTTAAGTTTTTATTAAGGGTCCTTATGAAAACGCGCAACACCCTCGCAGACTGTGTAATGTGTGCAAGTTTGCATATTCGCAAAAGAACTGTCAAAAATTGTATGGAAAATCATTGGCACAAGACTTATAAGCTTGCACGTTTATTTAGACTCGCAAGCTTGTGCTTTTTAATTGTGCATTTTGTCTGGCTTTTGTTTATATTTTTAAAAATTATTCATAAAAGCGGTGCAAAAATTATAGTTACGTTAATTATAATAAAATCATTGTATGTATCATTGCTTTCAACAAAATTTTTCAATTATTTACTTAATATTACACAGTATTTGAAAATGATGTTCATGAAACATGTCACGCAAATTTACACAATTGCACAAATGGGAAAATTAAGCGTTTAAATGAGTACCCTTGTTATTTAATTGTGTTGCATGGCACAGTTTTAATAACTAAGCAAGTTACATTTTTTTATTTCCTACATATTGATATTGGGAAGCCCCAAAAATATATCAATCGGCTCAGAATCCCCTTAACTGATCGAAATTGGATCATTATTTCACCTAGTACCCAAATATATACTGGTTTGGAGTAATATTTTGAAGCTCAAATATCATAAATACATATAAGCATATTTCTGTTGAATTCTGCACAAATAAAACATTTTTAGTCCTAAAACATTCTATAAAAAATTGAATGCACCTACATATAATATGACATTTAGTTTCAAAATGATCGCTTTAAAATTAAGTGTTGCTTCTATATCGGGTCCTCTCTCGAAAATCAATTAAAAGTTCTTAAATCCCACATAAATATTCGTATGTTAATAAAATTTGACTCAAATAAGATTAACTATAGCACCCATATAAACATACAAAATGGTGTAAGATCTCATATAGTAGATTTTCACTGAGTATATATTTCTTTTATGACAGTTACTTATTTTGTAATTAAAAGTACTTAGATTTTTTGTTACATCGTTAGAATTTTCTCATAAAAATGCCCCAATCAATTTCACTTTTTGGTTAAATATTAGAAAATCTTTATATTTTATATTTATTTAAATTGTTTTCTTCATTGCCAATTAAAATTGAAACAAAAAGTTATAGGAACCTTTATTTTTTAAATGTGTGATGAATTTTTAGCAAACTTTCTTTTTTTTGTTGACAAAACTTACAGAGTAAAAAGCATTTTTAAAAGTAATAAAAATAAAATTTTGATTTAACAAAAAATAACCAAAATGGAGAAAAAGTCATCATCTCCACATTGGAAAATAAAATAACCAATTTTGGTTAAAAGTAACCAAAACGCATCACTGCTCGTAATGCTATAGTGTTACATATTTGTCCTATTTCTGTTTTTGTTGTAATGAAATCTTTAATTTTGAATACATGCTCATTAAGTTAATTTAAGAATTCATTCATAAATAACACCTCACTCTTCGTAAAGGAATTCCTGTCATCAAGCGCTTGTGTACGTTGGAGTTACAAAAATTAAAAATTAACAGAGTAAATAGATTTTTTAAAGCTTTCAAAAACATTTCTAATCAGAAAAAAATATATATTTATATACAAAAATTTAAAATACTCGTACCTAAATTTAAATTTCGTATTTTTTCTTCTAAAGGAAAAATCTAAACTTATCTCATATGTTTATAAACATTTTACAGAATGTTTATAAACAATTAGCAAATACAAACTTTGAATTTCACTTTATTCTTATTTAACAAAAATATGGATATGAACAAAATTATTTAACTAATATTTCATATAAAAAATTTAACATTATTGTTTTTAATTATATTAAATTAATTAATCATTAGTTTCATTATTATTGAATATTATAATTCATTTAAAGAAAACAAGTTATTTTATATTAATTGTTCATTATGTTGATCATGATAGTTTATTTTTGTTAATAAATCGTATTTTTTTTATAAAGATGAAACATTAAATTGTAATTAAATTAATCGCGAAATGTATACACAATAGGTAAATTATTTATCGTTAATAGATAAATCAAACATATATACTGATATAATGTTGTCTTCCAGTTATTCCCATTAGTTAATTATTTTTTCATTAAAGTTAAGAGCTATCTTCTTGTATTTTAATTTAATTTTACGTCGCGATTCCTCTTTATTGTCTTTGTTGGAAAAGAACCACCCCCAGACTGAATTCTCTGGTCAGGTGGGTATGAATAATAATTTGACAAACATAAAAAACCCAATTAGATTAGAACAATAGATATTATAAAAGAGGAGAAGTGTGTCAAATAAATGATTTATGGATTTTTGTAGATTGCTTTTATACCTACCATCAAAAAAGATTGGGATATATTAGATTTGTCATTCCGTTCGTAACACATCGAAATTTTCGTCTAAGACATCTTAAAGTACGCATATATTTGTCGATCCTCCTGAAAATCTAAGACGATTCAGCCAGGTCCGTTAGGCTGTGTGTCTGTTGGAAGAACGATAAGACTTAGAGGGACAAAATTGGGGTTAAATATTTGTCTTATATGAGGTTTGGTATTGGACAAAATCAGTTCATAAACAAAGAAGTTGTGGGTACAATTGGAATGGTCCGTCCACGTCCAATATAAGGTGCAATTTTTAATTAGCATAACTTTTTCATAAATTTTTAAATCTTATTAAAAGTAAATTTTTGTTACATCGAAAAATTTTAGACCACTGTAATGTACACCTGTACTGATCTTGAGTATTAAAGATTTTTGAAAGTTTTTTTGAGAATTGCGGAATTTTTTCTAACAAATCTATAGCTTCAAATCACACCATGTTGTACAATTTCATTCAAAAATTTCAAATGAAAAAAAAATATTGCATAATTAAAATAAATAATATGCACAAAATCTCAAATAAATATTTTTTCGGTATCTTTTTGTAAAAAGCCTCCAATGAATTTTCTTAATATAAAAATTTTTACATATACATACATGCATATATACATACATACATACACACATCTATACATACACACATATACATATATACATACATATTTTAAAATTTCCAATAATGGGATATTTTTTTTTTTTTTTTTTTTTGCTATAACTTAAGCACAAATATGAATCAAACTTTGCGATTAGAGAAATTATGGCAAATAATGGAAATTTGTGGAAAAAATATGGCTAGTTCGAGATATTATCCAGACAGAAAACAAATTGTTTTAATTTTTTTTTTGCTTAAGATAATTTTTATATAACTGAAAAGAAATATGATAGGAAAAACTAGAATTTTTTCAAAATTAAATTTCAAATCCATATAGTTTTTGATTTCGTTAAGATTTTTTTTAAACAATTTCTTTACACTATTTCGCTATTGTTAGTAAAAACAATCAATATTTCAAAAAAAAAAAAAAAAAAAAAAGGGTGGACTCGCTATAGCGAAAAAACACCAAAAGTAAAAATCTTTGAAGTCCAATATCTCGTAAAATAAAAGGAGAAGACGCTTAAACGTCAGAGAAACTTAAGTAATTTTGCAGAAAGTATAAATTTTTTGATACCACAACAATTTTTTTAAAGATCGCGAAAAATTAATATCATATTTCTTTGTATCTTTCTATGCTACGGTATTTTGGATTTTTGCAAAAATTTCGAAAAGTTATAACACTAATGTACATATAAAACTAAAAAAAAACGTAAGTAAAAATTTTAATAAAATTATATTTAACCGTAAGTTTTCACTAACATATCTTAAATACAGTATTAAATACTTGATATATGCCGCATGAAAAACCTTTTTGAAATTTTCAAAAAGTCTTCTGAAGTGTATACGTTTTAATTTACAAAAATTACTAAAGTTTAGCAGAAAGTCAATAACAGAAACAGGACAAATAGTTTAAAAGTTTTATAAGATGTACTTCTTACAAAAAAAAAATTAACATTTGTAGGAGGTGCGAGTGTATTTTTAAGAACAGAACGTCTTACCCCTATTAACATTTGGAAGATATATTCATAGAGGAAATTTGCGCAATATCTTCCTTTTATTATTTGGACGAAAATCATCAATGCAATATTTTTCTAATATTGCATTTTTATCAGTTTAAAGAAAATTAGGCAACAAACAACAAAAAATATGTAAAATTAAATTTTTTTATTATTTTTATCCTCAAATTATCGCTTTTTTTCAGTAAGGCGATTATCACCTCCGCAATAAATTGATGATATCACATTGAGATCATCTGGGAGAAATTAATGCAAAACTTTTATTTTTCAGTCACAATTTTTTCAATTGTTGAAAAATTGTTCAAAAATGAAAAAGATATTGAAGAAATTTGTTTGTCTTTTAGAACAAAAAATTATATTTTATGTGAGCGTTTCAGTTTTCGTGCTTGTGGTGTTAAGATTTATATGCATGCATATTTTACATGATGTAAAAGATTTTTTATTATATTATTTCAAGATTTATTTAGTGATAATTTTTCTATATATATGTATTACATCTTCCAGAATATTATCTTTCGGTATCTTTGTTTTTTCATTTACATGATTATTTAGCAATATTGCCTATTTTTATTCCAGGCGTATTGTTTTCTTATTGCTTGAATGTATCGCCTGTGACACACAATATCTCCCAATGGGGGAACTTCCACAATACGAGTATTATTATTGTGCGCAATAAAATTTTTCTTCAAAGCAATACGAATTCGTATCATTTTCGTATTATTTTGCTTGTAGGGTATGAACTTTTTAATGCTTTAACTATGAATGGAAAATCAATTTTTATTTTAGGGTAGCCAAACAATATTTAAATTATAGGTGCCTTTTTCCACAGAGTAATGAATAAAAATGTCTGGGGCTTATTTTTTATTTATGAATTATTAATAAGGATCAAAAATTACGTAAATTACGATACAAAGATATTCAATCCCAATAGCCCCCTCCCCTCTAAAAATATCGTTGGATTATAGACAAATAGGTTTATTTGATTTTTGATTTGTTTTTATTAACGATAAATAATTATTAAACTATGATATACATATATGACTTTGTTCTAGAAAACTAATTATATGAAATTTTTTAATTAATTTTCGATCCTTTTTAAGGCATACCTAAAATAATAATAAACTTATTAACTTTGTCATTTGGATTATTTAACAATTTTTTATTAATTAAACTTTTTGTCAAATAGGATAGGATTTTATTGATTAAGTTTATGTTCTCGACAAATTTACTAATAACTCCGTAAATATTGAGCGGATAAAAAATAATGTTAAGATAACCTAAAGATAATTTTAATCGGAATCTATTGGAGTTTTAATTATCTACATTTGCAAACCGTTCTCGAGTTATACAAGTATGGTCTCCTAACAAGGGGGTCATACTAGTCATGTCCATAAAAAGAAAAATCAATAAGTGATAGAAAATAGTGAAAGCTAATTCTTGTTTAGCACGTCAAATTCCATCTACGCCACTGTGTCCACTTAATTGTAGGTATGCATGGGTATTTTCAATCAATTGTTAATAAAATCAATATTTGTACATTAATTTTGATGACATTTATAATAAGTGCATCGATTTTTATGAAAACAAAAAATATTGCAAATATACTCCCCTAAAATTAAAGATTGATATGTTAATACTAATTCTAAGCTGAACCATTTTTAAAATACCTCCAAAAATAAGGTTTTCTATAAACAGTGTCCACAATTTTTAACTTTTTGTCTAAAAAGTTAAAATACGAATTAAACACATATTGACTAATACATAATGACCAAAAAATTTGTTAAAATTAGTTTTCATTCTCGTCAAATGAATATTTTTGTAAAATCTTCTATTGATTTTTTAATTTAAAGTTTGAATATTTCATCCATTTTCCATCGTAATTTAGATTTTAGAGCACCATTGGAAAGGTCTTATTCAGTGCTATTGATATATAAATATGTTGAGTTATGAAAATACATATATGTCACAGGAAGTATAAATTTGTGAAAAAAACTCTAAATTTATGTAAAATAGGGTCTAAACTTCAAAGACTTTCTTTTATTTGATTATTAAAGCTGTTTCAAAAGAATTTATCACATATTACATAAATTCACTGATATATAATTTTATAAAACTTATTTTCAAAAATTTCTGTTTCAACCTTTTGGGAACCAAATGTATAAAATTCACCGTTTTGCTTTTCAAGGGTTAATTATCTGTAATTTTCAATAGTAACATAATATGCCTCTCCAATGTTAACTTAAAACCCAATATATGTTGAAAAATGTCTGAAATATATTTAAATAATGAAAATATGACAAAAAATTTATAGAATCTTAATTTTTCGCGAATGAAATGTAATGAAAACAGATGTATTTAAATGCATATTCCAAGTGTTAATATGTATTTATTATATTTTGAAGTTAATTTTGTTATATCGAAAATTCTGATAATGTTGAAAGAAATCCGTATTTTCAGAGGTAGTTTAAAAAATTTTCAGCTCACGTAAATGAAAATATTCGCACGTAATGTTATTGAAATCATATAATAACATACTAATAATCTTCATTTCTAGAGGGATACATTTGCAACTTTTTTCATAAGGCACTTAAATGTATATGGATTATATTATTCATAGTATTACCAGTTTTATGATAAAGCATCAAAAAAAGCTGCACATTTTATCTGGTTTCATTTCTTAAAAGAAATTTTCAGGAAAAAAATTCTTCAATTTTGAAATTTTTTGAAAATATTTTTTTGTTGAAAATATATATATTTTTTTTCTTAATTTTTCTTCAAAAGAATGAAGACAAAAAAATAGCGCCTTTGTGACAGACTTGACCGTTAGTAGTAGTAGATTTTTTGATGATCTACTACTTTTTTGCCGTTAATAATATCTTCGAGATTTGGTTCAGTTTAAATCAATTTTAGAAAATTTTATTTTCCCAATTAGGGTTTGGATTTCCCGTAATATTTCTCTTCCCGAGAAAAGGGAAAGAAGATGATTTGTTTATTAAGTAAAACAAAACAAAATATTATGATATTCATATTGAATATAAAAAAATGAAATAATATAAAAGTATAACACCATTTCTTAGATTTAAAAATTGTAAATATTTTATACAAGTAAAATAAGCATCTCTTAATTTTTTGTTAAAAACTGTGTCTCAGATTTTTACGTTAATGTGTTTTTGATACTAAAAGTTTTTAAACATAAGCCCTAATCTATTATATAAAGTTATTATAAATACATATCTATATATGTATCTAGTTTTTCTTGCTGTTTTATTTCCATTTTATTTCTATATCTTACAAGAATTACGTAGTTAGGTAAAATACATAATAAACGTATCGTATCTAACTATGTAATTCTTACTAAAGGGTGATCCGAAGTGCTTTTTGTCATTTTTGAAACGCTACAAAATTAAAGACTATTAAGTATACTTTTGACATAATAAAAACCAATATTGAGTTTTTATTCACTTTGGAATAATTTGCGATTTTGTCTCATAACCTTAGTTTTAATTTGGACACATTCTAATGTATGTGCTACACAGAGTTTTTCAATTAAATTCGAAATCTTTGTACAATATATTTAAGTATCGGAGATCTAAAATTTCTTTAAATGGTTTAGTTATAGCGAAAACATATCTCAACATCTTTAGTATCTTTAGCCCATATACTGCAATTTCTGATCGCCAGAAATAGCCAAATAAATTAAGTACTTGACAACCTGTACCATTATACAATTTCAGTTAGTTCTGGTTATATTAATTGGTACAAATTAAGGGTGACATCTCTAAATTGCGTCATTAAGAAATTAAAAAAATTATGTAGTTTGAGACTTGAACTTGAATTACTCTAAATAATACAAGAACTTGGACAATCATGCTCAGAATAATTTCTATATACCAGGTTTTGCAATACTTTATAATTATGTTCAATTATGTTGGATATTTAGAAGGCATTCAGATGATCGTTTATTAGTACATAGTTTTTAAGATAAGTTTTTCTTATTTCTTAACAATATCGGTGAAAAAAATATAAGAAATTCTACATAAGTTCTATAAAATTTTATAATCAATTTGTCAAACAAATTATTAGTTAGAACGAATTACATTTTTCCATTTAATAGTCAAATTTATTTCAAATTTAAAGTATACAATTCATTTGTCCCAAATATTTTCTCCCCTCTTCCTATATTTGTTATAATTTAATGAATATGACTCCGACAGTTAGGTTGTGAAAGAATTTAATTAGTTCCTGATTTATTGCATTTTGAATATGACAAAAATCACTTCGGAACATGAAATTGGGAAATATTAAAAATGGGTTCGCAACCAAAATTTTTAGATTAATTATGACTTTCAGATATCTGATGAAAAAAAAATCATTTACTTATGAATACATCACGAGATTAGTTTTTTAAATACCCAGTTTTATTTTGGAAGACATTTTGTGTCAGAATAAAATGTCTTGTTTCAATAAAAAATCTTCCAACAAAGTGATTTTCTTTTAATAGTGAACATTTCCGAAATTCAACTTATTTCACATTCATTTGAAAAAATTGTATTATATAATTAAAAAATCTAAAATTTGAACATGATAAAAACATAGTTGATTTAAAATTTCATGTGAATGAACTTAAATTTTCTAATATTCGCTAAATCATAGATTAATAGATATCTGAGGGGAAGTAAACTAATTCTATTGTCAAAAACTTTATACTAATTTAATGGAATATATATCCCTCGCGTGTAAGAGAGATGGATGGGTGGAACTCAAAATTTGGTCACCTCGAATATGTTATTTTTTTATTTTTAAATCGTTAAAAATCCGTTTCTTATTTTGTTGTAAAAAAGTTTTAAACGAAGATAAAGAAAAAATACGCTTAATTGTGTAGGTTATCACTTTTAGTTTCTGAATAATGTTGCTGTAAAATTCTGAATTGCTGTAAGAATCATAAAAAATTATGGAGCCGATAGAAAATTATATTGGTCGGAAGTTGAAACTTTAAAAAAATTCACATTTTAGCGTTTTTTTCCAGTATTTTACTTTTCAAACCTTTGGGCATTGATGTCCCCACAAACTCTATCCAAACTTTGAAAATTTTCAAAAAGTTTCTTAAATTTATTTGTAAAATATTAAAAACGCAAAGCTGAGATCAGCAAAAATATATATTAGTTATATACCTCTACATAAGGAATATTTTCTGACGGCCGACTTTTATATCGGCAGGGTGACGATTTAAGTGAAAGAAATCAATTCGTGGAACAAATTTTTTCCGTATTGAGATTTTGGGTATTTTGTTACAAAAAAGTGTGAGTTTCTTTAATACTATGATTTAAAAACAAGTTTATCTATATCATATCAAAATTTCATAAGAGTATCTTCATTCGTTTAAATTTTATTTCAATACAAATATTATCAAAAAAATATTTCAAATCCTTAAGTTTTTTGGTTTATGGTCCGAAAAAATTTTGACCGAATTTGATTTATTTATTTATCTATATATTCCTAAGATTCTCATGATGCCAAACACTTTCACAATATTTTTATATTTTCGCTTGAAAAATAAAAAAAATTGCCTTCATCGCGAGCAGCAATGCAGTGTTAGTTGTATCTTATTATCTTATCTTTACATTACAAAATTGCTACAAAACGGAAGGTTTGTTGTTATTTTTATGTTGAGATGTAAGGTTTATATATAAGTATATGAAACCTCTGAACTCGTTAGAATATGGAGAATTATCGAAAATAAAAAGAAATTAAATTCGCTAAAATTTTCTAGAACATGACCCGAAGAACTTAAAATTAAGATTTGAAGCACTTTTTTCCCAGAAATTTTTTTACCGGTAATGAAAACCTAGACTAGACTTTTTTTTATTCTTTCAATAATATTAATTAAAATTTTATAAGGAATCTATTGAATAATTTAAAAAATGTTTAGAACCCAAATTAAACAAGTCAAGTTTAAAAGAACATAAAAAACCTAAATATCTCTTAAACTTTAAAAGACAACCTATCTATGTAAGCTTATTTCTTGTAAAGATTTACAAGGACTATCTATATTTAAAATTTCTTTACAACAAAAACATAAATTAATTTTACTGACTTTTTTAAAAAATTCCATACTCTAGGTGAGCAACTTTGGAAGTCCACCCACTACCTCCTGACCTGCTAGGGATCTGTGCTACTCCAGATCAACTCGAAAACACCTAAGCTCTGGGCATGTCAAATTTTGTTCAGATATATGTATCGAATCAGAAATTACAGAATTATTAAAAACAAAGCCCTTTTGGAACCACTGTGTGAAGGTTATTTTTTGCTTACACCCCATACAGAAAACGTGCCTGAACCAGTGAAAATAGTTTCTTATATCATTAAAAATACACACAAAACCAAACATATCAATACGTATAATAAAAAAATATTTGCAGATGAATTTATAAGTAAAGTTTCTGGCTGAACATTTAAATAAAAGTTTTAAAAATTTCGTCAGGATTATTAGTTTTGCATATTCACAACAAACTCTATCATAAGACATTTTAAAATCAATATAAATATTTGCATGTATGTAAATATTTTAAGTTATAAGATATAAGATATACATACAGTGGTGGAAAACGTAATAGAAACAAAATTATTTAGTAAAAAAAAATCTATATTTCCAGATCATTTATGTTTTAAATTGACGATAAAAAAGTGTTCTCTATTTCCCAACTAGCACTTCTTCTCTTCTTTAACTAAGTCCGCTGTTATTCCAGTTTAAGGGATAAAGGTATCTCATTTCCGTGGAAAAAAAAATAATAGAAACAAATGTAGCTATACTAGTAGACTCCAGTATTTGAAAAAATACTCTGTACAAAATAACGTTATAATAACTTAAAATTAATTTTTATATAATATTTGGTAGAACCAACCTCATTTCGTACCACTCCAACACATCTTCGTCACATAGAATTCACAAGTTTGTAGTAAATTCCTGATGCATGGATAATTTTCCACCATTACTGCCTATTTTCTGGGTCGAAAAATGCCGAACAATATAAGTCATAGATGCCTTGTGCGATTCTAATCATTACGCTAGCCACTGCATTATCTTTACTTTATTCTAGACGAAGAAATTCTTTACAGGATGAGATGGATGCTAAGGTTCATTGCCCTGCGAAAATTCCCGTATTATTGACATTTTTTCTATAGGGAATTTATGCAAAAATAAATTCTAAGTTAGTTTGTATAGAGTAAATTTCCGAATATTGGAAATTGTTATATTTGTTTCTATTATTTTTTCAAGGAAATGAGGTACCTTTACCTCATAAGCTGGAGTAACAGCGGATTGAGTTAAATAAAATGTAAATTGGAAGATCAAGAAACCCAGTTTAATGTTAATTTAAAAAATAAATGGACCTGAGCACACGCTTCTTTACTGAAAAATAGGAAATTATATAAAATAAATAATTTTGTTTCTATTATTTATTCCACCACTGTATAGCTAGATGAAAAAATGTATGCAGTATATTTGTGCCGAAGCATGTAATTTTATTCAAATTCATGATTTTATATAAGATCTACTTACATATGAAGAAACTCCGTTATTTCCCACTGGGATAACAAGCATATAATAGTGCTGGCAAATTCTATTACTTTTGAATATTCGATACTACTCAATACTTTTACTCAATACAAAAACGTTAACAAAAATCAATAAAACTATTTTCATTTATTTAAAAATTAATTTGTATCTTTATACAAGTACAAAGTTGTATTTTAACCGTTATATTTTTAATACGAAATCATAAAAAATTTAAACTCTGAAAGTATTGAGTACCCAAAAAAAGAAGTCAATTATCGGTTATTGATACTTAATACTCAATACTTGCACAGCTCTAGTATATAAACATATTTAGTAAAATATGTATATTAGACCACCCATGAAAAGAGTGGAATTTACAAAAGTTTTGGTTTTGCTTGCTTCACTCGGGCTACAAAAATTATATGTATGCAAAAATTGGATTGATTGGTCATAAATTACCCAGTCGACTTTGACTTTTGACCTAAAAAAGATCTCAAAACTAATCAGAATCTTTATTGCGCTATTTTTAATTTAACATTTTGCGAAAAAAAGCTATATAAGCTTTTTTATTTAGAATAAAAATCAAAAATTTTGCAAATATAATTTTTAACCTACTATGACTTGTTATGATGTTATAAGTAGTGTTGCCAGTTTAGCCTTTTTAAGGATAAATCTAGCCTTTTTATTTTGCTTAAAAACTCAAAATTTCCCTCTTAGCTTCTAGCCTTTTTTTAATTTTAGTATTTTAACAGCGAAGATAATAATTTCTTAATGTCTATTACTAATTTTATTTTTACAGAATCATTTATTTAAGAATTTTTATATATTTATTCGCACAAAAAATCTATATTATTTATATTTTACAGCAATTTTCATCTGCGGCGCTTCATTATCCAAATCAAGAACAACTAGTATGCTATAATACTAATAACTAATTTAATGGAATTACTAAATTGATTATTATAAATATTATAAAAAAATTCCTATAAAAGCGAAAAATCACCCAAAAACTTAAAAATGCAAAATCAGAAAGAAATTATAGTTTAAAAATGTCACTTCAAAATATTAGGTGATTTTTCATATGAAATATAACCCAAATCTTTGTAAGAATTTTTTGGGTGATTTTTTCATTTGGGTCATTTTATTGACAGCTGTTCTATGTCTTATTCATAAAATATCTTAAAAAATCAAAATTTTATACATGGATTTTTCTAAAAAGGCCCTCGTTTTAATATGAATCTAGCCTCTTAGCAACGTTATTATTATTTTGCAGAGTAAGACTGTTAGTTTTTATAAACCAATACATTTTGACACAAATATAAATTATTCCAGACAGATGGACCAAAATCTGAATTTGACGTATTCATTTTCTACTTGCTACAGAAATATCATTATATAGAGTATTTTTAGATTGTTATTGGATTAAACTGACATTCGAAATTGAGGTGTTGACGATTAACCAAAAATCATAAAATCTGACATGTTAATATTCTTACACATAAACACCTTTTTATTTCTTGTGCCTTAAAAATGGGTGATATATATTTAAAACAGATAACATCTTTTACAATAGCTTGCGAATAAATAAAAATATATTTTCAAAACAACTAACAAGTTAATTTATATTAATTCATAGAACAGCGGAATTTCGTTTTGTTTCGATTCCATCTGAAATATTTTTTTGTCTGTTGATGTAATATTGTTTCAAAAAGATACAAGTATGCAATTTATTTATTATATAACCTCTGTTGAGAGTATATGACATTACAAAGTTAAATCAAAAGTAAATCATTTTACTTCCGTAATTCCTTGTTTTGAACACTAAAGATATAATCTTTTAATCACAGATTCAGTAGCTTTATGAAGGAGTTTTTTTTTGAGAAGTATTATTTACTGAAATAACAGAATTATCAACTAAGCTACTTTTTTATTTCAGTATCAGTGATGGTTGGAAGGCTGGAGAGGAATATAAAAGCACTGGGTTTCCTAAGCCTGTAAACAAAATAAGTTTAATTATTTTGTTTGCTCAGAAGATAAAAATAAATCCCAATAGAAATGAGAAGAAAAATTAAAACACAGAATTAGGATTTATTAGAAAAAAGGATTTTTATTGTAGGAGTAGGAAATTACTTCTATGCTTTGCTGGGGATAAGACAAGAAGACAAAATTATAATTAGGGAAAACGGAAGTAGCATCTGTGACATTTTGACCAATTTGATGTTTAAAATTTAGGCATTAAAGTGATAGAGATAGATACTTATTTCGATAACTATCTATCTTATGACAATTAGTCTTCATATACACGAAACAAATATTTAGATATGAAAGAATTTCAAACAAGGGTTTTGTTAAGGCTTTTGGCATTAACATTACCGCCCGCCTTGCAGGATATATGCAAATAAATGAGCAAGTGGGGAAATCCTATTGGTCTGCTTCAGGAATAAAAAAAACGATGGGCGAGTTATTACGCCTCGTTGTGTCAGAACGTTGGCAACGCGTACTCGATTGTCCGAACCAGTGTAGACTCTTTGGACTCTGCCAAAACGCCAAGAGTTTGGTGGGAGGTGTTTTTCTTTGACCACGACCAGTGCGCCTTCTTGCAGATTTGGTTCAGGTCGTTGCCATTTTATTCTTTTATGTAGCTCCTTCAAATATTCATTCTTCCATCGCATACAAAAGTTGATAAGTTTTAATCTTTGCCAACGATTTAATATCGAAACATTTGAATCATTAATCTGTGTGTCGACAGGCGATAGGATTGGAGACCCAATAAGGAAGTGTCCTGAAGTAAGAGCACACAGATCAGTACGATTAGTTGACATAGGAGAGATCGGTCTGGAGTAAACACAGGCTTCAGTCCTGAATAATAATGTGGATAATTCTTCGTGAGTATATTTGTAAGAACCTGCAATCTTACGGAAATGAGTCTTGAAACTGTTGACTCCAGCATCCCATAGTCCACCCATATGTGGAGCACCTGCTGGAATAAAATGCCAGATGATATTCTGATAACTAAATAGAGTGCGTTGTTGACAGGTTTGGATAAATTCCTTTGCGATGATCCTGGAGGCAACAACGAAGTGAGTACCATTGTCCGAATATAAGTTTAATGGACAGCCACGTCGCGATACAAAACGGCTGAATGCAGCAAGGAATGCCGGAGTGGAGAGATCGGATGTAGCCTCTAAAAGAATTGCTTTTGTGGAGAAGCATCCGAACACACACACATAACCTTTTGTTATTCGACAAGCTCGACCAAAGTAGCTTTTGACGTCGAAAGGTCCGGCAAAATCTAGACCCCTATTCGCAAATGGACGTGTAATTTCGCAACGCTCTGCCGGTAATGTGTCCATAACCTGCCTCTGGCATCTTCTCTTACATATATCAGACAAGGTTTTCAATTGTTGATTATGGCTCTGATAAGATTTTTGGACTTTGGAATCCAATATTGCATACGTAGTAAACGTAGGATTAATTGGTTGCTACCGTGTAGACTTATTTCATGTATAAATTTTACTAGAAGTCGTGAGTATTGGGAATTATAAGGAATAATTATAGAATAATTAATAAGGATGGAGTTAGCTTAAGTCTTCTGCAGGAACGTATTAAACCTTCTGGATCTAGAAATGGATTAAGGCTCAGTATACTACTGGATGAAGAAACAACTTGTCTGGAAGAGTGAGCCTTATATTCATTTGGATATGCAGCCATTAGACACACTGATATAAGACGTTCACGAACTGAAACAATTTCGATATTGGAGAGCTGAATATATTCTTTATATAAATTGGAGCGAAATCTAGGATGAGTCCGGTAAAAAAAAACCTATAAACGTATGCCATTACGCGCATTGCTTTTGAAAAGTAGGAAAATCTTTCCAAGAGATCCTCAAAGTCTGAAAAGTACGAAAAGTGAACACTAATAGGTTTAATTTCCAAATCAGTATTCGGAAGATTTGAAATTTTAAAATTGGGCCATTCAGATATTACACCTTTAAGCTAGTGTGGTTCAAACCACCACAAGTCGTTGTTTATCAGATCTTGGGAACTAAGACCACGACTTGCTAAATCAGCTGGATTTGCCTCAGAGGTAATGTGATTCCATTGAGAGAGAGTAAGCCAGGTGCATGGTGGTTTGGCTTGCCAGGAAAGGACAATTGTTGAATCCGTCCAACAAAAAATATTACATTTCTCGAATTCCAATCTGGACAACAAGCTGTCTATCATGTCAGCCAAAGAACCGCCCCACAGAGCTCGAGTCTTGTCTTAATCGGAGCCACTTTAGTCTTGGACGGTATCAGATGTGTTTTTACGGAATTGCCCGTCGATATTCGGATATATAGTACTGCTGCATATGCTTTTTCGGATGCGTCGCAAAATCCATGGAATTGTACTTCAGAACTGGGAATATAATCAATCCACCGAGGAATACGTATGGCATTGATTGCTGGATAATTGGATTCAAATAACTTCCTCTGCTTAAGAGTTTCAAGAGAAAAAACTTCATCTCAACTAGTTCTATCCATCCAAATCCTCTGCATTAGAATTTTTGCTAGAATAATACATGGCGATAACCAACCAGCTGGTTGATTTTGCAAAGTAAAATTCGTTGTTGTAAAGTAAAATTCGTCAGAGCACGCATTCCATCTGACACCCAGTGTTTTCGCTGAACTATTATCTTCGAATTTTAAAAAATTCTCATGTAATAAATATTCTGAAGGAAGACCTGCCAATATTTCCCCGGAATTAGAAGTCCATTTTAGAAGCCCATTTTAATAAGTACAAACCCACCGAATTGTATAGCACGAATCAGTTCGTTTTATCCTTGATTTACTCATGTTTAGTGTGAGCCCCAGCCAAAACATCATCTACATACATAGACTTTCGACTAATAGAAGTCGCGGTAGGGTAGACATCTTGAACATCGTCTGCGAGTTGTAGGAGCGTTCGGATGGCAAGATACGGTGCACAATTTACATCGAATGTTACCTTTTGCAACTCATAATCTCGTATAGGAGTATTTGGATTTTCCCTGAATAAAATTTGTTGATATGAAGTATGTTTTGGATCTACTAAAATATGTCGACACATTTTCTGTATATCTGCATTAAACACTAATCGAAAGAATCTCCATCTAAGGATCAATATTGTTAGATCGTTTTGCAGAATCGAACCCACATGGAGAATAGAATTCAAACTAAGAACATTGGAAAAAGGAGAAGACGCATTAAAGACTACACGGACTTTAATAGAAACACTAGAAAGACTAGGAGAATTGACTTTATCCATATGACCAAGCTCTTCGTATTCTCGATTGAACTACAATAGAAGTTGAAGGATTTGTGGACTGTAGGTTAACGGAATTAGAGCGAATATAAGGAGTAGAATTGGGATTCAGATTGGAGCTTCTGCTTGTAGTTGGATTTTGCGTAGATAAACTAGGAGATTCTGTTTCTTTATGGAGAAGTGTGTTATGACTCTTGTTGCACTTATAACAGCTATGCTTGCTAGTGCAAGTTTTAACAGTGTGAGTTTTTGAAAAACAATTTAAGCAGAGACCCTCTTTCTTAATCTCTGCAACCCTCTGGTGATAATCCATCAACAAAAGTTTTGGATTTTCTTGTGATTTTCTTTGGGACATAACTATCAAAATGACTAAATAGGAATCAAACTTTCAAAATTACAACAATTTTAATAAGAAGATAAATCGTTCAAAATCGCTGGTGCTCTGTGCGAGAAAAAAGAATTCACTCAATTCTTCATTTCAATTCTCTGACGAATTAATGATTACATATATTAAAAATACTGAATCATGATCAGCTAAAGTTTATTGAACTCTAATTTCAACAAAATTCAACAAGTAAGTTCCCGTTTATTTTTATTATAAAAAAGTTTGATAATAAAAATAATAAAGGTGTTGAAATTATAATTATAAGTTTGAATAAATAAATTTTAAACTTTCTTTTTTTTTGAAATTATTTTTAGGTTTTGAAAGAAACATTTAGATTTTTTTAAATAATTAAATAAATTGCATATGTACAAGCTTAATAAAAGTATTGAATGAACCTCAAATTCTATTAAATAAATTAATAATTAATAAAATAATACAATAGAACAATAAATGAATATAGAAAATTATTAAAAAATTCCCAAGGAAATGTAGCGATTTTTTTTAATAGTAGAACTTTGATTTCTCGTTTATTAAAAGTGAAAATATTTTACAATTTACAAATTAAATTTTAAGGAAAAATTACTCGAACACGCCTATGTAGTTTACATGTAAAACAACAACACGTCTCTCCCTCCATTTTATAATTTTAAAGAAATGGAAAACCAAGTGTTTTTTCTCTTTGGAATAAGAGATCAGCACCACTACATTCAACGATTTAGTTGAAGAGAAGACGATGTATTGTAAGAGTTAACGAAGAGTAACTCGCTGAAATGAATGTTTATTTGGGATGAGCGCGCTAACTGAAGAGCAATAAGTACTTCTCAAGAGGATTTTTCATCCGTTTTTACTGAAAGAGTGAAAAAAAAACACAAGAGAAATATTGTAGAGATGTAAAATCAAAAGATTATAACATGCATGGTAATTAAGGTGAACATTTTTTAAAGGAAATATAATAAGGGAATAACTTGAGAAAGAGAAATTAAACAATAGGAGCATACATAACATATATAAGACCTGTGTAAAAAAGTTTAAAATACGCGGGAAAATGGCGAAATGGGTAATAGAAAACACCTTACACCTCGAACGCACTACAACCGACCGATTAAAACTTTGATAAAATGTGCAAAAAAAATTTTTTTCAAGGAAGAAGAAGTATAATGTTACGGATAAATTTGTCTGCTATTAGTACTTACAGAACTCGACTGATCTGGGTGATAAATACCCCTTTTTCGGACCACTCTCTTTCCATTTTGCTGCACGTTTCTTAATCTTGGCCTTTGTTTCCTTCACTTTTACTTTGTTCACTCAAAATAATATTTTTAACTTTTATTTAAATTTTTTATTAAATGTTTTTTTTTCTTCGTTTTTTTTTATAATTTATTTTACTGAGGCTCTCTCAGTGAGGGAAAACAAATAAACAATTGTCACACACGACGGACTGATGAAGAGATTTGGAGAGGAATATAAAAGCACTGAGTTTCCCAATAGAAATGAGAAGGAAAAATGAAAACACAGAATTAGGATTTATTAGAAAAAGGGATTTTTATTGTAGGAGTAAGAAATTACCTCTATGCTTTGCTGTGGATAAGGCAAGAAGACGAAATTATAATTAGGGAAAACGGAAGTAGCATCTGTGTCATTTTGAACAATTTGACGTTTATAATTTACGCATTAAAGTGAAAAAGATAGATAGTTATTTCGTTATTATTTATTATCTATCTCATTATAATTAGTCTTCATATATATGAAACAATTATTTAGAGATGAAAGAATTTCAAACAAGAGTGTTGTTAAGGCTTTTGGCATTAACACTCCATATTTATTACTTTTTCATCATACTTGCTTATTTTTGTTTTAAATTTTTACTAATATTAAAGAAAATTGTTATAAATATTACATATAGTTATTAATCTATTTGAGAGCTGTTGCAACATATTTCTATTTTCTGTATATCTCGCCGATTTTTAAGGTAGAAGAAATAAAAGAGGTGTTTATGTGTAAAAATATTAACATGTCAATTTCTATATCTTTTGGTTATTTGGTAACACCTAAGTTTCGTGTGACTATTTAATCCAATAATATAATGATGGGTGCTCCAATGGTAGTGACTGTCAGTCTGGGGGTTGTGGGTTCTATTCCCACCAGAGACTATGATTTGTTTCACTACAACGAGCACATGGATCTTCGGTCTGAGGATTAGAATATAATTTGTAATTGTATTGTAATTAGTAAATAAATAAATAATAAATAAATAAAGTAATGATCCAAAATTTCACGCTGCACCCTGCATTTAATGTCAATACTTGCATAATAAATAAAAAGTCGACCTCAAATTTTGATTTTGGTCTATCTACTCTAAAATAGTAAGCATATTTGGCAAAGTGTTTTGATTTATAAAAACTACAAATCTTGCTTTACAAAATAATAAAAACCTTTCCTAACAGTCTATGTCCATACTAAAACGAGAGACTTTTAAAAAGAAGTCCATGTATAAATTTTTACTTTGAGTTACAGTAGGTTAAAAAATTATATGTTAAAAATTGCTCCTTTTATTCTAAGTAAAAACAGTTATATAGTTTTATTTCGCAAAAAGGTAAATTAAAGAATTATAGCCCAATAAAAATGTTAGACCTTTTTTAGAATCGGACTGGTCGACCCAATTTCGCGCACATATTATTTTTTAGCCCCATATACCAGAAACACAAAAATTTTGTATTCACGGGTAGTCTAATGTATATAATATTACATGTATTTCATCTTTAATATATTAAAAGCACATACTATATTTTCCCTTCTTTTATTATTTCATTTATTAAATGTAATCTTCTGAATAGTGTTGCCAGCAGATGGAAAATAGAAGCTAAGCTGAACTTTAAAAAAGATAAAAAAACAAATAATTTAAAATTTATTTTTGTTCGTCATCATAAATTTTTGATATTTTTATATTACAATATATAAATACATAAAACATAAAACGGCTGCCAGCAAAATGATCCAATGAAAAGACGCCCAAAAAATTGCCGTATAAATTTGGTATATATTTCTAACGAAAAAATACTCAATGTTTTTTTTAACCTTTTGATTAAGCATTTATGGTTAATTTTTCGCTTTTATTATATATATATATATATATATATATTATATATATATATATATATAATTGTATATAATAACACGCGGTATAATAATATGCTGCTACAGTGAAAAAATCACTCGAGAAATGGCATAGCGTACTTTATAGATTTAAATTTTATGATTTATAAATCAGTTTTAAAAATTTGCAATATACCCCCAAAATTTAGAGTTATGCTAAAAAATACTTTTTTGCAAGATTCGTTCATAATATTGTTTTCTCTTCTTAATTTTATCTTCTTTAATTTTCTTGGGAAGTAAAAGGATCTGGCTTCTTATCCGTATATATTTTCCGTTTTAGTAAAATACTAAAAGAAAATTTTTAAACAACATCTAGAAAAAATAAAATTATTTACAAAATATTTCGACTTAAGTTGTTAGTTAATTATATTTCAAAAATGGGAAGCATTTCCCAAATATCTCGCAAACTGTAACAAATATTGAAAAGAGAAATAATCTGTATATTAATAACATTTGCTGTTCAGCCCCAAAACCGTGTATACTTGTGTTATTATTTAGAACTACTTAAACTGGTCTTATTGATAAACAGAGCTCCAGATGTAGTTATTTTAACCATATTTTCCATTCGAATAATGTTCATTTTTTATCTCTTTTTTCAGAGATTTTTATACCCTTCACTATATGTCTAATATCTCGCAAACTGTAACAATTTTTGAAAAGAGAAATAATCCGTATATTAATAACATTTGCTGTTCAGTGTTATTATTTAGAACTACTTAAACTGGTCTTATTGATAAACAGAGCTCCAGATGTAGTTATTTTAACCATATTTTCCATTCGAATAATGTTCATTTTTTATCTCTTTTTTCAGAGATTTTTATACCCTTCACTATATGTCTAATATCTCGCAAACTGTAACAATTTTTGAAAAGAGAAATAATCCGTATATTAATAACATTTGCTGTTCAGTGTTATTATTTAGAACTACTTAAACTGGTCTTATTGATAAACAGAGCTCCAGATGTAGTTATTTTAACCATATTTTCCATTCGAATAATGTTCATTTTTTTTCTCTTTTTTCAGAGATTTTTATACCCTTCACTATATGTCTAATATCTCGCAAACTGTAACAATTTTTGAAAAGAGAAATAATCCGTATATTAATAACATTTGCTGTTCAGTGTTATTATTTAGAACTACTTAAACTGGTCTTATTGATAAACAGAGCTCCAGATGTAGTTATTTTAACCATATTTTCCATTCGAATAATGTTCATTTTTTATCTCTTTTATTCAGAGATTTTTATACCCTTCACTATATGTCTAATATCTCGCAAACTGTAACAATTTTTGAAAAGAGAAATAATCCGTATATTAATAACATTTGCTGTTCAGTGTTATTATTTAGAACTACTTAAACTGGTCTTATTGATAAACAGAGCTCCAGATGTAGTTATTTTAACCATATTTTCCATTCGAATAATGTTCATTTTTTATCTCTTTTATTCAGAGATTTTTATACCCTTCACTATATGTCCAAAGGGTATATATTTCATTTTAACTCCGAAACCCTGAAAAAACCGCTTCGCTACCCAATTTGATGCAACGACTAATATATATTTTATATGAAAGTTACTACTCTCAATGGACCTATTCGAAATTTAATATCAAAATTACTTTTAAATTTATATTTTCTTTTTAAGGGGCTACCTCTCCCCTTGGTCCTATCAATCTTATTTTCATTTCATCAATGCGATATGGCAAGATAAAAGTTCTCACATAATTCGAGATTTCTATTGTAATAGTTCCTTAGATATGCCTTAATGAATAGTAATCGGTTCAGCTGTTTAGATGTGATTGATACATAAAGAAACAAAGTTACACCTCATATATATATATATATATATATATATATATATATGTATGTATAACTATATATACTTAGAATGAAGTAGTCAAATTTTATTAAAAATATACAGAAATATTCATAATTTTCTAACTAATTATTCACACAAAACTAAAGGCAAAAGTTGCAAGTTTGTAAAAGTATAGTCATATATACAATAAATTGGAAATATAAAAATTTAAAGGCGCATATTTCTGAAATGGGGCATAATATTGACTTGAATCTTTTTGCAAAAGATCGGAAATTATATATGCTAAAGGATAAACTTAATTTGGAATATATATTTTTAAAATTTCTTTCGCTATTTAGAAATAAACCAAACAAAAGGCCCAATTTGGTGTTTTTGGAGAAAATACAAATTTTTTAATTGCAATAACATATTTGTTTATAAAGATATCTCAATGACATTTGCAGAAAATGTGGATCTTAATAATATAAATAAAATCGCGTTAACCAAATTTCAATCGGGGGTAGGGTTTTCCTGAAATCCCAAATAAACTAATCAAAATTCCCAAAAATGGTATTTTTTAAATTTTTGGCTATAGAATCCACATTTTTCAGAAGTCCCATAGATTTTGATTTAAAACTTTTAACAATATATTGGAGATTTTTAAAATATATTCCGCTTGTCGATTCGTGCTTTGGGATTTGAAAAAATATGGTCTAAAATCAAAACTTTCATATAAAATGGGTCAAATTCGGGAGGGTGTGTACCATGACCAATTGAGTTATTGGGCTTGTTTTTTATCTTAGGGTCATCTCCGTGAAGTTACCTTTCAGAAAAGTGTAAAATTATTATATGTTGCAAAAGTAAATTTTATTTTAGATAAAAAAGTGTGTAGATACTTTTTCGGCTAAAAAAACACAAAAAGTCGTCTTTTTTGCAATTTTAAAAATTCAAAATCGTTTATTAAGAAAAAAACTAATAAAATCGGTCGGAATTGCTAGGATATATATGAAAAAAACTGGACCAAGAACATTCAAAATTGTGGTGCTTAAAAATTCAAACGCAAATAACTCAAAAGCTGTAAGAGATAAATAGGACATGTAAGCATGTTTTTTATAGGTCCTATCAGGGCCTACAACAGTATATAAAAATATTTGAAATCGGACGAGAAACAAAAATTTGGCAAGCGATTAAAAATTTTTTATGTCAGAGGTTCCTAAATTTGAGCCCCTTTAGCTCCGCCCTGAGGGGTTTGTTGTGCTCCCCTTCCAAACTTAACATTGTACATTCCTCTGCTACGTCTGTACTAAATTTCATGAAAATCCAACCAGCCGATCAGAAGTTACAGATTTATTTACAAAAAATTTCGATTCTGCCCCACTGTGCGATTGTTAGATTGTATTTGCCTTCTTTTATATATTGAAACCATATTGGCCTGTAATATATCTTTGATCCTGGAGTTGGGTTTCCAAAACATATTTAGTAATATTTGTTTACTTAGGTGGTTCATCGAATTCTTTCCTAAGCGAAGTGAAACCAGCGATGCCATAAAAACGGTTTTATAGTCTCTATAACTTTCCTCTGATGAAACCTGTTTGTATTCTGATAGTGCTGGCTATCCATCACATCCCCATTTGCATATTAATGCCAGATCCGACTTATCAAGTTCCAATCCCTTATTTTTTGAAAATGTTGAGAGAAGCCTTATACCGGTATTTTTAAACAACTGCGACAAATAAATGATTGCTATTTCATTGCCTATTTCAATATGTATTGGGAAAATATTTTTCTTTTTTCAAACATATTTTTGTAACATGGCAGAATTGGGTATCCTTTATCGAGTAAAGCCTTTCTTAATTTTATATATATAGTTTTGCTTAGTCCTAACTCTAGCATAAGCGCTATTGCTTCATCTTCAGAAAACTCAGAAGCTGGTGAAGGTGATGGAAACCTTTTTTCATTCTTTTAAGTAGACCTAGGAGTGCATCAGGGAAGATATCCGCAATTTTTACTGCTTCAGCTGGTTGCTTATTTCTTCGAAATAGAGCCTTAAATGAATCTTTAATTTCAAACTCGGATTGTGCGGATAGTATTTCCGACAGTTTACTTTTTTTTTGATTTCTGTCCCGTCTAATCATACTGCTTAAATGTTGGTCTTGCGTTAGTTGTTTTAATTTCCATGATGCTTTCCAACCAGGTGCCAATTGAAACTTACGTACACAATTAGTTACTGTCTTCACTTTTGTTTCGAATAATTTGAACAAATTTTCAACTTTAGCCAATTCTCTAGTAACAATTATTGAATCTGTTAGCGCTTCAAAAGAACGTGTTAATGGAGTTATATATTCAGTTCAATTCCTTTTAGGAATTTCCCAAAGAACGCAGCAGCAAGCTTTATATGTCAATGCTATCGTAATAGTGGTAAAAATGTTAATAATGAAAATAAAACAAAAGAGTTTTTTATATAATTTTATAAAATTCCTCAGGTATATAACATGTTCTAAAAAAAATAGACTTAATTGACCTACTTAATCTACCTGTTCTATGAAATATCGTATGACTGGATATGCCTGATTGTTGTGTGGGCAAGTTTAAATTTTGAAATTGGGTTGTATAGCTCTACAGGAGGCGGGTCCACAGGGTCCCAAAATTAGGCACTTCAACAACGATCCTGATTCCTCTCATCTGAACCAATTTGAATGATTTTTACATAGGGGAATTCAGCTGGTCAAGGTCTACAAGAAAACATCTTATCTTTTTTAGTTTCAGAGATATTATTATTGTTTTGCTGTTAGCATATTTTCTAATGATGCTGTAAATACACTTTTATATTTCGAATATTCTTGGCTTGTTTTTTTTTTAATTTTGACCGTAACTCTCCCTAGAATTATTCATTGGGCTGTAAAAAGATATTGTATGAAATATTAGTAAAAACGGATACCGTTAACCCGTGTCGCATCGGACTTGAATTTTGTATGGTGTGTTTATATGGGAAAAATATGACGTTTTTACACTTTTTAGAAAAATTTAGCTGTTAAATACATTTTTTTGTAACAAAATGTTAAAAAATCGTATTCTATATATAAATATCTAACAAGCAAGATATAAGAAGAGAAAATCGGTTAAAAAATTTTAAGGTTATTATGAATTCTCCACAACATTAATGTGTTTTAGACCACTTGTATAAGGAGTGTACAAACAAATTTTTAATTTTTTGATAAATGTTTAAATAAAATGATTTTTAATTAAATTTAACTTTTTTTAAGGCTGTTTCGAAACTTCAATTTCAAACTTTTAAAAATATTGTTTATAGACAATACCACAAGAAATAAATTTAAAGAAAAATTAGTTCAATATCTTATTCAACTAAGCCGAACCTGTGATTTGAATTCAGCGAATTTCGGCAAAAGTAATTTTTTGCAGTTTTTTAGTTATAAACCCAATTTTTTGTATTATTCAGACTAAACAAAATTATTACACAATAACGTAAGCCATATCTCAGAAAATATATTCTGAGCTTTTGTAAGGAAATTGGACAAGGATCCAAAATAAAAAAATTTTAAATATTTAAAACGTTAAAGGAAAACGTCACGATGCAATGATTTCCGTGAAGAATTTCAATGGTATAATTTAGTTCTCACAATGAGGTAATTGTAATTTTATGTTTCCATGATATTAATTAATAAAATTTATTTTACAAATATTTTAGAGTAGATGCGTTTAAAAAATGCTCACCGCAAGCTCAGTTGAGGGTTAAATTTGCCTTTTTTACAGTTGGTATATGTCAACTTTTATCGGAATCTAGAAAGAAAACAAGTTTTCGTTATGTCTTCGTTAAAACCTTCTAATATTTCAGAATTTGACCCTCATGTTTTAAAGGTCATCCTTGTCGAATTTTCTAGAAAACTTCAGAATGTAGTTTATCTTATTATTTATAATTCTGTTTAGTTTGAATGTCAGTTAAAAACAATTGACATTATAACTAAAATCTGAAAAACATGCCTTTTTGCCGAAGAATTTAAATCGCATTTACGGCTTAGTTCTACAAGTTACTGACCTAATTTTTTATAAGTTTATTTCCATTGGTGTTGTCTATAAATCTGCAAAGTTCTTTTTTGAAATTTGTTTACCAACATTTTTTAAAAGTTAAAAAAATCAAAATTTTTGAACCAAGCTGGAAGGGGTTTTGAATTATCCTGCAGAATCAAAACATATTTCTCAGTTATTTTGGTCAAAATATAACTAAAAATAGCATTTTATTTAAACATTTCTCAAAAAATTTTAATTTTTTTTTCTTTTGATCTAAAACATATTAATGGTCTGGGGATTTCGTAATAACTTTAACATTTTTTAATCGATTTTTTCTTTCTATGTGTTTTATCATAGTTAATTGTTTGTAATTAAGATTTTTTAACGTCTTGTTATAAAGAAAAGTTTTCTAAAAACTTTAAAAAAGCCATATTTTCTCCATATAAACACACCATGCAATGAACGATTATAGGGGGAGTTACGGTCAAATTTCGAAATTCTATAAATTTTGGTGCAGTCTAATATAATATTATTTCATGTTCATTTTCAAATAATGGCGTTCTAGCATTTCTATTGTTAAAACAACCGATATTTTTCGTTAGTTAACGATATCGGTAAAAAATTGAAAAAAGTTATGAAATTGAGTTATCGGAAGCTTTAATAGAAAAAATTAAATTTTGCCTATAAATAACCACTGAAAGTTGTATTGAACCTTTAGAATGGCACTCATTATTAGGAAATATGAAATGTTTGGTATAGTAAGCAAAATTTAATAACTTTTCATTGTCATACAAGTAATTTGATTTGTCGAGTGTATATATATATATATAGATATATAGATATATATATATATATATATATATATATATATATATATATATATATATATCTACACATGGATGTAACATATATATATATGTTACACCCATAATGTACATACATATATCATACTTGACAATTTTCCACTCTATTCATTTTTTCTTGTTTATCTGCTTATTATCAAGCGTTTAAATTTTATTAGATTTTGATAAGATTTTCATAATTACAAGTTTGCTTGTTTAGTAATACGGATAGTCAACGTGTTATCTTTGCTACTGCATTAAGATTCTTAGTTGGTCGTACATTTGACAAAACCTTATTATTCGAGAAAATATTTCAAAGATTTTTTTTCGTTTTATTATTTCTCCCTGTATTTTAAAAGTGCAGCAAAAAGTGTTAAGTGTAACAGTCAAACTGTATATATTACAATCGAAATATTTTCTAGTATCAACGCTTGTTTAGTTTCTTCGTTGAAAAAAAATAAATTAATAAAATTGCACAATTTTTTTAAATTTATCTTATTTGTTGTTTAATTTGTATTGTAAAGAAACAGATCCAAATGGCACACTAATATGTAATTTGTATTAAAATAAATAAAATATAAAACGAAAAGTTTTCTGAAGTACTGGACAGCAGGTTTTTATATATGATGAATAGGGTTTTTACCTCGAGAATTCCCGGAAAAAATTTTCCGTGTATTTTTCTTGGGAATCCCGGAAAATAAAAACTACCAAAAAATGTTCATATAAAAAAATATATAAAAAATGTTAATTGACCATAATCAATGAACAATGAACATTATATATATATATATATATATATATATATATATATATATATATATATATATATACATTAATAGCCAGATATACGTTTATTTACTTTGGTATAGGGATGCTGTGGACTGAAATTTGTTAGGATCTGTCCATTATTTCCTCTATCCACGATACAAATGTCCTTCTAAAATGTTACTTTGAGCTCTTAAATGGCTTAAAATTATTATGATTCAGAGCTAAAATTATTATGAACAGAGCTAATGCTCTGTTTATATAATTCATGTCACTCAAATGTTTTGTTGAAATGAGTACAAAAAATTATTTTTCGTTTTTGTAAGGCATGTGTCGGGTTTTTGTGAATAAAGACGTAAGAACTGACGTTTTTGTAAACATTTTGTGGTTTTTTAACGCATTTACAAAGTCATTACCATCAAACACAGATAATCGGTAAAATGTAATCGTGAAGCGAAATGCGTTGATAGAACTATAAATATAACAAAATTTTAAAAGTTATCTTTAAAATTTTTATAAACATACCGCTCCTCTGGCTAATCTAACACGTTTAATGCATCACGAACACTTCTGCGACATATACTTGTGTTGCCAACAAACACCACTTTCAATCGAATCACTCGATTCGCTAAAATAATATGACACTGATGTAAACATTATTGTTAATTTAAACAAATTATGATTGTAGTTTAGTTTTTGCACTATGTAAATTTATTTTTGTAATATTTTCCGACCACAACATTTTTAATAAACAAGAAACTGCTGTTTTTCTTTATATTTATGGGTTGCAAATTTTTTTTGCCATTAGTTAATTTTATTGCAAAATATTTCAATATTGATAATTTCTATTTTCATCAGTTTAAGTTTTTTTATAAGGGACCCCTCTGTGCATTGCTTTGCACTTAGTTCGATATAATTGACTTTAAATAGTTTATTAAAATACCAAAAAAAAAAAAAATTCCGAACTAAAAAATACTGAGCTGATAAAACCAGAAATGAAAAAAAGCTATTAAAATTATTTTCGAATTGAAAAAGTAGGGTAGAGAATAAGAAATATTTTTTATGTTATTTGATAACTGTTATTGTCGTCAAAAAATTTGTTTGTTGCTTAATAACTTTTATATTTCAAAATTAGCTCTTTTATAGTACTCGCCAAATTTACACGTTTTAGTCAGAATTAGTCTGAAAATATTATAAAAACAATAAAATACACAGAAATTCTTTATACTGGAACGCTTTCCTCTAAATTCTGACTAAAACTAACAATTTTGAGAGGTATTGGAACAGAGTGTTACGGCAGTTATTGAATATTTAAAAATATCCGTTTAATAAATAATTTTCAACTAAAAATATCTTTTTATATGATTGCTTAAAAATACACTAATTGCATTAAATTAATGCATGAAAACATAGTGTAATAAGAAAGTGACCTCGCTAGCTTAGCTGATTTACAATTGTTTTATGTACGTACCGTGCGAAACTGTCAATATACTTTTATATTCGTACTCTTCTGTATCATTTTCCCATTTTTTTATTCATAGCATTTTAACATTATGTGCCTTGATAGTTGATTTTGTAAATATGCGGTCACTTTATAATTACACTATGCATGAAATTTTGTCATTAATATTACCATTATATCGATATATTTCCGAGATAACAGTACTTGTATGGACGAACTCAGAACAAATAACAAACTATTATATGTTGCTGTTTAATTGATTAATAAATTGGTTTGTTCCGAATATAATTTAATAGGTATTTGAACGCACTCTCAAATAATATACATCTTATTCCGATCGGTTTACTAACGGAAGCATGGAGTTCAATTTCGCTAAATTACTTAGAGTTATTATACAAGTCGATCGCATTTTTCAGGTTATTTCTAAAAATGGTGGCAGTACTCATTACTAATTGAATGCTGGAAGATAACAACTTCCATTTTTATAACATAAAATTTAAAAATAAATTATAGTTTGCTTAGTTTTAAAATATTCCTTATTGAAGTAACATACGAAAAAGTACCACAGAAATACATGTCTTTAAATAAATGCATAATTTTAGATTAACAAAATATGTATATTTTTTATTGCAGGAAACTAAAGCCAACACTTTGAAATTTGGTTGCGCAAAAAATTATTTTTTTCTGAACTTTAGTTTATGAGATATACTTAATTAAAGTTAAAAAAATGTGATTCCTTATTCAAGTGTATATGTACTGAGGTATGAATTTATTTTTTAATTTAAACAATGAATTTCCAAATAAGCATTTTGAAAATATTAAAATCCATATTCAAAACAACTTTTAAATTTAAAAATTTGTTCATAAAAATTTTGTCCATAAAATGTATTTTAAATTTAAAATGTTTTTGTGAGTACGGGTATAAATGTATATTTTATTTGTAACATAACAGAAATATTTATTAAAAACATTTTTAATTCTATTACAATTTATTACATAAAAAAATTCATCTTCAAACATATATTTTTATTGCAAAGTAAATAGATATATTTGCGTACAAATTATATGTAAAATAGAGCTTTTTTTATTTAGTTTTCCCGAATACCTGCACAGAAAAAATTAAATTTCGTATTCTATTACTAAATTCTTAAACTCAATTAATTTTTTACTGAAATCAAATACTCAAATTCGAAAATGCTTTATGGAAAATATTTTTTTTATTAAAATATTTTTACTATTCATAAATTTAAATATATGAAAATCTTCATAAGATTTAATATTTTTTTAAGTAAAACAATTAAAATAATATTTAGCTTTTAGTAGATATTCAAACAATATTTATTGTTGAATCAATAAAATATTTAATAAAAATTATTTTGACTTATACTATAAAATTTTATGAAATCAAATCGATCTAAGAAATAAAAAAAATTAAATGAACACTACTTACCATTTACAGGTTAGGAATATTTCAAAATGAAATTTCCTAACATGTAAATTTATTTCCTTTAGTTAAGGACTCTGAAACTTCCCAGCTTAGATCAATGCTTGTTCATATTAAAATTTAAGATGTTTAATACTTATCATAAACCTGTAATTTCTAATCCGAAATTGCAATTTCCAGATGTGAATAATTCTATTACATATTTTTTAAGTTATTTGTAGGATATGAGAGCAGTGTCTCACTTTAAAACCTCTAAAATATCTGCTTCAATGCCTTAAAATGTTTTTTTGCACGGTATTGTTACGAACGATAAAAGGTTAATATATTACGATAATCCAAAGCGTAAAATATGCATTTTGTGCGAGCAGAGTTTAAAACTGAGTATAAAAATTATTTAACATAATCGCTCCATTTGAAAGGATCATTAAAAAAAATGGTCACAATTTGCTATCGCGCACGATACAACAATTTTCTATTAATACAATCATGTTGGTATTTAATAGAAGAGAAGTTTTGTACCAGCCGCTGTATAACGCAGATATATAACAAGTGTGTAGAAAAAGGATCTAGCTTTCGACGGACAATATAGTAATAAGAAATATAAAATACGTTATTAGTTACTTACACCAAATTTATTTTATCACTTAAAATACATTTCGACAGTTTTAAGTATTTCCGAATTATCTGAAAGATAAATAAATTTCAATAATTATTAGGAAAATCAGTAAGAAAATAATGATAACTTATCTTCAATGGGCTTCCAATATAGGATTATATTTTATTGTTTTCCTGATTTTCGTAATTTATTTTTATTATTTTTCTGTAATTGTCAAAACATGAGAAATTCTTTTTGTTTTGTGTCTTGGTTTTAAAATTATTTACAACCAATCAAACATAGTGTTAAAATCAAATATTTTGTGTTATAAAATTTTATTTAAAGTTAAATAAAGATTTATTTAAAAATATTTTAGCAATGATTTTTTCTGTGTGGAAACTGTCGGGAATTCCATTAATAAAATTCCCGTTCCCGGGTTTTGAGAAATGTCGTGAAATTAAAAACCCTAATGTCGAATAATTGATAACGCTAACTGGCACGGCAAGAGTGCTTTTCAATATATGACATTTGCAGACCTGAACATTGTTGCTCTTTTTCTTTTCACTGTTTGTAGTTCGTAGAGAGGCAATGATTAAATATATTTCTATATTGCTATTGTTTCTTCAGATTTTATTGCAAATATACATTACATACGTACGTACATACATACATAAAGACATACGTGAACCTATAAATTGTAAATGTAAGTATGTCAATATATAATAAGCTTAACTCGTAGACAAATTCAACTACACATACACTGTGCCATATATTGACTGTTTGTTGTATTTCAAATTTTAATAGGAAATGAAAGGGAAATTACTTTTCAATTGCAGCAAATCAATGAGACAGATATTAAAGAGGATGTACTGGAAATACCTTAAATTGGCAACACTCTGTCAAAACAATGTTATTTGTGGTCTTTTGTTTTCTACTTAAGTATTAAACTTACAGACATAGTCATACACGTTTAAATGTCAATAGAATGAAGTATGTAAGTATATATATATGTATATACATATGTATATAAATATACGTTAGGATTAACCCCAAAAAAATGTCGATATTCTTACCTCAAACAAAAGATTTGTCCTGAAATTAACTTTTCGCGAGCTGAAGGTTAAACATATCATTTTGGAATTTTTGAATTAGCTTCATACTTTTTTCGAAGGCACAATATGACATATTGATATAATATGAAAGAACCTTCAGAGCTGCATTTAATGGCATAACAGAAAAAAAAAAAAAAATAAAAAAAAGGCGAAACGAACATTTTGAGAAACAGTGTCTTAAAATAATGTAGATTTTAAATTCAGTTAAGTACATGAAGACCAAATTTGTCCTCCAAACGAACGGACCACCCTAATGCATATACAATTAGTCTCTTTCGATATGGGTATTGATGACGAGTGTGATGATAAAGCAAGTAACGATGAAATCCAATTAACATTGAGTGAAGCGAATGTACAAAAGAATTAAACTTTTGATAGGAAAAATGAAGAAAAACAAAATGAAACGTAAAAAATGTGAAAAAATACCATTTTCTTTCTAAATATACGTAGCAAAAAAATATAATAGTAAACTGTCAATGTATGAACGTAGATACAAAATAACAGATAATTTCGACTTTTTTAAAATTACATTAAAGTTATATTATTGGGAGGTATGTGCTAAATTTTACAAGCACTCTTTTATGTAAAGAAGAAATTATGATTATAATAATAATCTGAATTTAATGTACATACATATGTACTGATTTTAAATACTACGTCCACTTAGGCATATGCTAGGGCAGATCCAAGGGAGGGAAAAAAATTCCCCCTTCCCAAAATGAATTTTCAACTAAGAAAATTTAAAAGGGAAGAAGAAATTTACAAATGGAAAGGGAAAAAATACAAATGAATAAATAGGAATGAATTTTTTTCCAAAATAATGGAGCTAAAATCATTTTTAGGGAAAATATCATATTTTAATTTGAAATTTTAAAGCAAAATTAAAAGGTTTTAACAATTGGCATTAACTTAATTTAATATGTAGGAAGTTCAAGTGATTTTTGAAATTTTTAAAGAATAACAAAAATTTTATGCGTTTTTATATTTTTCCAATGGAGAACATTTTTTAATTTTATTTCATTTTTCTAGTTTAAAAAATGTAATTCCAAATTATTCCATAATATCTCTTTAAGATATAATTTTCGTAATAGTTTTCTTATATTTAAATTACACTAAAAAATTCTATTATTACTGAAAAACTTCATCTTCATGAAAAAAATATTTTTTATAAAATAAGAAATTTTGAATATACTTTTTATTTTATTTTATTTTATTTTATTTTATTTTATTTTATTTTAATAATTTTACGTTCTGTCTCTATGTCGAACGAAAAATTTGTTATGAAAATTTTTATGAAAAACAACAATAAAATAATAAATTTATTTGCTGTTTTCCATACATTTTCTTTCGACATAGAGAAAACAGGCAATTATTTTTCTAGTAATGAGAAATTGTTGGAATATAAGTTAGTAAGTCTCTTAACTTGAAAGATATTGATAAAATAAAAATATAAACATATAAAATCCTCAATAATAACTAGAATAAAAATAAACTAAAATTAAAATTTTTTGGCAAGATCTCATGAACTCAGTATTTAATTTAGGAAATCTGGTAATCGGACTCAATATATCGTTGAAAAACGTAGTTTTTCCGCTAATTTCTATGTGAAACGCATATTTTGCAAGAAAATTTGTAAATTGTGGTCGGATAGTCTGTTTTAAATAAAAATTCAAACATGTTTGCTAAAATTTCTCTTCTCATCCGATTTTAAAAATTAGTATCTTTTCCATCAATAAGGCTTGTGAATATTATTTAACTTTTATAGTTATCGTATCTGAATTTTAACAAAACTTTGAATTTTAACAAAACTTAGATCCAGTTCGATTTTCTTCAAATTATATAGAAAAAAAAAACTTCACTTCATTAACTATTCCGAATGAAAAAATAAACAATTCTGAATTTGAAATAATAATTTTTAGAATATTTTAAACAAGGAAAGCATCATAACGCATAAAATGCGTAAACTATTTGCTATGATTTAATAAATTTGTATGTAAATCGGACTAGTCAATTAGAAATTTCAAATTTTAGAAAGTGTTCCTTTGATCTGCTCATAAAATAACTTGGAAAGGGGTGTGTCAAGTTGTGTTTCAAAAATTCTACACATATTACCATCATTTAAAAATCATTGTTTCGTCCCTATTATCTGGCTAAAAAGCATTAGAAACTGAAAATATTCCCAAGAAAATTTCAAACATTGCTTTAGAACTTGAGAAGTCATTTTCAAAATATTTACCTATTGATTATTAATTTTCAGTTTTAATCTATTTTCAATAATCTGGATTAGTTTCGAAGTAATCAAGCGGATTTATACTTATGTATATAATTCTGTATGGCTTTCATACAAAATATAAATTGTGGTTTTGCAGATTAAAAAATACATAGGACTTTTCATCTGCTCAGCGAAATATTTAAATAATTTTATTCAAGCCTTGATGATTTTATTTAATTTTAAAAAAATATGAAAATTATATTTAACTGCTTTTAACTTAAAACAATGAAAGTAACTTATTTTATTTAAAAAATTTTTGCGAATTTTACAAATTTCAAATTAATTTAATTGGAAATTCTTAGGAGGATCACAGTAAAATAATAATAACTCAATTTATACCATTAAAATCTATTAGATATTCCCGGAAATGTTTCTTTTGAAAATCCATGATTTAATTTTTATTTGTATTTCAAAAATCGAAAATTAATGTAAAATATCGAGTTTTATGGGTGACAGAAATATACAAATTTCATAGCTCAACAATTCGAATAAAAATCTATTCTATAAAAGTTTTATACTGGCTAAATCAACATAAAGTTTTAGTAATCAAAGTAGCGAATTTTATGTAATAAAATAATCTCAAAAAAATTTAACCAAACCCTACCCGCCCCCTTCAAATTCTTTGGCTAGATCCGCGATTATTTCAAAATAAAAAGATTTAAAAAACGTTCATTTTACTACACATACATCGATTTAGAAAATGCTGCTTAAAAAAATGAAGTTTTTAGAAAAGTTCTCAGTAGCACAATGGGAAACACAGATAAAGATCGATTTCAATAACAAAATTGCTTATATCAATTCAAATTTTGTTTGATTTTGTTCCAATCATCAAAATGATAATATTAATTAAAGTGAAGAAATTCATTTTTTATATAAATTTAAATTATTTTCTTTATCCAATATATGGTATATGATTGGAATTTAATTATTTGAATGGACTCAAATGTTACCTGAATCTGTACCATTGCATAAAACATAAAATACTATGAAATTTAAAAAATGTTCAAATATTTATTGCAAAAATTGTATAGTATATTAACTACGCAATATTTATACTTAGATTTTGACAATGCTCTTTAAGTATGACAGAAAATTCTGCAATAAAATTACAAATTCTTAACAAATTGTTAACCAATCTTTTTAACAAAAACAAAATGGTTTTACTTACCAATATCTATAAAAGTGCCCTTCACTAGGATCCAAAAGTTCCTAATTATCAGCATATGATATAAATTTAAGCATTTTATATGTTTCTTCTTTATAATTTTATTTATATTTTTATTTTAATTGTATGTTTTCAAAATGTTTTTATTAGTTATGAATATAATTAAATTTCAAAACAAAGTAAAACAACAATTTAATTAAAAATGCTCTTTTAGTATTTTTTTTTTTTTTTTTTTTTTTTTTTGTGTAAGCCTGAATTAATTGAAAATTTAATGAAGTTTTAAAGAAATGCTGGTAGTGAAATTGTAGGTGTAAAATATCAGGACAGGAAATTTTAATAAATTTGAATAACGCTAATAGAACAGTCTTCAATGTCAAAGTTTGATTTGCTAAATAGCCATAAAATAATAACCATATTCACTTTGTATAACAATTACCTTTACTTTGAAAAATTTTTCATATAAATTGTTTTTGTTTTTAAAAAATTAGTATGAAAAATTAAATTTAATGCACCGCTAAAGTTATTTAAAAATCTTTGAGAAGTTTAATTTGTAGTAACAAACCATGAAGTTTTTTAATCATATTAATTGATCTTTGTTAAAGCCTTTTCAATTGATATTGTAAAGACAATTTTTTTTAATAAAAGCTATGTATGTAAATTTATATAGGCCATTAAAAAAATGTTTGATATTAGGCCTTCAAAAAATGTATTTCGCATTATACATTAAAATTCATTTGTATAAAATAAAATGACTTGCATGCATACAGAATCAGTTCGCGTTAATCAATTCGTACAAGTGTTGCGAAAGTGATAGCGGTTTTAAATTGAACATATAAAAATTTTTACAAACTAGAAATGGTTAAAATTCTTTACAATAAAAAGTGTGATTTTTAAAAATTTTGCGAAAAATAGGAATCAAATCTGTGTTATTTCTTGTTTCATGGTAAATAAATATCTTTAAAATAAAAATACCAATATTTCCTAATATTGTGTCGATATACACAAAAAATTCGAGTTGATTAATCAGTATATTAAGCAATTGATCAAATTTCCTTTTCTCAGTACATTTACAATCCTGTTTTAAATCTGTTAATGCAAATATTCATATCCAATTTGAGTATCAATTGCTCAATGAGAGTAGTGATAACTACAGTTTTTAATCCGGGATCCCGGGAAGACGACAATTTTTTCCTGCTATCCCGAGAAATCAAAAAGTCCGGGAAATTGCGATCCCTAGTGAAAATATACAATGTTAAAGACAAAAAGAACTAAAACATCTTAAATTTTGTCTTCTATCAAAGTTTAGTACCGACAAGACGAAACGCGTAGGAATGAATATTGTCTTCCATCAACTTTATTAATGAGAATGTAAGTGACGCAGTCTTACATATCGTTGTGGGTTAATAGCACTTGTTGACAATATGAAAGACCATGTATTGAATTTTTCATCCGTAAACTACGTTGAAGACAAAAGCAGGATAATGCCCTTATTGGCTTCTTCGATTAAATGCTTTTTACGATAAGAAGAGCGGCAATGTTTTTAGTGTTTTCTTTTATTTGATTCTGTTGATGACAAACAGAGAAACGAAGTCTTAAATATTATCTTTAGTCAATTTTGTTAAAGATAAATTAAACGATGATGTTTATAATATGTCATCCATAAACGATATTAAAGACAATAAGAAGGACAATGTCTTCAATGAAGTTTTCGACCATATACTTTCAAACACAAGATGAGTAACAATGTATGTAATGTTTTCACTTACTTATATTTTAGATAACAAGGATAGTGGTAGTGTCTTAAATGTTTCCTTTGTAAACTTTGCTGATGACCAGTTAAGCGGCAAGGTGTGATGTCGTCTTTTATTTAGTTATATTGACAATATCTAAAAAGTTGTCATTAATGAGAACGTAAAGGTTAATGTCTTAAATGTCTTTTTTTATCAAACCTTTATTGACGACATTTTGAGTCACAAAGTTTTGAATGTTTTCTTCTAACAAACTGTGTTTAAGACAAGATAATGACAATATGAACAACAATGTCTTGAATGTGTCTTCCATAATCGATGTAAAAGACAAGAAAAAAGCAATGTTTTAAGTTAGTCTTCGATTACATACTTTAGGCAATTAGTGACATTGTCTTTAACATTTTTTGTTGTTTTGTAGATGACAAGGATGGCGACAAAGTCTTAAAAGGTTCCTTTGTAAACTTTGTTGATGACAAACTTAGCAACAATGTGTTTTATTATCGTCTTTTATTAACCTCAATTGATGACGAGAAGATCGAAGATAATTTAAAGGTTGTGATCCATAACTATTTTGATGAGAAAATAATTAAAATGTCTTAAATATTTTCTTATGTCAAACTTTTTTGACGACAGCTTGAGCGACAAAGTTTTGAATGTTGTATTCTAACAAACTTTGTTTACGAACAGATAGGGGATGATTTTTTTAAATATTGTCTCCCATATAATTCCGGTTTTCAAGAATAACTGAAAATTAATGATATTTATAAATAAACAAAAAAACAAACTAGAATAAAAATACTCATTTGAGCACGATAAGTCGGAGCAATTAAACGTGAATATTTTAATGTTAATAAAGTGAAATAAAAATGACGTATTATTAAAATAATAAAATTTGATAAGTATTTATACTAAAAGGGAATTGCTGTATTATTAATACAATTCGATATTAAAATTATTATTTTATATATACGTATTTTCAGATTGCATCAATAAAACGTATATAGAGGAAATTTAAAGGAATGCATATAATTTTTATCGAAGTACTCAGCATTTCATATAATCGGTGACGATAAAATAGACGACATAGTCCACTATGTAATCGTTATCAACAATATTAGGGAACTAATCACTAAACATGTCGTCGACGAATATATAACTGAATATATTTCGTTTATTTAAATCTTATTTTCCTAACGACAAGATGGGCGACATTCTTTCTCTTTTAATCGTGAAGGACTTTCGCGACATTTGTTTGAAAATTTCACTGACGAATTGCTTCGGTTGTCCTGCATATGTCGTCTAGGATTTAACTTTGTCGGTGAAACATCGTAAAGGATGTCTTAAAGACATGTCCAAGTGGGTCATGTCTCATGGTATCACATATGAAAATACCTTGCCTCTGAGATTTGGTTCAAATTTGACACTTACGTGCTTTGTAAAACCATATTGACGTATTTATTTAAAATTTTTGAAATTTCAAAAAAAATCACATTTTATTCACGTTTATAATTTCGTAAAAATGAAAATATTTTTATGTAACTTTAATTATACATATCTTTTGAAGTTTAAGTCCGATTTCACTGATTTAAAAGTCTCTAGAAAGAGGAATTTAATATCGTATTTAAAAAGTGAAATCGTTTAAGAAAATGCCTGTATAATACAAATTCATTTTTTGGAATCAGTATTTATTTTGTTCAATAAACTTAAAACTTGATATATTGGTTAAAAAATTCATTTTAATTTTTTTTTTTTTTTTTTTTTGCGACGAGAAGCTGAAGTAATTCAAAATTTTTTTTAGAAAAACACCAACCAATTTTCCCATACTAAAAATCATTTATTTAAATATTTTTGTGTTTTGAACTAAAAATATAAAAACTTTTTTAATCAAATTTTTTTGGTTAATTTATAAAAAATCTAGAAAATATATAAGGGTTCACACACAACAATTTTTCTTGAAAGATTGCAAATGCATTTATGCGTCTAATGCAATTTATAACAAAAATTTTATTTTTGAATTATCTAATTTAATGCAAATAAAAATACTGTTAAAATACTTTATAAATCAATTAAATATGTCATTTACGTATGTTGATTCATAATACATACGTGATTAACGTAATTTCGTAATTTCAGCCGAAATCAAGTTGAAATTACATATTTTTCAATACATTTTGACAGTTGCGAAATAACTACACAATTTGTATAATTTCGACGAAATTACATTGAAATTACGGTGCCCATCTTCGTGCAACTCTGAACATGAACAATTTTTTTTTTCAACTGTGTACAATGTATTGCAACAGTAAAAAAAAGCAGCTGCCAGCTTTATTCACATATCGCTCATTTGCTGCAACAACGTCATAACTAAAAAAATATATTTGATCAGGAGACGCATTTTTAATTTTTAAGTTGATATATATTTTAAAAAAATGTTGAACGAAAATTATATTATGATGAAATTTAATCACTTCTCTATTAAACTTTACATATAAATAATACGTTGTTGCAAATAATGGAATTTAAAAAAAATGTTTTTATCGCAATACTGCGTGAAATATAAAAAACTAGTACATATTACTTTGCCATTTAATAAAACGCGTTATTTACTCTTCACTGGTAATCCTAACAGGAAACTTACGTTTTTTTTTTTTTTTTTTTTTTTTTGAGTTATGACGTCGTTGCAGCAAATGAGCAATATACAAAAAAAAGTAAAATTTAAAAATTATTATTTTTTTTTTTTTTAATTTTTACGCAAAAATATGACAAAAGAGCAAGAAATAAACATAAATAAAGTGACTTTATAAACAAAAAACAATATTTTATTCACAAAAACAATAAGAGTGTTCATTTAAACGCTTAAGTTTTCCATTTGTGCAATTGTGCATATTTGCTCGACATGTTTCATGAACCCCCTTTTAAATTTTGTGTAATACTAAGGATAAGAAAATAAGAAATCATTGTAAATAAATGAAAAACTATGTCGAAATCAAAGACACATGCAATGATTTTATTTTAATTAACGTTAACCATAATTTTTTACATCACACTTATTAATAACTTTTAAATGTAAAGTAAAGACATCTGATTTATAAATGTATAATCAAACGGCGTGCAAATGAATTTCCATACAACTCTTGACAGTTCATCTGCGACTGTGCAAAATTGCACACATTTCACAGTTAGCAAGGATTTTACGCGTTTTTAAGAGGACCCTTACTTCTTTTCATCAATGTCCTAAACAAATTGATGTAAACAAAAAGTATAAAAGCTGTTCACGAAATTACATCAAATGTCATTTAAAGTATGAACAATCTGGATTTCATTTGTAATTTCGAATTTAATTTAGGTAATTTTGCACTGAACTGAACTCTACAAAACACTAAAATATTTAAAAATTATTATTTGCGAAATAATCCGTCAATCAAACCAAGGAAAAGCTCGATAAATACTATGGGGACTCTGCAATATCGATTTCAATGGTAAAAAAGTGGTTTACTGATTTTCGTTATGGTCGCACAAGTACAAATGACGCTGAATGTTCTGGACGGCCAATTGAGGTCAGTACACCCGAAAATGTCGAAAAAATCCACGATATGGTGTTGGCCGACCAAAGAGTAAAAAGCATTTCATATGGCAGTATGAAATGATCAACTGGGTTTAAGAAAGTTGTCTGCAAGATGGGTGCCACGTTTACTCTCAATTGACCATAAACATAAACGTGTGACAAGTTCAAAGGATTGTTTGGAGTTGTTTAACTCCACCTTTATTTTTGCGGCGTTTTGTAACTGTGGATGAAACATGAATCCACTACTGTACTCTGGAGACCAAGCAGCAGTCTAAACAATGAGTTTCTTTGGGTAAACCTGCTCAAGGCAAGGTAAGTTTGTCGGCCAATAAGGTGATGGCAACAGTTTTTTGGGATTCACGCGGGATAATCCACATCGATTGCCTTCAAAAGGTAAAAACAATAAACGGCGAATATTATACTAACTTATTAGACCGATTTAATGAGGATTTGAAAAGAAAACGACCACATATGGCCAAGAAAAAGTTCTTTTTCATCAAGATAATGCACGGGTGCACATGTGTGCTGTCTCAATGGCAAAGCTCTATGAATTAGGCTACGAATTGGTACCTCATCCGCCATATACTCCGGAATTAGCCCCTAGTGACTACTTTCTATTTCCAAACCTAAAGAAATGGCTCGGTGGAAAGAGATTCAGCTGCAACGATGAAATTATCCTACTTTTTACGCAAAGTAAAAGAAATTCGAAAAGTCATGGAATTTTTAGGAAAAAAATACCGACAGCTTTTTTTATAAAAATTTTTTTTTAATTAAAAGTTGTGTAAATTTTATTAACTTCACAGAGGTAAAAAATTTTACTATTTTATATGTTCTTTCATGGAATTCATGTTATACAAAATAATATTTTTTATAAAATGAATAATTAATCGATCAATCAAATTTTATTCAATCAAAATTAAAGTCGAATAATTTAACTTTTTTATTTTTTTCTTCTGCCGTAAAAAATAAAAAGTGCGATTGAGGCCTTTTGCATCTTAGGCGATGATATACACACATTTATCTACATATTATATGTAGGTAAATATACAAAATAATGTTTTATATAAAATATAATACATTAAAGATATTCTGTGGTTTCTTTAATCCTACGACAATGACATACATTTATTGATTTTTTAATGTACATAATTTTTTATTGGTTTCAAAAGTATTATTCATGTTTAATTCGTAGGAATGTTGCAGAAAAATTTATAAAATTAATTTTTCTTAAATTTCTTACATTAAACAAATTTAGATATATTTTCTTTTTTCTCGTTCCGTTAATATACATAGGTCTTCTAAACTAAAGCAAAAAATGTTACTTCTAAATACTTTGAACATATTGTGTAAAATTGTTTAAATTTTAATACATTAATATAAATACTCGTGTACAAAATATATTAAAAATTTGTATTTATAATTATTTTTAATTAATGTATTTACTATTTGTTAGTTAACAGAATCATGTGTTACTTATAAATGATCTCCATTGACATTCTTTCGTGGAATACTTTCCTTTTTTCATGAATTTTTTTCGGACCTAACAGAATTGATACAAAACTATTATGTAACATATTTTAAAATATTTATATTAGTAAAACTTTTTGGAAAAAATATTACTCGTACATGGCATTGCCGTGTACATTATTGAAACATTATAAAAGTTTCGCACCAAACGAAACCAAATTTATTTTCATACACAACAAGATTGAATTTTTATAAATTACAGTGTAAAAATTTTTGAGAAAGAAAATGCACCACAAGTTATAAAATTAAATATAAAAACTTAAAAAAATTAATTGATATATAAATAAAAACATAAAAGATGTAGATTAAAATTAGAAATAAAAACATGCTTTTTAAAGAAGTTAAGAATAAAATTTGAAAAATGATGTTTTAAAGTTATTTGCGTTGGTTATAATTTGTTAGTCGTGTGGGAGCGTATTCCATGTAAGTGTGGTGCTCATAAGAAATTGCCATTCTGATACGAAATATCGACGCGCAGTTATGATGAGTTTTTTACCCCTTCTAGATCGGTCTAATTGCAATACCATAGAGTTTTTTTGCAAACGATAATATTCTATCACCAAAGGCGTATATTACAATGTTATTTAATAGTACATTTAGTTTCCTTTTACTATTTCAGTCACAATTGCAGAACAGTTCGCAGCCATGGAGTTGATCAGGTATTAGGTAGATAAGCTTTTGCAAGTATTTGCAAGTTCTTGTCGGATTCTAATTGGTGTGTAGTATTGAGTTATCCAAAGAGTACGTAACTATAAGTAAGTTTGAGATACAAGTGTGTCCACGTGACTTGTCCATGTTAAGTAGTTATTAAAAATAATTCGTAAGTTTTTTACTCTTTGAATGACCTCAAGTTTTTGTTTGTTAATTTGTATTTCGCGTTCAGTGATTGGCAAAAATTATTTATATGAATGATTAAACATTTGGATTTCTTAGGGTTTAAGCATAGGTTGCTTCTTGTAGCCCAGTAATGTACCTTATTTATATCTTGGTTGAGTAAAGCGATATTCCCCTCTATAACATCGGATGGGCTGCTGAGAAATAATTGGACATCATCAGCGTACATGTGGATCATGCAGTGTGATAAAACGCTGTGTAAGTCGTTCGCATATATTGAGAATAATAGTATTCTCTGGATCGATCCCTGAGGTACACCCTTCGCCAGTGATATGGTGAGAAGCAGTTTATTGTTCAGCCGTTTGCAAAGAAAATTTTTGTGCCAAATTTCATTAACATATCAAAAATTTATATGTACAGACAGCAGTTACAAACATATGCACAAAAGCATCCCAGTAAGAACTTTTTGTTTTTCGGTAATGACAACGACTTATTTGGTAATGTGGTGTTATGTTTTTTTGCCTACTCATATATAAGTACTCACTAATAAAATAGCAAAGTAATGTTGAATTCACGTAGATCAGTTGGCTAGAGCGCCGATCTAGGAACAGGAAGATTGTATGTTCAACCACAATCTGTTGCTGCACAGTAGTCCTAAATCGACTTTGTTTGGAAATAATTATTTCTGTAACTTATGAACCGTTAGAGATATGTAAATAAAATGGTCAAAACTGAAATGTTGATTTGGAAGAGTATAGGCCCCTCCAAATTTGGTCATCTCGGATATGTAATTTTTTTAAAAATTCGCCAAACATTAATTTATCACTAGAATGTAAAAAAATTTTGCTTATAGGTAGTCTTTGCAAATCTCTATAAAAACATGCTCACGCGTGTAGGTTATCTTTTTGTTCTTAAGAGATATTTAGCTCGAAGAGAATTTTACCTACATTATTGGTCTCGTTTTTTAAAGTTTTTTAAACTTGACGACTTTAATTTGGTCCCTAGATTTTTTTAAAACATCCACTAGATTTCTTATAATAATAGTACAAGAGTCACATAAATATATATATCTGATAAAAAGTTATATTATTCTGAATTAGAAACTTTAAAAATAATCACAATTTTGAAGTAATTTTCCAAAAAGGTGGTAGGTAATACTTTTCACTTCGAATTTTTTTATGTTCTGGACTACAGAATTTTTGTAATGGTTTTAAAAGAAATCTTAAAGTAAATACGTGTAAAGCAAAATTGGAGGCACTTTGGGAAGTGGTTTCCCCTCATTGCCTATCCAAACTTTGTCAATTTTGGAAAAGTTCTTATTTTTTTTTTTTTTTTTTTTTTTTTGTAAAATTCTAAAATGTTAAAGCCGAGGTCAACAAAAAAATATATTGCCTATATACTCCCATATGTTGGTTAAATATACAAAAATTATTTTCTGAGCCAGGCCCTTTATAACGGCTAGTTGATCATTTTAATAAAAGTAAGTTTTTTGAACAAATTTCCCCGGACTTGGATTTAGGGTATTTAGATACGAAAAAGTGGGAATTTTTAAATTTTCTGATGTTATAACGAGTTTATCTATATTATGCCACAATTTCATTGGAACACCTCTACTTTTTTAAATTTTATTTAGGTCCAAATATTAACATTAGTTCTCAAAAATATGTATACTATATACGACCAACTTTAGAGGGGCCCGTACTTTTTCAAATCAACTCGAAAATTTTATTTAGATATCTCGAACGGTTCACAAGTTACATAATTATTTCCAAAAATATCGATTTGGGATCACAAAGTGCTGTTAGTTTTCTTTTACAAAATGTGTAAAAACTTTTTGTATAGTAAAAAAGTAGTGAGTAAGACGTCGGTGTTTAAAAACGGACGCTAAATTTGCGTCCATGTTCAAAAACTACTTAATTTCAGTCATGTTTTACGCGAATAAAAATAATTAATTATTCAGCCCAAAAATAACTACTTTTTCTCAGTAATACTTGCTTTTACTACGATAATAAGATATCGATGACCCAATATAGAAAAGGCGTATCTTAACTTTTCTTAATTTTACAGGAAAAGGAAAAATCTGAATAAAACCAAAACAAATTTAGAAACCAAAAAAAAAAAATAATATGCCGTTTTAATTAAAAGTAAGGAGCGAAATTAATGCTGACTTTTTTAGCTCTCCACAATTTTCGTTGGAGATGTTAATAGGACGATCTCCGCCCACGATATATATATTGAGAATTTTTGTGCTGAAGAAACTAAATCGGCCCTTATATATATATATATATATATATATATATATATATATATATATCAACCAAATTGGTTTATAAACAACCGAGTTATGGACCAAAAACTTAAAAAATCTTTTAATATACACACACAAACATTTATATTATTAGTGTTGTTGTTTAGTTGACAACAGCAGTATTATAATGATCACACAGGTTAACAAAATCACAAAAAAATGTATATCGCTACTAATTCTTATTCCCTTGATATAGTGTGGAAAGTTAAATGAAACTTTTCCATCACGTCAAAATTTTAACCATTGACGACCATAGAATATGTGCTTCTCTATGGAGTTTTTAGGTCATAAAATTCTCTATGTAATAGGTAGAGTAACCTATTTACTCACGTTTTATAGACATGAAATGGTGCTACAAAAATATTGTATAAGTCAAACCTCAAATTTGCTACACATAGCTTCTAGAAGTCTTTAAATTTTTAAAAATTCATAATTTATAAATTAACCCTTATAAATCCATGGGAAAATGAGGTGTAAGGAGTGAGTGTAGATATAACTAACAACAGACATAAACTTGGTAGCTTCTTTTATTTAGAAAAAACAAAATGTAATACCAAAAGTGAAAAAACCCAAAAAATTATGCTATGATTTCTAACTCCCATTGGAAGAGTAATAATATTGGTGTCTTCAGAATATTAATAAAATGCATCTCAATCGCAAGTTCTAATGATTCCAATTTCATGTCTTCAAATTTATATTTAATAAAAGAATAATATAAATAATGGGATACCGCACCACTTCCCAACATTTTATGAGTTTCTCATTATGATTTGGGTTTAGAAGGAAGATTCATAGGGCAGCAATAAAGTACTAGTTTTTTATATCCAAAATTTTCGGTGGTTCAAAAACTACAAAATTCTATATATATTGTGGATTCTTAACCAGAGTCATATATCTTATATATTTATTTCATGTTTCTAGGTTCAATAATACAGAAAATTCGAAAAGTAGCATTAGAAGAACAAAAATGCAGTACAAAGTTCCCCTTTGTGAATTCTTATCCCCATGTAAATATATATACAAAAAAGTATCATAAAATCCATTCTTAAGGATTCTCATTCACTTAGGACCATATTTAATTTCATGTTTTTAAGTTCAATATTACAAAAAATTAAAAAAGTACCATTAGAAGAACGAAAAAATACCATAAAATTCCCCTCTTGCATTTTTTACCATATAGGATCATGTGTCTATAATTTCATTCTTCTTGGTAAATCATGACAAAAAAATTCAATTAGAAAACAAAAAGATTATCATTCACTTAGGGTCATATATCATGTTTCTAAGTTCAATAATATAAAAGTAGCATTAGAAAACGAAAAAGTTTTTAAAAAAACCCTGCCCCCCACCCCTTAAATTCTTTTCCACATACATAGTGTATCTTTAATTTCAAGTTTCTAGGTTCAATATTATAGAAGACCGAAAAAAACCACAAACTCCGTTCTTTTGGGTTGTAATTCACTTAGGAGCAGACATATTGAATTCCATATTTCTAAAATCAATATTCAAAAAGTACTATTAAAAAAATTACCACAGACTCCACTCCTTTGGATTCTCATTAACTTTGGACAAATATATTAAATTTCGTGTTTTTAGGTTCAATATTGTAGAAAATTAAAAAATACCATTAGAAAACGAAAAAGTTCCAAAAAATCCCCTCTTGAGAATTTTTACCCACATAGGGCCAAGTATCTTTAATTTCATGTTTCTATGTTCAAAATTATAGAAAATTCAAATAGGACCATGTATATTCAATTTCAATTTTTAGGTTCAATATTATAGAAAATTTCAAAATTACCATTAGAAGAATAAAAAAGTACCACAAACTCCCCTCTTGTGAATTATTGCCGACATAAAATCATCGATATTTAATTTAATGTTCATGGGTTGACTATTACAAAAAATTCAAAAAGTACCATAGGAAGAACAGAAAAGTACCACAAATTCCCGTTTTGAGAATTCTCACTCACTTAGGACTATGTTCACGTGTCTAGGTTTAATATAATAGAGTTTGAATAAAACGTAATTTCCAGCTTTTATCCGTTTTTGGTACTTTTTTTCCCCCATTGATATAACCAAAATCATATTCCAATGGATGGATATGTCAATAAATATAAAAAAACTGATTTATGAAAAAAGTACCGAAAATATGAAAACATTTTACCCCTTAATCGTTCGATTTTCAAAAAAGTACCAAATTTCTAATTGTAATTTTTCGACAAGTTACGAATGCGATATAAATTTTATTTTTATGTTTACTGGTTTAGAAGATACATGTGGTGCCAAAAAAGTACCAAAAACAGTTTTTACCAGTTTTCTCCCTAAAAGAGCCGTATTTCAAAGAAGTACCAGACTCCTGTCCGCTTATTCTTTAAATGAAATGAAATAAATTCGAAGAGCAACCTACGGTCCGAAATTCATCTCTCTAGCTTCAGGAGTTTTGGCTGTGAGATGATGAATCAGTCAGTGACGTTACGCTTTCATATTTATAGATAACTATGCTTATGTTTTTTTTTTTTTTTTTTTTTTTTTTTTGTAGAACAAATGTATGTATTATTTTTTTAAGTATAAGTATGAAAATATTAATGAATTTTATTTCTTTTTATTTATTGATAAAGTGGTGAAGGGTATAAATGATTCGGCACAACAGATTATTGCGCTCTGGCTTGTTTTATTTGAGTTAAAAGTTTCTTTTGCACATTTCTTTTATTAAAAACCTTAATATATGAACTCTCCAACACAAGAACAAAAAATATTTTGATAGAATAATGTTTCGTTATAAATTCTAGAAAATTTCTTAAAAACCATGAAAATTATAAATTATATTTCAAATAAGCTAGAGCTTTTTCTTTTAAAATATTTTAGAAATAAGTTAGAGACTTTTGCTGAATGCTTATAAATCTGTTATTTGCAGTCATGGCGCTTTCAATTTTGAAAATCGGAATACGCCTTTTTTTATAATAAGCCAACGATATGAAAAGCGAAAAATCAAAATGCAAACGTAGATAGTTTTTTAACTGTAAGTGACAACTTAGGCGTGTAAGCATGTTTTTACTACATCCTTTAGCTCATCCCGTATTAAAACAAGATGACTACAATATAATTTTTCTAAATTTTCAATTTTGTCGTACATCTCAATTCTATCCAATAAGTAGTTTAGGTGAACTGTGATGAACGTTTACGAGAAACTGTGCGTGAACTTTTTTAACGATTGGTATCCTTCAATGTTCTACAAGTACTCGCTATGGTATTTTGGATACTTGTAAAAATTATAAAAAGTTATAATGCTAGAGAACATATAAAAACAAAAAATAGAAAAATCTATCTTTTTTAACTTCAACAAGTTTAATATTTTTTGAGTAATAGGAAGCTCTTTTATTTGAATCAAAACAAAAACTAAACAGGAAAACTTTTGTACTTTTGTATAAAGTGAGTATTTCTTGGATGTAGATTTAGATAGAAAATTAAAATCGTGCAAAATAAAAATAGAATTTCACATTACATATAAAATTACTTCTATCATCGCACATTCCCATAAACATTTTATAAAAGTACACGATACTTTTTGCAACTTTGCAAACTGTCTTATTAACCCAGCAAAAACTTTGCTCTCCTGGTAAGCTAGCAGATATAGTTGGAAACAAAAATAAACTACTTATTTTTTGCCTGAATTACTAGCTGTTATTTTTGTTCAAGTTGTCCACAAATTCATGTAGTTGTTTTTAGATTCTAAGGGTACTCAAAAATATGTACCTAAAAGAAAATAAAAAAAAAATAAACAAATTTTGCCGTCAGTGAGTCTCGAACTTGAACACAAATTAACCATTCGTTTTTAATGACTAACGTCTTACTCAGTACACCATCTCGCACTTAGTTTTATAAGCTACAAAAACTCTTTTTAGTTTAAAATATCTTTTTAGAAATTTTGTTATAAAAAACTAACAACATCAGAATGGGGTTGAACAAACAACCTCTAGCGCTATAGCCAACTCACCCACGTGATTGCAATATTACTGTGCTATTATACTACTGAGGACTTGTTTATGTTATACATAATAGGCAAATAATAATGACGCCTCATTACCAAGAAACTACTTTAATAAGATATAGAAACTGGTACTACATACATAAGTATGTTTTGTAAATAGGGTTGTCATTCGAACAGAAATTATTGGATTATTCGAGAAACAAATTTGTTTTTCTTTTCGTACGAACAAAATATTTCAATTTAGAACAGAAAATCATTCGACAAATTTTTAACAAATAATCGAATAATTTGTATACAAAACATTTTTGAAATTATAAGTGAAAAAGTTTGTTTAGTTGGAAAATGATTGAACACTTCATTAGGATATATAAATTACCTATAATCGAATAAAACATTAAAGCCTCCCGATATAGATATTAATAAAGAGAAAGATAATGCGTCTTTAAATTTTATTTTTTTTTTAATCAATTTAATTTTTTTTAATCAAAAATTTGGAAATGATAATAGCATTTCTAATAATTTAAATAAAAATTTTAAAGTTAAAATAAAAATGAAAGACGTATGAAAACATTAAATACTTTGGCGTTATTCTCAAAATGTTAAACAAAAAGTAAAACAAAGGAATATGAATGATTTATTTTTGAAATTATTTAATGTAAAAAATTATTTTAAAGAATACGGAAATAGCCAAAGATTCTGAAATGTATGACGATATTTTGTTCACTGAACTCAATCAATCAATAAATAATATTAAAAATTTTAAAAATTATGACGATTTTAGCAATATTGATGATGATTTTTAGGGTGGTTTTATGTTAATGATACCAAAAATTTAAAAAAAAATACTAGTTTTTGAATTTTTTAGCTTTTAATTAATTATTCGAATGATATATTTTATTTTTTATTTGTTCGAATAACACAAGTCAACACTAGCTTTGGTGCCAAGGAACTGTATATATTTTTTAAACTAGGACTTCATACTGATTACAAAAATAATAAAAAGTTTGAATTCTTACGTGTAGTTTTGTAGTATTTCGGTTTTGTGCATATATATGAAAAAAGTGATTTTTTTTCATTATTATTTACATAAAAACTCTCTTTTTAGTGACTTTTCTGAATGATGTGCAGTGGGAAGTTCTCGTTGCATTCCCCAACAGTAGTCAGCCATCATATGCCGATCCCATCGGCCTTAGTACCTCTCTTCCATAGTTTTCAGATCCTGATGAAACCGTTCCGCTTGCTCATCGCTACAAGATCCAAGATTATCTGGGAATCGGTCGAGATGACTATGAAGATAGTGCAATTGGATAGACATGTTGCATCCCAAGTTTCTAAAGTTATCTAGCATGTCGTTAACATTTTCACGGTAGTTGCTTGATTTGTAGTTTCCAAGAAAATTTTTAATAACTTCAACAAAATAAGTCCAAGCAGACCGTTCCAAATCATTCCAATGAATTTAGGAAACATTAATTAAAAAATATTTTTATTTGTGGACCATCAAAACCTCCCGCTTTTATCTTCTCTAAGCTTAGTCTTGGAAATTTTGTCGTTATATAAGAGAAACACTGGCCATTTTTATCCAGCGCTTTAACAAACTGCTTCATAACACCTAGTTTAATGTGCAAGGGAGGCAATATAATTTTTTCTTTTGGAACTAAAGGTGGATTTATGATGTTATGATTTCCAACCTCCTCTTCTGGCTGATTCTACGACTGGATAAATAATTTTTTTCAGATTAATTTCACGTAATTTAATTTTTTTGCTCTTTCCACTGCATAGGCACTCCGAATTTCATACGACGTCTTTGACCATTCATACGCTGTCTTAAATGTTCACAGCATATTTTATAAACCATTATAGGAATCCACGGCTTATTTTTATCCTCAATTTCCAAATTAAAATAAGAAAAATAAGCACTTTTTGTAAAATCAGTTATAGGTTTTCTAAAATTTTAACGGTGTACTCACCACAAATGTAACAAATTTATTAAACAAAATTACCGATAGGGTTTCAAGTCGGGCACAAAAAAGTACGTTGGACAGCTACTATTAAAAATTGACATTATATCCAAAACTACACGTAGGAAAAATTTTTTTTTCACATTTTTAGTATTACCAGTGTCGGCATGTTACAGAACCACTAACGATTTCTCGGCACTATTTAACTTTTTTTTAATTTTTTGACTTGTGTAATCGATGAAAAAATTTGTGAAATTTTATTTGATCAATTTCAATATTGAATAATTGACAACCCTAATTGTAACATATAGAATAATATACGAACAAATGTAAGTTGGCCAAAAGAAACAAATATCTGTAAAAATTATTTAAAGTGACTTTTTGCCGATTTCCGCAAAGTTTAAATCGAAGGAACGCGCAGATAAGAAGTTTTGTTATTTCTCTTCAGAACTCGGTAACTTTTTAATCCTTAATAATAAACTAACAAAACTTTGCACCTATAATCTTGGGAATATTTTCCACAATATTTTTTATGAGCTAAATCCATTTGCAAGTTATTTGGTAAACTCCCTTTGAAATTAAAATTTGTTGTTATTTGATTACATACCCATCAAAAACTTTTTGGTTTTCGGTAATGGCAACTACTTATTAAAGTAGTTTCTTGGTAATGAGGCGTCATTATTATTTGCCCACTCTGTATTACAAAAATAAGTGTTCAATAGCACAGTAATATTGCAATGACGTGGTTGAATTGGCTAGAGCGTTGAATTAACAACCAGATGGTTGTTGGTTCAACCCCATTCTGATGCTGTCGAAAAAGATATTTTAAACAAAAAAGAGTTTTTGTCGCTTAGGAAACTAAGTGCGAAATGGTGTACTGAGTGAGACGTTAGTCATTAAAAACGAATGGTTAATTTGTCTCTAAGTTCGAATCTCACTGACGGTAACATTTTTTTTTTTCTTTAGTTTTATTTTCGTTTCGTATGTACATATTTTTGAGTACCCCTAGAATATAAAAATAACTACATGAATTTGTGCACAACTCGAACAAAAATAACTAGTTATTCAGACAAAAAATAAGTAGTTTATTTCTGTTTCCAATTATACCTACTAGCCTAACACGAAATCAAAGTTTTTGCTTTGTAAGTTTAAATTATATTAAAAATTTAGATATTTGGAGGAATGAGGTGGGAATATTAAAGCTCTTGAATTAAAGACTTAGTGTAAATATTTAAGGTCACCATATATTTCTATAATGATTTGTGGTAAGTGGGTAAACTTCGTACAAATTTTTATTGAAATGGATTAATTACATTAATAGATATTAATAAAAATGTGATAAGCATTACATTTTAATATATATTTTTTTTTTTTTTTGAAGTAGGAACCACGCACGAACAATTTTAGTGCATACATTTCATCTTACAAAAATGAAACCAATGGGTCAATATTTTTGAAATTTTGATTTTATTAAGGGCTATTATATTAAAGCTTTAAATTTACAAAAAAAAAAAAAAAACAATAAATAAATATATATAAAATAATTTTTAATTCGTTTTTAATAAAATATTTAATATTTTCTGGATTATACTTCATTACATTTTCGGTTACTTTTTGCTTGGAATGGGTCCACTTCTTTTCAAACTCTATTTCAATTTTTAGTCAGCTTTAAATATTGTTTAAATATGTTTTTACTATAACGCAATACATTTAAAATGGACAAAGTCCAGGACAATTTAGTATATTGATATATTTTGACATATAGCAGCACTATGTGTTTGATACCACCAAATTACTTTTTTGCTGAAATAATAAGAAGACAGATCAGACGAGAAAAATTTGTATTCAATGTGTTTTCCAATGATAGCATGAAATGTTTTCTGACGGCATTCATTTGCCAGACCAGAATTTATACAATTTCGATTTTTTTACACGATATTTATCTGATAGTTTTTCCATAACATCTGTTATATGAAATTCATCACCAGGATGTTGTAAAAAGTCCGCTAGTACGTAGCGTGAAGGTAAAGGGGCAAAAATATTTTTCACGCAAAACACAAGAATTTTAACTACGTTTCTATTGTTTTTAAAATTTATGACTAAAAATAAAATCTTCGCAAAGTTCTCCATATAAAATGATATAAATTATGTTCCACAAAGTTTAGGATGCGAAAATAATACTCTTTAAAATTTTTTAATATTTTCACTCAATAGTTCATAATATGTTAGCTTCATAGTAAGATAAAAATTTCAAAAATTTTCAAAAAATATTTATGATCAGCTCAGCTAATTATAAGAGATAATCTATTCATCTATTTCACACATAAAAACATATAATATAACTCCGCGCAGTTCTTTGTCCCATAGAAAAAAAATAATAATAATAAAAACATTTTTTAAACTGTCTTAAAACACATATTTTTACCCATATAATTTTAATATAATTTTTTGGGAAAAAATATTTTTGTGCCTACAAGAGGGCGCTATAGACAGAGAATTCAAAGCAAATATTAATGAACAAATGAACAATGTGGTTTTAAAAAGTTTAAGGAAAAAAATTTTCGAAAATTCACTTTGTTTTTTCAATACTTCAGTATATTTGTCATTTAAAACTAATATATTTTAAATATAATATTTCAATTATATGTTCGATTATCAAAAATATTTAGCCTGGCTGAAACTGACTTTAATCTTTAATAAATTTTGTAATAATACTACTTACAGATCCGAACTCGCAAGATTTGAAATTAACAAATTGCACTTAACAAATTAATTTTGTAATCATGATTGTTGTTCAAAGTTCAAAAACTTAGAAAAAAGGCTGAAAATTACTTAACCTTTTCCCATTCTTCCACAGTTTTTATTCGCACGTTTATACTTTTTGATCTCATTCGATCTTATTGATGTGCCAGAAATAGTCAACGTAGTAGATAGTCTAAAAGTTTGGAAAAAAAGAGCGAAAATTTTTCAAAAACTAAGTTTTTTTCGAGGCACACTCACACTTTCAAATGGAATAGCAAGGATTACTGTGTGAACTTAGTATTTTGCTAGTGACACAATAAAATCGGAGAAGAATTAAAAATAAATTTAACAAAAAAAAAAAAAATTTTTTTGTTTTGAAAATTAATTTGTTTTTATATTTTTATATAGTAAATTGCAATTTGTACAAATATTGAATATATAGATATAAGAATGGCAAAAACTAGGGGACCATAAATATAAATCAAATATCGTTGACAGTTGAAAACGGGTCACTTTTGTCAAAACAGAATTTTCTAAAGCACATCGCACTATATTTGATTTGATTTAAAAGAGAATGCCATTTTACTTGATTTTGATGATATACAAAAAAGATTTTAAAAAATTATATATATTATTTATTTTACAGTTGTTACTTTTTTAACAAATTAAAAAATAATTTGAATAACTTTAAAAAGTGTTAAATTGCAATAAAAAATTAATTAAAAATATTATTTCGAAATTTAAAAAATTATAAAGAAAGCAAACAATTTAATTTCTGAACTCAAAAGAGTTCGCTCAAAATTCACAAAGTGGCGCTAATTATACAAATACAACAATTAAACGAGTTCGATGAAGTATTAAAAAAAAATACACACAATTTTGTGATTGATTCTGCAATTTAGCATCGCTTTTTAATATACAAAAGAGGGATTACTATTATTACTACTATTACTATAAATAATACAAATAAAAACATAAATTTAAAAAATTTATAAACTTATTTCTCCTACACAAAAATTTAAGAATTCTTTATGTTAAAACTAAACTTTGGACCATATATCGGGCAAATTTTGTTACTGAAGAGAAAAAGTGGTTGCAGAAGTTAAAATAATAATGAAAGATGACAAGGTTTGGGGAGGTAGTATATTGCCTCTATTAAATAAATAATCTATTTCCAATGGTTATCGCAAATTTTGATACTGTTTTGTCCAGCATTTTAGAAGAAATTGCGTTTTTTTTATTTCGGGATATATGGGATATAGGCATTTCCTTGTTCTGATTTTTTCAAAATTTAAAAAAAAGCAATATATATTCCCTTTGCGTCCAAAGTTATATGTATACTAAGTTTCAATTTCTTATGACACCTCAGATTAGTATTTTAGCTGAAAATGCTTTTATCAATTTCAGGATATATGGAATATTCTAGTTCCGATTAAAATAAAAATTGGCACAAATAATTTATCTTTAACTGCCATTACAAATTTTAGCAAAATTGTGACCAGAATTTTAGCAGTAAATCTGTTTTTTTTTTAACTTCAGGATATATAAATATATCAAAAATAAATTAGCTGATTTATAAACATTCTATTTCTAAAGGCTTCCACACATTTTGGTAAAGTTCTGACCAATACTTAAGAAAAAATTTAGTTTTTTAATTTCAGGATATATGAGAGGTAGGCGTGACCCTGTACCGTACCAAATTCAAGTTTTTTACGACAAATCCTTCTATTTTTGTCTTACCGTTATATGGGATCATAGTATTGTGAAGTGTATTCAGTTCTTCTCCAGTTTCGAAGAATCCACACTTAAAAATAAATATATAAAATATTTACGAAAATTATTCAACCCAATAAAATAAATATTAAAAAATAGAAATTTCAATATCTTTATATTGCAGAAATATACACTTCTTAACAATTTTAAATTCTTCATTAAAATGACATGAAACTAATCCAAAAGTGTTGGAAACATATTTAAAAAATTGCGTTTTTTATACAAAAAATGTTTTTTTTAGTAATTATAGCACCTTTCACATATAAACGAAACGATATGCATATGAGAGTAGAAGCATTTTATGTTTTTTCATTTGGTGTCCGATTATCCTTTTAAAAGGACCTTGAAATTTCAAATAAAAGTTTTCTATAAAATGTTTAAAAATCTTTTAGCTCATCAACAATGTTGATATGAAAATCAAATGACGGAATAAGATTTTGAAATTTCATGAAATTGTTTTCAAGTAGTTTATATTATATACAATTTTAAAGATTTCATATTAATGTTTATGTAAATTTTGTTTTCGAAATATATGCTGTAATTTTAAAAATTATTTAATTATTCGCATAGTTCTCTTTTTAGTCTTAAAGAAGAAGCTTATAGAAAGTGGTTGAAATCGGTGCATTATTTTACATTGCCTAAATACAAATTAGGTTTCACCTAATCGACTTTCAAATAATCGAACAATCGACTTTTTGTTAAAAAAAAAGAAACCGAAAATTCGAAATCGACTTTTTGGTTAGAAAATTGTCGAGAAAACCACTTTCTTGATGCCATATAGCCGAAAAGTCGAAAATAGTAGTAAAAAGTCGAAAATAGTCGAAAAGTCGGAAAAGTCACAAATTGTCTGCAACAGTCGGAAAAGGAACATAGTCGAAAAATCGGAAAGAGTCAAAAATATTGGAAAAAATCGGAAAGTCTAAAAAAAATCACTGTATTAGCAGCTTTTATTTGAACTAACTAACATCAACTAACTGTTGGATGTAGTATCGCAAAAAAATATTTCGTTTAACGCGCGTACATTGCATACATTGTCTGTTAATTAATCAATATATTTGATTGTGTTGGATATATTCTATATTTTTTTTTTTTTTTAAGTTTTTCTTTAAGACAATTAACGACAAATAGATAAAGAAGGCGGAAGATCTCGAAAATATTGTATAGAATCAAAATAGTCGGAAAAAGTCGATAAGTTGACTATTCCAAAATTGAAAAAAGTAGATAAGTTGACTATTTAAAAATTAAAAGTCGAAAAATGACGAAAATTGAAAAGTCGATTTTTTATTCCAACTATAAAACCCTAATACAAATTTTCCCGGAAATATGCTTCAGTGATCATAATTGTCTTCGATATGCACATATTTATATGAAATTCGAGGTAGGTTGGATTTTTATCGGCATTAGATATGAGGAGCCTTCCCGAAAATTATTTTATCATGTTAAATGCTATAAAAATGTTAGTATCGAAATAAAGTTTGGCATAATTATTTTAAATATAAGTATATATCGTGCTATTAAATTTCGGAAAGATTGCCTTATAATTGATCATATCTCTCATACACCACCAATTAAAAAAAGTCACTTTAACGTGTAAATGGCATAAAAATAATTTATTTTGAAATTTATTTGCAAGAATTAAAATTTATATAACTATAAATTTCCCTATAAAATCCACTACAGAAAATTACTTTAAGCACTTATATTTCATGTAAATGACACACAGAAAAAAATAAAAGTGGACTTCAATTATCAAATTACTTATATTAATTAAAATTTGTTTGATTTTGCTCCAATCAACAAAATGATAATATTAGTTAACAAGAATAACTGATTTTAGCTTAAATTTCAATTAACTTTTTTAATCCAATTAATGAGAATTAATTTGCCTAAAATTAACCAAAAATTTTCTTGATTCAGTTCTACAATTAATTAAATCCGTCTTTCAAATTTGATTGAAGGAAATGAAACTCAGCAAATATATAGTTTCATCTTGGCGTCATATACAGCCTGTGTAAATCACCTATATTCAAGTATAAATTAGATTTTTGTAACCTTTGACCTCGAGTATCTGATGTAGCTCACATGTGATTATCGGTGATTTTTAAAAGGATTTATAAGACGCCAAGACGTAACTAAATGTCAAGTTTCATCTCCCTTCATTAAATTTTGGATTTATATAGTCATTTAACTAGGGTTTAGAATAATATATTTATAAGTAAAAATCTATGTAACATAATTCACTATAATGATTGTAAAATGTATACTCTTAATAATATATTTAAAGTATGTAATATTTATAATTACATTTAATTCCCAAAAACTTATTATAAAAGCGTTCTTCTTTTGCTTGCAACCTAGGACAAGATACCAATAATAATATGATAGATATTTGAACAAATCGCCAAAAACAATCAATATGAACGGATTTTATATACACATATAAATAGTCTTTTATAGTACAGCTTCAGACAAACTGGGATCTTGAAATTTAATATAACCTTCGGTATCAATGACACGAACATTTACAATAGAATCTAAGGATTAATAATCTCATCAAATATTTAAAATGCATACTTAGCAAATAATTATATATTAAACACCTTACCGAAGACTGAGAAAATCATCTAAATATTTCGTATCACTATTCTTTAACGATAGATTGAGTACATATAGTTGAAAGTGGTTGGAAATTGAATTAAAATTATTTTATTTTTATATTTTTTATTAACATATTTTTCCTTTTTCTTTATATTTTTTAAGAGATGTCGACTTTTGGCAAAAGTTTTAAACCAATAAGAAAGTTAGTTACATTTATTAATAATATAATTAAATTTCAATATAAAATTAATTAACCATTTAATTAAAAAATTATTTGGGACAATTTTTTATGTGCAGATTTTGAAATAAATTTGAGATATTTTTCGTGTTACTATATATTTTTCGTGTTAATTACTCCTAAAGCAAAATTAAATGTAATGCAAAAATCATAGCCTACTTTTTTTTCGTAGACTAAAAATACAAGTAATAAATTTAAGGTTAAATAAATTCAAATACTCAACTTATGGTGATTTAAATTTTCAAATATATTTTAATATCTTCCAAATAATGTTGTCATACTAATTTAAGTGTAGTAAGTAAGAATTACTTTAAATTTAAATACAATGGCTGCAGAAATGGCTATATTGGCTTTGTATGATCAAAGTCTCAATAAAGCGAAAATTGAATGTGTACATTTGTTCTTAGGAATAAATTTAAAATCGTTTCATAGATTTAAATAAATAAAGTTAAAATCATAAAACGTTGATATTTGAAACTGGATATTAGCTTCTTTTATATACATTATTTAGAAATTATTTGTTGGAAATTCTCAAGGATATTAAAAGAATAAATATTTTAATGGCATTTTTTGCAACTTTTATTTAAGTTATTTTATGAAAACTATATTAAAGTTATATTTTCACATGCATATAGAATTTATCATGTGTGATTATTTAATTAGTATTTGAATTCTTCCTTTTTTGTAATTTCATTACCGTTGGTTTAAAAAAATTATAATTAAAAAAAAATCATGGTAATAAAATTTTTACAGAAATTATTTTTAAATAATTGTAGTGAAAATTCGATTTAATAAATTCCCATATTTGTTTGAAATGAAATTATATATTAGGATAAATTCAAATTTTTTGATTTTTTTGAGATTCTTTTTCGAAGTAGAAATAATGAAAATAGAAAAATTTTAAATATTAATTTTGCTTATTTAAGTACGAAGGGGTTCTTAAAGCAAGTAAATTTTTTTCTGATTGCGAAACTAAATTTATCCACTCATTTATTTATTTGTTGTATGTCAGTTTTTTATCTTCCTGAGTATGATTTTGTTTTTGTGTGTCAGTTCTTTTCATTATATTGCCAATGAATAGTTTAAGACAAATTATGTTCAAAGTTGTTGAAAGTTTATTTTATTTATCAATTTTTGTTTCATTTTTCATAAACAAGTTATAAAGTAAACTTCCGAAAAAAAGGAACTTATTTACAAGTAATGAGCAAAAAAAAACAACATCTTGTATGTTGTTGTCGTTTTTTTTTTAATAAACCCTATATATATCTAAAATTTTGTTCATAATTTCTACATATGAAGCATGAACACGTATAAGGTCGTATAAACCTAATTTTTTAAAATGCGTTTTCTTTCCTAATATGGCTTTAATAATAGTTCTCGAAAAGTTGGTATTTTGAAAAAACCGGTTGAATTTTCTGAAATTCCGAAATAACCGGTTATTTTTAATTTTGAAAATTATCATCAAAAATGAGGCTAAGTTTTATATACACAGTATAGACAGAAACTATGGCTTAATATGGAAAAATCGTGTCTCAATTTTTTTTGAAATCGATTTTGCACGTAGAAATCTTTCAAATACAACCGTTTTAAAAAATGAAGCAGAGTATTATTACAAAAATAGAATTAAAACGAGAAAGAAAGATATAGTCGGTCAAGACCGACTATATGATACCCTACACCATAGTGTACGAGCATAAAAATACGGGAGGGGAACTTATATTACACCTGTGGCTAACTTTACTAAATGTAAACTAAAATATACACATACAGAATAATGCGTTGATACTAACATCTAGATGATTTTATGCACTTTAGGGCGATTCCTGGAAGTGTGTTTATATGGCAGCTATGGTAAATTATGAACCAATTCTCATAAAATGTGATAATGTGGTTTCAAGTTACATAAAACTTATTTGTGACGAATATTAACTTGATACTAACATTCGTTAAAGGGATTTGTGTACGTTAAAGTGATTTTCGGAAGAGGGGTTTATATGGGAGCTATCGTCAATTGTGAACCGATTTTCATCAAATTTAGTACAAAGATTGATACTTATACAGAACTTCTTTGTACTGAATTTCATTAAAATATTCTTATTTTTAAGGCACTTTTGAATGTTTAAACTCTATTCCGGAGGTATGGGGGCTAATCCCAAATTTCATTGAATTATCTTTAAAATTGCGACCTGTACTTTGTGCACAAGGTTTACATGGACAGCCAGCCATCCAGCCAGCTAGACGGATAGACGGATATCGTTAGGTCGATTTAAATTCTGAGTCGATTGGTATACTTTCAAACATCAGCACAAACATAAAACATATAACATTTATTTAAAGACCCATATGTAAAATTTTATTTATGTATTTGTTGTTATTTTTGAAGTTTGTGGTTATATGGGTTGTTCATCAAGATAACATATAACTTTGAAGGACGAAAAGTTATGTTTGGGCATGAACTTGCATGAATGTAAAAACGTGGAAACGTTTATCAAAGCATCTATTTTATGTAACAATTTAGATAATTCAGCCATTTTTCTGCAAAGTTTTACAATCCTTAATTTTCTTTCAGTTAAATTAAATGATAAACCTAAGCGGAAATTTCTTGATTTTTAGAAATAAGTAGAAGAAAGTATTATATTCTAACCTAACGAGTAGTTTTAATAAAAATCAAACAGCATACGCCAACGTAAAAATGAACTAGAATATTTCATGAAAGACCAACAAGTTGATGTAATATTAGTTTCTGAAACTCATTTCATACCTCGAAATATATTCTAGATAAATGGATGTATTTCTAAGATATAGAGGAAGCTCGTCTATTGTAAGAAAATCCCGTATTAACGCAACTTAATGTATGATCTTTGTGAAAAATATCTTCAAGCTACAACAATCTGTATCGAAGATTGTTATAGAAACTTAATGATTTCATCCATGTATTTTAGAAAATCAATACAACAATTTTTATAAATAACTAGATCCTCGTTTCCTGATAACTGGCGATTGTAAAGCTAAGCGAAAATTCTGTGAATCATGACTGATTACCCCAAAAGGTGAGGTTTGAATGTCATTTATTTTGAGATTGCTCACCCAATTTTGTTATGCTGTTGAGCCCCCAAGAAATTGTATCACCGACTGGTAATTTAGCGATATCAGGAACGAGGATAAAGTGGCTGAAATATAAGAAATTCCTTAGTACTCACTGCACAGAAAACATATCGCTACGTAAACCAAAAGAAATCGATCTCTCTCAATAATTTTGATAGAAATCTAAAACATGATATTGAATATGCTACCCTACCCTTCCCCCCACAACAAATCAGATATAATAGTATTTATTATACAATAAAGAAAAGTTCGAAAAGAGTGGCAACTCCACAGACCACCTCAACTCAAATCGCAGCTAAAAGAATGCTAAAAAAGGCTTAATAAGTATCGAAAGTTTGCATCTTTGTGTAAATATCTGGAAAACCTGAATTCAACGCCTAAGTCAGATTACTTACTATGGTAAGCTACAAGAAAACTCAAGACACGTACCCCAATATAGTAACTAGGTCTTATATTGTATCTAATTTACACCTCTGATATGCCAACTAATACAGCTCTTGCAGGAATATATATTTGATATTGAAAGATGGTTAAGAAAATAGAATATAAAAGTAAACAAGTAAAAATGCACACAAGTAACATCTACCTTGCGTAGGTAATCGTGCCAACCTATTCTGATAAATAAACAAGTAAAACCCTAGCAATCGGAGATTAAATACCTCGGTATTAATCTTGATAGAAGCTTGGAAATTCCATATATAGAGTTATGGGGTCCAGTTATGGTGTACGGGCTCAGCATCAAATATTGAAAAAATGCGAAGTCACCAAAACAAAATATTACGAATTATAACTGCAGTACCCTATAATAGTAACAAATATAAGGATTTAAAAATTTCTTTGGTAAAAACTGTAATAAGAGAAACATATTTGAAAAAGCTGAAAATACACCCTAAACCAACAGCACGAAACATATTAAGAAGTAATGCGCATAACCGACTGAGAAGAATGAACACATCAGACCAGAGCCGAAACTAAGTCATACGAAATAAAATAGTTTCTTGTCCTATAATGATTGGGTCAAATGAATATTAGGATTTAAGATTTGATACTTATTGTTAGTTCACTTTAATTTTGTGAAGATTCAGTAAAATAAATACAAAAATAAAGAATAAAAATTTAAAAATTTATAAAATTAAAATAAAAACAAAATCAATGACGAAAATATCATATTTAAATATATATCGATGGCTAAATATAGAAAAGGCGTATCTTTGATATAACCTCTTTCCACCGAGCCATTTCTTTAGGTTTGGAAATAGCAAGTAGTCAATAGGGGCTAAATCCGGAGAATATGGCGGATGAGGTACCAATTTGTAGCCCAATTCATAGAGTTTTGTCATTGAGACTACACACGTGAGCACCCGTGCATTATTTTGATGAAAAAGAACGTTTTTCTTGGCCATATGGGGTCGTTTTCTTTTTAAATCCTCATTAAATCGGTCTAATAAGTTGGCATAATATTCGTCGAATATTGCTTTTCGATGTGGATTATCCCGCATGGATCCAAAAAAACCATTAACATCAACTTATTGACCGACAAACTTACCTAGCCCTTCTTCGGAGCAGGTTCATCCGGAGAAACCCATTGTTTAGACTGCAGTTTGGTTTCCGGAGTACAGTAATGGATCCATTTTTCATCCACAGTTACAAAACTCCGCAAAAACTCATTCAGATTGCAGTTAAACAACTCCAAGCAATCCTTTGAAGTTGTCACACATTTTCGTTTATAGTCAGTTGACAGACAACTTTCTTAAATCCAGCTGATCATATAAAATCGAAACCACACCGCCAATGAAGTGCCTGTGGCATCAAAAATCTCACGCACTTTTACTCTTCGGTCGGCCAACACCATATCGTGAATTTTTTCGACATTGTCGGGTGTACTGACTTCAATTTGCAATCCAGAACGTTCAGCGTCATTTGTACTTGCGCGACCACAACGAAAGTCAATAAACCACTTTTTTACCATTGAAATCGATGGTGCAGGGTATTTATCGAGCTTGTCCTTGGTTTGATTGACAGGTTTTTTTTCGCAAAAAAATAATTTTTAATGAGCACTCGAAATTCACTTTTTGTCTATTAACAGGTGGTACTTGATGGGAATAGTGTTGCATTTCATATAACTACGAGGGAAGTTCGAAAAGTCACGGACTTATTGATCCGCCCTCGTAATGATCAAGGAAACCACAAACATATAATTGCATGTTTTTTTTTCTATACGTTGAATGAAGCCATGAATAAAATATTTGTCCGCTTCAGAACAAATAAAGTATTTTGGCATCGATTTGTAAGAGCAAATTTTTGAATATAGTGGGTTCTAAAGCATATTTGGACATTTTGAAAATAATTTTTTTTAAACTTTTGACGTATAGAAAAAATAAGAAATCCAAAAATATTTGTTATACAAAATTAATTTAATACGTATTTCCAAATTTCGTTAAAAATCTCCAAAGAGTTTAATTTTTTTTGCAATCAGATTAATTAATCTTTATAAAGCCATTTTTGACATATTATATATAGGACGTATTAGTCTTTCAACTTGTCCGAATAGCAACAGTAAGTATTTAAAAAAAAATTGTTTTTTGTTTCATATTAATTTTTATTTAGATGTGTTTTTGAATAAAAGAAGTATGATCCAGTATTAGAATGACAAATAAACTTCAATATAGGAATAAGACATTTCAAATTTATGTTTATTTTATATTTACTATTATCGTAATATTAGCTTTTATATGGCATTTATTACATGCTTGATTCCCTAAAAAAGTCTATTATATCTTGTAAAATTTTCTTAATACGCATGTCATGTTAGTCGTGTCCATAAAAAATAAGTACGTGATAGGATAAAACTGAAAGCATTTTCTTATTTAGCACGTCAAATCCCATACAGTCCACGTATTTTTATATAAAGGATGACTTTTTTTGTCAAAATTCATGAGAACATATCGATGGCTTAATATAGAAAAAGCGTATCTCGACTTTTCGTAAATTTACAGGAGGAAAATGAATAAAACCTAAGAAAATTTAGGTACAAAAAAGATTAGTACGCAGTTTAAATTCAAAACAAGGAGCGAAATTAATGTTCACTTTTATTTTTGGTTTTTTCTACACCTTAGGAAGTCATCTTAGGGCTATTTGTTACTGAAATTTTTGAAAATTAGTGTTAACTTAGGGCTAATACTATAATTGGTGTTTTAATTAACAATTTTCTTTAAAAATACAATCAAGGGAGATGTAATCAATAATAGTTTTCGATCCTGGAGGATGTAACTAGTATTCATCAGATATATTAGTTTCGTAATAAATTATTCTCGATGACTCATATCCCAAGGCTCGAAGCATGTTTACTGTGGCATTTCTAGTACTTCTATCTGAAATTTGTGATAGTTATTATAAAGCCCACTTTTAAAAATACTCATATTTTTATTTCGCTTCTATTCGGCTTTGTTTGAAATATTTTTTTCTCTTGCGAACATTGTTTTAGTCATAATTTTCTTTTGCACAATTCCTTTTATTAAAAAACTTTAATACAAGAACTTTCCAACATAAGAACAATTAATATTTTGATATGTGAATGTCTCACAAAAATTATTTTCATTATAAATTCTACGCAATTTCATAAAAAAGCATGAAAATAAAATGAATTAAATTAAATTAGATAACACTGGTTATCGGAAAAATCCTCCCATAAAGACGAATAGGTGGACTAGATGGAATTTTTTTTTTTTTTTTTTTTTTTTCTTAATGGGCATATCTAACATTTCCCCCATTTTAGTATTTTTTAACCACTCAATAATTTTGGAGTTATTTAAAAATTAGTGATGTCATAGTTTAAGAAAACGACTTTTAATCTTTTACCATAACGTCAAGTATACTACGATTAAAACAAGCCATATACTATCATGAAAATTGATGAACAAATAATGATTTTATTCACAATTAACTGAATACATCTATAGTAAAAACTATACGCTGTGAACTATGGCGCATACGCAATATTTAATATTAAATATGCGAAATATTAATTATACGTATAGTTGTACATATATTGTAGGTTTGTTCGTTTGAAATTCCAGCAAAACTAGTAAAAAAAAGAGAAATTAAAAAAAATCTCAAAAATAAACTTTAACTTGAAAAAGTAAGAAAACGGAAAATAATAAAGTAAATTTTATTGTCAATAAAAAAACATCATTCTTATTTATTTTTATATTTATAGTAAATGGAAACTTAGAAACATTTCAAAAATACGGAAATATGTTCGATTACAGAAAATTTTTCGAATATTAAATTATAGAATTTTTTTTTATCTAATAGTATGAAAAAATAAATATTAATGGTTTTTAGCATTGATGAATATCATCTATAGCTTGATTTCTTGATCTGCTTGTAAAGCATCCTGTTGTGAAGATTTTAAAGATTAATTATATGTGTTATTTCTTTAAAATTCTCACAACTGGATGCTTCACTTGAATCGAATGCATTATTGCACTGTTGAGTTTTTTTTTTTACCCTACACTAAAATGGTATAATCTAACGATAAAGCCTATTATTCAAAATCTTCCTATTTGTTCACCCAGCTTCATTTCGAATGTCTTTCCAGAATAGGGTATAACTCTTATAAATCATTTATATCTTGCAAAATTCAACACCAATAAAATCTTTGTAACCTTAAGAAATCTCAGCAATTTTTTTGGTATTGATATATAATTGACCATATGCCTTATACAGGGACTTTCCCTAAATTATTTAAACGTACACTAATCAGGCAAAAATTTTAATATAAGGGTAAATGTAGATTTCAAAAGAATCAGTCCATACTTGACCACGGCTCCCATAAAAAGATCCTTTTCAAAAATTACTAAAAAGTGTATAAATTAGTATTACAGTACCATTTTATCACATAAGTTTTATAAAAGTATAAATCATAATTCCAAAATTTGCAAGATTTCATTAAAATTTGACCACAAGTGCCAATAGAAAACGTTGAAAAGTTTAAACATATTTTCTAATTATTCATTTTTAAAAATAAAATTTAATATGAAATTGAAAATAATTTTTTTTAAGCTTTTTGATGGATGATTACAAGCTGTAATTTATTTATTGTGTTAAGAAGTTTTAAGGAGAAACATTTTTTCCAATATGTCATGGAAATTGGGCAAACATTTCCCGAGTAAAATGTACGCCAAAAAATAGGGAAATATTAACTAGTGTAATTAACCTTCAAATGATTTTGGGCTATTTCTTTCAAAATATGTTTCAAATAAGTTAGGGTTTTTTTCTAAATGCCCATAAATCCGCTATTTGCAGTCATAGCGTACTCAATTTTTCAAGAGCCGTCTATTATATTGTGGTCTACCAAAAAAAATATAAAAACACAATTTCAAAAAAAAAAAAAAGAAAATCGAGATATGTCTTTTCTATATTAAGCCAACAATATCTTTTTAACTGTAGGAGGTAAATTTAGCAAGGTTTTCCTTTATCTCGCCATATTCCCAGCAAAAACTTTTTGGTTTTCGGTGATAACAATTACTTATTAAAGTAGTTTCTTGGTAATGAGGCGTCATTATTATTTGCCTACCCTATATTACATTAATAAGTACTCAATAGCATAATAGCACAGTAATACTGCAATCACGTGGATGAGTTGGCTAGAGCGCCGGATTAACAACCAGAGGGTTGTTGGTTCAACCCCATTCTGAAGCTGTTAGTTTTTTATAAATGTGTTAAAGATATTTTAAATTAATAGAGTGTTTGTCGATTAGGATACTATGTGCGAGATGGTGTACTGAGTAAGACATTAGTCAGTAAAAACGAATGGTTAGTGTGTGTCCAAGTTCGAGTCTCACTGACGGCAAAAATTTTTTGTTTTTTTTTTTATTTTTGTTTTCGTTTAGGTACATATTTTTGAGTACCCCTAGAGTCAAAAAATAATTACATGAATTTGTGGACAAGTCGAACAAAAATAACTAGTTATTCAGGCAAAAAATAAGTAGTTTATTTTTGTTTCCAATTATACCTGTTAGCTTACCAGGAAAGCAAAGTTTTTGCTGGGTTGTTTCTTAGAATTCAAAACCATTAAAAACAGTCTTAGAAGTTACAAATTCATCAAGCCTTTTTATGCTCGAGGTGGTCAAATTAGGCAGTGACAACGTCGGCTTTATAAAATACAGATTTATTACAAATTTTTAGACAACATTGTAAATTTAGTTGAAGATCACTCTAATGTATATGTTGTCCGAAATTTAGTTTTGTATGCTAAATAATATGTGCGACAACAAGAAAGAGTAAATATGGAGTAATCAAATTTTTCATTTTTTATAGTGTTGCGTAGAAATTAAAAAAAATCGTTTTGACTACATAATTGTATTGGAAAACAAAAAAAAAAATCAATTTATTTGTCGTGTTCCAATTTATTTGTTGTGTTCCATGTGGAAATGAATTTTTCGTTCGTGATCATAAATTGTGTACACACACTATTTTTATAGAAAATAAAGCTTATATTAGCCATATTTTTATTAATTCAAAAATTTCTTTTTTTGAATTTGTCTTTATATAAACGAGCGATATATTGTTTTTCCTTTTTGCCACACTTGTCTTTATATGTAAAAAAATACAAAAATTGTTTTGTTCTACTTACAGGTAGCAATTCATGGTCATGAGGCAACGAATTTCCAAATTAATTAATTTTTGTCGATAACCGTTGGCGAACTGGATAATTAAAAAAAGGTACACCTATTTGATTTAATCAAACTATTAACTTGTTTGTATTGGAAATTTTAAGTTTATTATCGCTTATAAATGATTTATTCCATTTAAAACCAACACGAAAAATTAAAAATTTCGAACTTACCTCTTCGAATTTAATGATATTCGGTACAATCATTACTAAGATTAATACAAAATTTTAAATGATTCCATCGAGTGGTTCGCGAAATATAGCGATTTCAAAGTGTAAAATAGCTTAAAAAATTTTCAAAGTTGTATACACAAAATTACAAATATCTGTCAAATTATTTATGGTGCAAGATTCATTGAAATGTCATATTAAAGGTATCAATATTTCCTCTAACATAACTTTTTCCTCAACATTAAAATGGTCCATAGTTTGCCGGTAAATATCTCGGAAAAAAATGGTATTAATTCTGCGATGATTCACGATTTACAATACTTCGAAAATAAAATAAATATATACCATAAAATTTTCATAGAGGTCTATAATTAAAGGTAATATAATTGTCTGTTACCTAAAACAGGTTTTTGTGTTGAATTTGAGTGGTCGATATTTCGCGAATTAAATTTAGAGGTCGCGTATCTCAAAAATAGTATTTTTATATAGTTAAAGGTAATAATATTACCCTTAAAATGTTACCTAAACATTCCTTTATGTTGAATTTGAATGGTCGATAATTTGCGGATTAAATTTCACAAAAAAAAAAATATATTTTTAAATTCATGAAAATAGTATATGTAGACGATGAAGCCCTTTTGTATATTCTCTGTGCATGCATGAACAAAGCATAGAACAAAAAAAATTAATATATATCGAATTAAAACTCACATTATTCTATACGTAATGCAGACAAGTCATACACTTGAGTGACATACTTATAATTGAGTGCACTTCGAGTACAAAATTTTATGATTGGTCAAGGAATGAAAGTTACTCGATATCATTGCTAGCGCCATGATACCGTAAGAGACAAATGTAGTATTTTAATAATTAATTAATAATTAAGCTGATCCCCACACAGCTGTATAAATATGGAAGTAGGCTATAGGGGAAAACATCATACCATAATATTGTAACATATACAATTTTTAAAATATTCGTGTTCTCATAAAGATAATTTATCTTATTTTACAAGTATTCTAAATTGGGAAACTTCGCGGAAATCATACTAATATTCGGTACTTGCATTACCAGTGTTAATGCTAATATTCTTGCCAAATTTCAATAAATTTGAATGATTTTTTGAATCAATTGGTGATTACAAATTAAAAAAAAATGTATAGTCTCAGCATGTCATTTACCAAAGATATGGAAAACATTTTCACCATTAACATATATTTTTTTAAAATTTTTGAAAAGATCTTTTTTGAGATAATTACCCGAGAACTATAAATCGCGAGATATGGACCATTTAATATTGAGAAAAAAAGTCATTTTGCACGTCATATCAAAGGTAATTGAACTTTGTACATTTTTTTAGCCACTTTAAAGCTTAAAATCGCTATATTTTCGCAAATAATAAAATTCGGAAGAGATGAAAAAATCAGGTTGGTTTTAATGAAATGGCTTAAATATCTAATATAGTGTTTTCCCAGTTTAACGAATAATATGTTACCAACCCGAAATCGAAAATATTTGTTTACTAATAAAAATACTTAAAAAGATTTATTTCAAGACTTAACAAAAAAGCACTATAAAATCACAATAACATAATAAAATGCGGAAAAATAAAATTTTTGTATGATAACTGAAAATTTTTCTTTAAGTAACAGCCATTTTTTAAACACATTTTGATGTTTATATTACTAAGAATGTAAGAAAGTTATAGCCAATTAATCCTGGATAGAGGAGGGGGTCTTTGCTGTGGATACACAATTTGACAACTTTACAATTATTATCTAAAAGAAGTCACAATTATCAATTATTAAAAATTTAACTTCTCTTCTTATTAGTAAAACAAAATTCATACATTCACAAATTCACATACTTATGTTAGAAACTGTATCGGTTAAGTTAAATAAATTTCTTACGAAAGAAAAATGTATGTATGTATATATGTACGCATATATGTGTGTATGTATATATAATTATATATATATATATATATATATATATATATATATATGTATGTATACATAAGTATAAGTGGATTAGCCACACTAAGAGTTCTATTGTTCTTGTTTGTAGCAAATAAATCGGGTTACTAAAAACTTGTATGAATATTGTCAAAACCCATTTTACTATTTTTCTTCAAAAATTATTTATATAAGAGGAAAACCATATTTTTCCATAATGTCACTCACACATGTATACATTAACAAGTCTACAGCATTGAAAAATTATATAGGTTCGATAAATTTTTACAAATAAATCATGCAGACAATTTTGAAAGCAATAACGATTTAGAATAAATGGGATTGGAAAGCAATTTTTCATGCAAATTACAGACTCACTATGGTTAAAAAAGTCCTTTGAAAATAAATATGTAACTTGTGAACTGTTACTGACTGAGTTGATTTGGAAGGTGATGGGCAAATGTGAAGGTTCAGTCACCACACCCTGAATAACTAGGAATCATGTAAAATTTTATTTTTTGGAATCATACCCAGCAAAAACTTTCGTTGCCATGTAATGAATTAAGAAGATAATAAGTACTTATTGTTTATTAGTATTAGCTAAATAACCCATTATTTTAGCACACCGATGACATTAGAGGCAACTTCATATTATTACAAGTAGGTATTTTAGAAAGTCATTACTTAGATGTCATTACAAGAACTAATTATTTATAAGCTGTTCTATGACTCATTAATTTTCTTTTGGCTTAAGTACTGTCGGTTTTTGCAAAATGTTCATTTTTCCAATGTCGAAAGGACCGATTTTTTTAAACACAATAACTGGTTTGAAAAATATCATATTATTTACAATATTTGAAGTGTAATTTAGGAATAGTGTTTCAACTGATTAATATTTATAAAGTTTTATAAAATTTTAATTTAATATTTGCGATAAAAGCGTACTTAATTTTCAATAAGAATTGTATTTGAAAGAGGTATAACTGCGAGATTTGGAGAAATTTGAGGCACGATTTTTCTATACTTAGCCAAAGTTTATGCACATAATAGATACAAATTGGTCTAATTTTTTATGATTATTTTCTTACTTTTATTAAACGTTTTTTTCCAAAATGTTTGTTGTGTTTTTTGTAGAAAAACAAAACAAAAAAAAAAAAGACAGGCTAGGGTGTTTTTCAGAATTTTGAAAAATACAACCGGTCTTTTCAAAATTACAACTATTCGTACTTTAAGAAAACCAGTTTCTCCAAAAAGTCGTAGAATAATTGTCCTAATTGATGTATAGGATTATTAATTCTTATTATCAAATAGAATTTAAACGCTAAATTACAAAAGTTTTAACTAACAAAAAATATTACTACATAAGCAATAATGAGCAACATTTTAAACAAAAACATAAACACATAAAAAATTGGGCTGAAATTGATTTGTTTTATGACTGGAGTATATATTCAACCAATTTATTGTTTAATTTATATAAATAATGTCTCTTTTATTTCTAATTTTCTATTATTTGTGCTATTTTTTTAATAAAGCTTAAACGGAAATTACACGAGTACGAACGCTAACTTTAAAAAACAGCTGTTACCATTAAATACAGCATACTCGAGTTAGATTTACCAGGGGGTGCCCAGCTTGTTAAAATTTGCGACTAGGACAGTGTAAATAAAAATATAACATATCAAAAACTATTTTTTAATAAAAATTAAATTCATACACAAATGTTGAATTTTCATATATTTATCCCTTCTTTGAATATATGAATTTGTAAACTAAATTAAAATATCAAGAAAAAATAGTATTTTCAAAAATCCGATAATAAATAAGTAATTATATACGGGGTTATAAATAAGTAGTTTCTAAATTATTCATATATAAGCAGACATTATGATTAGCAATATGCCATTACCTGCAATTTGCAAAAGTATTTGCTTTTCATCAAAAAAGTATCTAAGAGCCACTGTCAGATTTTCATAAAATATATTTGGGAATGGAAACATTTTTTCTAGTTCTGAATAAAAATATATTGATAAACAAATTAATCGCATTATAATCACTTGTTCTATATATTTTTCCAACACTGCGTTAATGTTCCTTGTACTAATGTTTATTTGACTTATTTCCTTTTGTTTTTGTACGTTTAACACTTAAACTGTAGCGTCGCACTATGTACTTTTTTTGGGGTGTGAGTGATCAAAAATAAGTAAAAACATTATAACCAATGTTTGCGTAATTTAAATTGTAATAATGATCTTAATGTAAAACATGTCGATATTTCTAAATCTGTTGTTGTTTTTTATTTTATCTCTTTTAGGTGAAAAGATATTTGATTGACAATGAAAAAAATAATTTTTGTTAAGAAATTTTTTAATATTTCGGTACACATTCAGTGTTTTATTACTTTATTTGAATGGTATGTTCATGTCTAGTCTAGTACAAATACTATTTTCATTATCATTTTTTGCTTTCAAAAAACCTTTATTTTGCCTAAAAAATTCTACTTATATGGACTTATAGTGCAAATTATTTGTTAAGGGAAAGAAAAAGGAATCTCTTAACATACCATAAAAAAGTACAAAAAATCCAAAAATAACCAAACCACCAACTAGTCTCTCTCTATTTAAATTGCGGCTAATGTAAATAAATGGAAAAGAAAATTTTCATTAAATAAAATATTAAACTTTATTTTGAATAAAAGAAGATCTTTTATTTACCAGAAAACTTTTGTTTATAATTTAGAAACAAAGTATGAAAATATTATAAAGATTTATAGGCATATGGAAGACACAATAGCGGATAATATTTCGTTTTTTGATAAGCATATTATGTTTTAATTCTGTCCATCCAGACATCCTTCTGCAGACTAGATCTCCACTCTATACGTGTTCCATTGATATTGTCCGCATTGGTTGAAATTTTACATCTGTAATTTATGCATTGTATATCAGCACTATACAATATCCAGATCCATATATTTTGAAATTCAAAAGTCTTGAATGAATTTTGCCGTAATATGCATATTACATAATTTTTGTATGTAACAAGTATCGTATGCTCGGCGACAGCTAATTTTTGCAAAATAACATTAAAAAAGTCCCGGACAAAAATGTTAACCCATTCAAAAGTTATTGATTTTTGATTACTCGTACCCACAAACAAGTACAACGTGCGACGGACTATGGCTCAGAAATTAATCTCATTTGCCAAAATTCTAATTTTTTATTAACTCCGATTTCCAAAATTTTAATGCCACTCAATAGCAAACATATTGAAAGTAAGGTGGTCAAAAAATTATATCAAAATACTGATAATTGTGGACGTGGCATATTGTTAAAAACAAATATTTTATATTATTTTATAAATAAATGCGATTTTTGTAAATTGGATTAGCAGTAAATTATCATTATTCGCAAACTATTATAAATAATTGGCTGCATTTTTTTAAGTTTGTAGGATAATAGTCCTTAAGAAATGGTACGATATGTTACTGTACCATTAATACCTGCTGTGTTATTAAATATTTTCTCGTGTACTATATTTTTGTCAAATTTTAATTTTAGTAGAATAGAACTTTTGAGTTTCAAAAGAGATTAAACAAATTTTACTACCAGAAGAAAAACGAAAATATCTTCTTTAACCCCATATATACTTTTGTACCATACTGGACCCGTCTGTACAACACTTTTTCCATTTGAATGAAATTACACCCAAAATTTTTTTATGGAACACATATTAAAAATCAGTTATGATTTATATTTTAAACATACTGGATCAATAAGAAACAACGACACCAATAAGGAGTTAAGAAGTTTACAAAAGAAACATATTCGGGACGAGTTTCTCCAATACGTGTTGATTATAGATCAATCAAAACAAGGATTAGGCAATACGAATGATGGAAACATAACCAGAAGGTTCTTTTCAGATCCCGAAAGAGCAACTGAAATAATAGATATATATATATATATATCAGATATATATCAAATCTGATTTCAAGATTTAAATCAATCATCGATGTAATTGTGTGCAATGAACAAATTGATGCAAAAAATTTGGTTATTATGCGAAGGAAACTGCACAACCAAATATCCGTGGAGAAATATGTCTGCAATAGTTTACAAAATCATTTATCATGGAGAATATGTCATTAAGCATCATTTAGTACCACTTGGAGAAAGAAGGATTATATATTTTATAGAGAGAAAAATTTCAGAAAAATATCACGAAATTCTACAAGTGAAGATCTATTTCATATATTACTGCTAACGTCAGATCCATCAGATTCATCTTTAGCATTCTAGATCAATGGAAAGTAGAACATCGGGAGTTAGATGTAGAAACAAAAGAACTGCTAGAGGACGGAAATAATATAGAAATAAATATGAAATATTTTTTCAGTCTATTTTCCAACCGAATGAATAATAGTTACAATTTTCTTTTATTGTTATTTAAGTAAAAAATAAAATAAACATTAAAAAAAATAGTATAAAAAATAATAATTTTTGTCCTTAATATTATTTAAATAAAAAACAAAACAAGCATTAAAAAAGTCGTCATTTTTTTCCGAAAAAATAACCGATTCTAGTGGAACCTGTTCTAGAATTTATTAATTGGGAATATGTTAAAAAAATTATCTTAAGTATTATAAAAATGTTTTTTTTTATCTGCTTATAACTTTTTTTATAAGTAGGGTTGGTTCTAAGAACAAAAAATTCGCATTTTCATACTAAATGCTTTAAGTTAAAAGTTTAAAAAAGTTAAAAGTTAAAAGTTTAAAAGTTTAAATTTAGCCTTAAGTTTCTCAACTGCTGGAGAATAATGTAAGAAAATATTTCTCCATCAAAAAAAAAAAAACTAAAATATCTCTATCGAATACAAAGTTACAGATTTTTGCCGATGAAAAACGATTCTGAGCCATTGTGCGTCGTTGTCAGTTTTACATCATGACACATTTAATTTTTTCCTTTATTTCGTCATATTTCTATTGTTGTTGTTACTTAAGGTATTTTTAGGGGTTGAGTTGATGAAAGTGAATTTTTGACAATATTTAAAGCAAACGTTTTATATCATTGTCTTAACAGGCGTTTGGCGAAAAAAAAAACTTTGTCTTTAAATGTACCGTTATTGTTTCGCACTAAATAATTTCCTGCGGCATAAGTAACGGAAAGAGGATATTACAACTTCAATGACAATGTTGATTATTGTTATTATTTGATTGTATTCGTGGAAATTGTTTTTATTTCTGCTTTCCTTTTTTAAATTTACACTCGATTAACCACAATCAAATATAAACATTAATATTCGTATTAAAATAAAAAGAATAAAGTAGATTGAATGTCGTGCAAATATATTATTTGTGTGTTAATATTTGAACGTGCATTGAAAGTACAGAAATAGTTTTAATATTTATATGTTTTTCTGATGATAATGTTTCTGCGTTTATTAAAAATATAAGAAAATGACGTTATCTTTTCGCCAGCTGAATTAAAATTAAAAAGGTTATCTTTCGGATTTTTATACTACTCGAACAGTATGAAAATTTTAACGGTATAATTGAAATTTTGTTCCACATTCAAATATTTTCCAAATGTTGTAATTTTTCACAAAGAAAGTTGCAAGTTTTGTTGTCATTCGAACAGAAATAATTCGATTAATCGAGGAACAAATTTTCTATTCTTTTCGAGCAAACAAAATGCAATTGCTAATGTATGTTTTTAAGTGTTTAAACAGCATTGGTCATCATACCATATATTTTTTGAGTTATCAGCACTCATTCAATACAAGGAATAATATGGATTTAACAGTAGCATGGTGTAGATTGTAAACAACGTATTGAATATATGGGTAGTCCTGAATACAATGGTTTGCCGTCAAATTCGAAAAATATAAATAGCATTTCATTATTCAAAACTACTTTAAAGAATTATTTACTTCAAAATATAGAGGAACTTTTAATGAAATTCTAATTCATATTGAATGTTAAAATATATTTTTTTTATGTATATAGTTATTGTTAACTACATATTCCTTAAGTTATGCAATATATTATTGCCAACTCGCCTCTAATATGCCTTCAAGGCGCAGAGACACTCACAGTATAATGATTTTTTTTTTTTTTTTTTTTTTTTTTTGTTTAAATAAATGAATATATAAAAACAAATTAATTTTAGAATAAAAAACTATTTGACGAATTTTTAACGATTAATCGAATAATAAAAAGAGATTTTGTTAAATTATTATGCTTTTTTAAATTAAAAGTGAAAAAGGTTTTACTAAGTTTTAAAACCCTGTTGAAAATTATTTAAAATTTCTTTAGATTATATAAAAGTGTAAACTACATTTTAAAAAATTTCGGGTTAAAGCCTTTCACGGACACAGAAGCCTCAGTGTTATTTGAAAAAAAAAAATAGAAAAGCTTTTTTAAAGATTTAATCAAACATCTTAAAGTTAGAATAAACGGAGACGTACAAATTATCATAAAATTCTGGAAATTTTACAGCGCATATTAGCGCTTTTAAAATTAATATGAATCAAAGGTATATGAAAATGATTAATTTCTGCCGTTTTTTTTTTTATTATTTATTTCAAAAATTATTTCAATGATTCAAGTGTTGTAGAAATAACCAAAGATTCTGAAATGTATAACAATAGTTTGTTAACTGAACTCAATCCATCAAAAATTGATAATCATTGACTTTATTTAGAAAAATCTAAAAAGAAAACTTGATATGCTTTTAACACTATGTATTGCCATCATCAATAGTAAGGGAAAGGAATTTATCCATACATCTGTTTTTAGTAAAAAAAAAAACAATAATCGTTTTAAAGTCAAAATGCTGACTTATGTTCTCTATGAATGATAATTTTAAAAGAAATCATTATATAATTTGTCTGTAATTTAAATATGCTCTCAATAGTTGGTTTTTTTTTTTTTTTTTCTATGTTAATGTTCTTTTCACATTTGCTTTATGTTAATAAAACCAAAAAATTGATTTTAAAAAGTACTAGTTTTTACACTTTTTTTTAACTTGTATTTATTTATTCGAATAATATATTTTATTGTTTATTCATTCGATTAATCGAAAAAAATTAAAATTTTATTAGATCACAAGAATAATTAAAAAAATAAATAAATATGAAATTTTATTCGATCAACTTCAATGTCGAATAATTGGCAACATTATAGCATATTATTAATACCAAAATCATAAAATGTGATAGTCTAGCAGATATAACGAAATGGTTTATGTGTCTAATTAGCAGAGAAGTCACAAATATGATCTAAAAATGGTATTTTGTACGCATTAAATATGCCGTAAACAATTCAAAATATACTCTTAAAATGAAAAAGTTTAAAATTGTTATAATCCTAAAAAATATTTATCTTATATCACACGAAAACTTTATTGATCTTCCATTTACCTACCAACCTATTTCCAAACATCTGTTTTAGATCTGAGGTTATCAAAAACAAAAAAAAAATATTTTTCAACATCAATGAGTGCAGCTTTAAAAGCTAATACTTCCTCTTCCAGCAGGATAATATGTTAGTGCTTCAACACAAAAATATTTTAAACACATTCCACTTTGCCTTCTATGAAAATTCCTCAAAGAAAGCCTCAGCTTCTTTAAAATAAAAATCGGTGCTGATTCTTATTTCCCTTTCCTTAGATGCGATATAGAAGGTGTTTCACTTAAATATTAATTTTCTCATTAACTAACGTCAATGAAGTTTGCATGTCTTTTTTTTTTAATTCCATTTCAGACTCTTTTGTAATAGCATTGAACATAAGAACGCATATTTATTTATTTAAGAGTTCCTGCCCTCTCGCTCGCTGCCAATGACACGCCGTTAAAAAAGAAATAGTGTTGTATTGCGAATGGCATGCCTTGTGGATCCTAAATAAAGCATTTTAGAATGTCTCTTTAGCCCTTCTTTTTCCGGCTGGGCTGTTAAAAGGTTGTTTACACACATGTATGAAAACCCACGACATACATGCGTACTTAAGAGCAAGAAATAAAGATGTAGTCAGTCAAGGCTGACTATATGATACCCTACACGATTAACATCATTGACGGACATCCTTAGATCGATTTAAAAAGTGATTCTGAGTCGATTGGTATAAGGTGGGTGTTGGATAAGTTTTTCTATGCGTTACAAACATCAGCAGGGTAGGGTAAAATAATGGAAAGAATAATGAAATTCATTAAACATATTTTACACTATTCTAAGAAGGTCACCAAATTTTTAAAAATAATATAAATAAATTGTAAAAGTGATACAAATTAGTTTTATAAATAATATGTAAAAATAAAAAGCATGTTCGAGCATTTGAACATCCTCTATATTATATTTTAAAATTGACTTGAATTAAAATTTTTTATTCCTTTCCAAAATCTTCGTGATATGTTGCTACAAATTAAGTTTCTCAGCGACCTTTAACAAGCTTGGCTGTATACATCCAGTACCCGGTTTCAGTAACTTGTTAGAAGTGCTTATCCAGTTTTTAATAGAAATTCATATAACATTTAATGTTAACAAAAAAACATACGATTTTAAAACCCCGGTTAAAATATAAAAATATATTTTTAGGTAATTTTTTAAACAAATAATTTTTCACTCAACTAGTAACTGAAAAACTTGCTCGTAATATGTGTATGTTAGACAAATTAAAAAGTTTACACATTTTTGGTCTGATGAAATGAGAACTAACTAAAGGGTGAATAAAGTAGAGATACTTTTTTCAATAGCCTTTTTTTGACAGATCACGTGTGAGTGGTGTCATGCTGTCATGTTATTTTTATTTAGTATTGTTTCACATTTCATAATGGAAAGACTTACGTCTGAACAACGTTTACAAATCGTTCAACTTGATTACGGAAATTCACGTTCTGTGAGGAATGTGTTTCGTGCACTTCGCTCAACTTATGGTCAATATAATCGGCCTACTGAGCGTACTATTCGCAACACCATCACCCATTTTGAGACCCAGCATTCATTATTGGATAATATTCAACCGAATAGATCACGTCCAGCACACTGTGAAGAAAATATAGCAGCCGTAGCTGAGAGTGTACACGAAGACCGTGGAGAGTCGTTTCGGCGCCGTTCGCAGCAACTCAGTCTGACGTATGGAACGACTTGGCGCATTTTACATCGAGATCTTAAATTAAAATCGTACAAAATACAGCTTGCGCAACAACGGAAGCCACTTCACCTTCCCAAGCGACATCACTTCGCTCTATGGGCTCTTGAAAAGTTCTAAGAAGATCCGACGTTTTCGAGGCAAATTTTATTCAGGGATGTGGGGACATGTAAAGTCCAAAGTTTATGCGAACAAACCCGCTTCGATTCAGGCTTTGGAGGAAAACATCACGCGTGTCATTCGCCAGTTACCAGTCGAAATGCTCGAACGAGTCATCGAAAATTGGACTCAACGGATGGACCATCTGCAACGTAGCAACGGCCAATATTTGATAGACATAATCTTCAAAAAATAAATGCCAAAGAATGTTCATTCAAATGATAATAAACATTCCCCATTAAATTTGAATTTTCTGTGTTTTTTTCTTTATAATACAAGGATAGACACAAAGAGAGGATTTTAAAATTTGAATGTGTTAGTGTATTTAATTTTCTTACGTTCTTTGTTGAGATAGTGTTTATTTTACCTAGCAAAGGGGTGGTAAATGTGAGTTTCAGTATTGTACAAACTCGAATAAAAATTTTACTTTTCTAGGGCTAATTGTGTTAAAATTATACAAAATTATTCACAGCTTGAAAATAGAGGAATTTACGGAAATCTTTGTAACCATTGAAAGTCAACATTTAAAATGTTAAGAATCGTTATGGTTAAGAATCGTTAAGTTGCAGATAAATCATCTAAAGAGTATTGAACCATATTTTTGTCGGATAATATATTTTCATTCCTGAAACAATAATATACAATCATAGATCGAACGCAACAAAGATATATCGTATGCTGTCCGACACCGGCGCTGTCAGATTTCGAGATTATTACTAGTATTTATTTACTTATTTATTTATTATTTTGCCAAAAGTAGAGTAAATATATCTATTTCACACACACACATATATATATATATATATATATATATATATATATATATATATATATATATATTTCCCAAATTGTGAATGTAAAATGCCTTCAAATTATTTATATGCTTAGCAATACGAAACTCTGACTTTTTTGTATTAATATAAAGATTTGTGATTAACAATTTTGTGACAGAAATTAAAAATAATCTTACAACCCTAACCGAACTTTTGGACATGATTCTCTTACGGTAATTAAAATATACTTAAATAAAATCACTATATTATTTTTTAACAAAAATCGAAAGATTTTATGCGGAGTAATTAAACAGTAATGAACACATAACGTTTAACTTACTTTAGTAATTATATTACAAAATAATTTGAGTTCTTAATGTTTGGATACTAATTTCATTAATTGTATTTTATGGATCATTGGAGTACTGCAGTAGTTTTGAAGATGGAATTGTACTGAAAAAAGTATAATTGTACTGAATTTATCATCTCTGATCTAACATGCAAAATATTTATTTTTTTTCTTACGCTCTTTGTTATGTGTCTTGTTTTTAATTAAACTGAACTGTATGAAAACCAGCGTTGCCGTTTTAGGTTTTTTCTACCAAATTTTATATGATTTCTTTCCTTTGGTAGGATGGTAGACTGAAATGAATTTTGATAGATTTAAACAAACCCCTTAACTTTTTAACTTAAAAAAAGTAGGTAGTCAATATTTGCAAAAAAAAAAATTAGCAGAATTTTGTGTATGCAAGGAAAAAAAGTTTTCTCTAATTGTGAAAGAAATTTCTTAACTCAGCTGTTGAGCATAGATAGGAATTCTATGTCTAATCGAGTACTTCTAAAAGAATAAATCAACTAAAAAAAAAAAATCAAAAACACTCCGTAAAGTCTGATGTCTGTAAATTAGATGTCTTGGAAATATGTTTTATATTCTGTTTTTATATAATTTGAATAAGCTAAAATCAAAAGGAATACATTTAGCACATCTTTATTAAAAAAAAATTAATGAAGTAGATTTCAGAATCAAAATAGTCAAATTAATGTTTTAAATATCAATATATATACTTCTCAATCAATTAAAAGTAAATCATAATAAGAATATTACATTTCTGCAAAAATTGTAGCCTTGTAAAGTTTCGGCTGTGAAAATTTTTGTGTTGCGATTTTATAAACTTTTTCAATTAAAAACACCATCTATAATTGTCTTTTCTGGTTATTTTATTTAAGATAAGTGTTCCACATATATATCTTAATTAGTGAATATTGAAGTTCATTGAATTGGATTCGCATTTAAGTCTTAATTAAATTTGTTTTATTTATTGTTTTGAACAACAACAACAGTGGATATATATATACCTTAAGACTTATTTTTGCATGAATTTGTTTTTGTATTGTTCATTGACATACATTTGGTATAGTTCTATTTGTCAAATAAAACAACTGTCAGATAGAACATCTCCGTTTTATATTTTCCTTAATATTACCACTCCGTTTTCTATTACTAAGATCAATATTATAATTGGTGTCCTTGCTAATTAACTGCTGTGTTGCCATTTTAATTACATATTACTGGTTTTAATCCTTGATAATATTTGTATTGGTGTGTGTCCTTAATAAAGTTTTGAGATGGACTGTATGAATAAAAACTGCAGTATTTCCGGAGAAGAACGTATGGTTTCCTGTTGGTTGTGTTTGGGAAATTACCACTTAAAATGTAGTGGCCTCAAAGCTCGTGATGCTGATGCATTATCTGACAATGCCAAAAACTTACAGTGGACTTGTCCAAATTGCAGAGTAATTGGCATTGAATTTTACAATTTTTTCAAAAGCTATAAAGCAGAGTTCGATGGAATTAAAAAAGACTTTTCATCTCTACAAGGAAAACTAACTAAATATGGTGAACTTTTTTCTAAATTTACAAATTTAGATAGTTTTGCTGCTTCCCCGAGACCTAAACGTAAAAGAACTGCTAAGTCATCATCAACACCTCCTTGTATTCCTAAAAATACAGGGGTTATTACTACTAATAATGATTCTATTCGTTTACCAACCGCAAATACAAGTAGTTATCCTGCTGCTGTTGTAACTCCTAATACAAATAATTTTATTCCGCCTCATCATACTTCAAATGCTTCCAATTATAATATAATTCCATCAGAGTCGACTTCAGTTACTCCTACGGTATCTAATTCGTCGATCTTGCCCATGATTCCAAATCTTGCTACCAGTAAGCCTCCTGAGATTATTTTATTAACTCTCTCATCGTCAAACATCCCAACTAATTTAAATGTGGTCAACAATCCTCTTACAACAGTAACTCCAAAGCCTCTAAAAATTATTGCTCCAAGGAAAACCATATTTGCTAGCCGTTTTTCAGTAGATACAACAATAAATGATGTTGAATTCTATATTAAAACGAACCTTGGCATCGAAGATTATAATAATGTCCAAATTTACAAGATAAATGCGCGCAATAGAGCTCCATTTAAAATAATTGTCCCGGAAAGTATTTTTGATCGTCTCGTTAATCCACAATTTTGGCCAAAAAATACAATTGTTCGACAATTTATTTATCGTGATGATAACAACGTAATTCTTCCCAGGGCATCTGATCCAAATCCAAAAAACTAATTGAATTAAATAATCCGTTAAATATTAATATTTGTCCAAAAAATGATTACAACTTCTCAGCTATCTCCATCGCATACCAAAATGTTAGAGGTATGAACACAAAGTTAAAATCCCTTTATTTAGAGAGCTTTGATATTGAGCATAATATCATTGTACTCACTGAAACGTGGCTCCGAAATAAATCTGATAAAGAAATTCATAATTCTGAAATAATGTGCAGTACATTTCAAATCTATAGACGTGATAGAGTGGGCAAAGAAGGTGGGGGAGTTTTGATTTCTGTCTCAACTCTTTTTCCTTCAGAAGAAATATTTTTTAACAATGATCAAAATATTGAATTTATCGCCGTATGTGTTAAAGCTAAATTTAGAACAATTTTTATAACTTGCTCTTATATTCCTCCTGCGTCAAACATTCAAATTTATGAACAACATGCAAACGCGATAAAATTTGTAGCTAATCAATCCAAACCTGGAGACTCCATAATTGTTCTTGGTGACTTTAATATTCCAAATATTAAATGGTGCGAAACTCCTGATTCATGCTTTTTAAGCCCATCAATAAGATCGGAAACATCTATTGAATTACTGGATGCTATTGCTGATATGGGACTATTCCAAATAAACAACATAGTAAACAAGCTTAGCAAACTACTTGATCTTGTATTTGTTGATCAACCTGAAGAATTTAATATTCTTCGCATTAATCCATTATTAACACCCGAAGATGCGTATCACCCCACTCTTGAAATAAGCGTAAACGTTGAAACAAAAATATCATTACAATCCAATGTAAATAATGAGATGGTATTTGATTTTAGTAAAGCTGATTATTCCAAATTAAATCACCTACTTTATTCTGAAAACTGGTTTGAATATATTCCTTACAATAAAGTATGCCCTCGTAATATTGACATCATTTTGAATAAATTCTATGATGGCTTATTTAAATGTTTTAAGAAATCAATACCAATGACGAGAAAAAAAATTGCACATGGACCGCCTTGGACTACAAAGCAGCTCAATGGCTTAAAAAATTTGAAAAACAAACATTATAGAAAATACAAAAAATCCGGTTTACCTATTGATTATATCATCATTACTCCATATCAAGATCAGTTTACAATTCGGAAAATATCAAATGTTACAATAATTATCTTTTTAGGGTGAAAAGAAACTTTAAAAATAATCCAAAATATTTTTACCAGTTCGTAAATTCTAAGCGTCGAGTCTCTGAATATCCGTCCATGATGAAATTTGGAGATAAAGAATCCTCAAACGATGCAGATATTTGCGATATGTTTGCTGCTTTCTTCTCATCCGCCTATTCTGATAAAGATTCACATGAACTTTCCAATTATCCATATCCAATTCCAGCTGCAACCCTTATAAATTGTCCAACATTAGATAAAACGATGGTACTGAGAGCTGTACAGAATCTAAAATATTCTGATAAGTGTGGACCTGATGCTGTTCCAAGCTGTGTTCTTATAAAATGTTTACATTCTCTTATATATCCAATAACATACTTATTCAACATATCAATATTTAGTGGTTACTTTCCTGAAGTTTGGAGGAAATCTTATATTATACCTTTGTTCAAATCCGGTAGCAGATCCAACATTTCCAATTATAGAGGTATTGCTAAATTAAGTGTTATTCCAAAACGTTTCGAAAAGATAGTTACTGAAATCCTTTCGCATCAAGTTGTATGTTATCTTTCGCCATTTCAGCATGGATTTAAAAAAGGATGTTCCATTACTACTAACCTTTTGGAGTTCACAACCTCAGTTATAACTGCATTTGAGTCCGGTTTACAGACAGACGTAATATACACAGATTTCAGTAAAGCCTTCGATAAAGTAAATCACGATCTCCTACTGTTCAAATTGGATAAGCTCGGATTTTCTCCTGTTTTCCTTAAATGGATCTCCACATATCTTAAAAATAGATGCCAATGTGTACTATTCAGAGAATGTACATCAAAAACCATTCCTGTTTTATCTGGTGTTCCACAAGGTAGTCATCTCGGCCCCTTACTATTCCTAATATTTATAAATGATCTACCAGCTTGCATTAGGAATTCTAAAATATTAATGTATGCTGATGATGTAAAGCTGTTCCATAGCTTTAACTATTCCTATCAATGTTCCTTACTCCAATCAGATCTTGACAATCTTTATGATTGGTGTATGATGAATCTAATGGATCTGAATTTAGAAAAGTGTAAACACATGATGTTCTATAGAAGAAGTCCAGTACTCTGTAGATACACAATAAATGAATATCAACTTGATTTAGTCGTAGAATTTCTTGATCTGGGTGTGTTGCTTGATTGTAAACTATCCTTTAACTCCCACGTTTCACAAATCGTTAATAAGGCAAAAGGAGTTCTAGGTTTCCTCAAGCGCTGGGGAAGAGAGTTTAATGGTCCTTATGTTTCTAAGCAATTATTCATATCTCTTGTAAGACCAATCCTGGAATATGCTTCCGTGGTCTGGGATCCTCAATACGAAGTTCATGTAAAGAAAATTGAATCGGTCCAGAAACAATTTCTCTTATTTTGTCTTCGTAATCTTCCATGGAATCCTAATATTAATTTACCATCATATGAAAGTCGATTACAGCTTATTGATCTCCCTACTCTTGAAAATAGGAGAAAATATATGAATATTTCATTTGTAATTAATTTAGTAAACGGTTCAATTAATTCTGAGTTCCTGCTTTGTAAGATCGAATTCGTAATCCCAAATCGTCCAACTAGAAATTATACTCCTTTAAAAATAAAATATTTTCGAACCAATTATGCCAACTTTGATCCCATGAGACGTATATGCAATCAATTCAACAGTTTCTATCCATATATTGATTTCTCATTAAATCCAATCCGCATTAAGAGGATTATTTTTAACTTAGTTAAATAATAAGTTTTTGTTATTGAATGATTATGAAAATATTTTATTGTTAATAGCTTTAAGAATAATATATATGCTAGCCTGTAAGAAATTGTAATTTCATTGGCTATTAAATAAATAAATAAATAAATAAATAAAAATGCAAATAAATAAATAAAAAAGTTTTTTTTTGTTTTTTTTTTTTTTTTTGCCAATATTTTCCCAAGTTTAACAAACCTGTATTTCAGCCGATTTATTAATTGGTATATTTTGGGATAAACTACGAACATTTCTAAACATATTGATCGATAAATGCTATAAAAACAGGTTTGTATTTAACTTATTTTTACATTGTTCTGCTGCTAGGCATATAATTTTCTATCACAGCACATAGGTTTGGCAGACCAATTTTTTTGACCAAAGCTATTAACATATGTGTTCCGTATTTTTATGTTTATTTCAATTAAAATTTCTTTTTTTAACCCTTTTATGATCAAAAAATATAAATGAAAATTATCATAATTTTTTTATTTTATTTTATTTAATTTTATAATTACTTGAAATTCCCTTCAAAATACATATATTGGCTAATAATTTAGTTTTTTCTCCAATTTCCATTGACTGGATTTTGGTCGTAAAATCGCTGATGATATTGGAAAATTCTTTTCCTTTGTTTTACAAACAACTTATAGAGCATTTTTCCATTAATTGGGTACACAGCTTTCTTTAAGGTGCAACGTTTGCCAGGGCCACTTTCACGCAAATTGATTTTATGGAATCTCCACTTTCAAATTTGTTTAAAAATCTCTAATTTTTGAGAAATCGTTGGCTTTAAAATATGTTAAACTTTTCCTATATTAAGAGATGTATTTACACAACAAAAGGTATGAATAAACTAATAAAATTGAAGATGAAAATCATTCAAAAAGGTACATATACCAAAAGACGGAGATTTCCCTTTTTTTTGTTAATGACATTATAATCAAATTTAAAATAACAGGTTAAAGTCGCTAAAATAGAACCCGCTCTTAATAAACTGTCGCGATTATACAACTTGCAGCTGCAAAAATGACCGCGAATACCGAACTTCCACTTATATAAAATTAAAATTTTTTAAAGCTCATAAAAGTAATGATTTTTATTATATATATATATAATGATTATTATTAAATAAAATATATGTATGTGTAAATTTGATTATATATATATATATATATATATATATATATATGTACATATATATATACATATATATACTCAAATGTACATATATTTCATTTAATAATAATTATTACTTTGCTTTGATGAGTTTAAAGGCTATATTTAAACATATTTAATTTCTACTTATTCGACCAAAAATAAGTCCTAATTTTGAATTTCCTAATCAGGGTAAGTGTAAATATGCACGAAAAAGTGAAAATATGCGAATAAATGTTGAAAAAGTTACATTAATAATAAAAAAATAAACAATTTCATGTATTTTTTTTATATAAATTTGCTTAAATAAGCATTTTTCTAACTTTAAAATTCTGATAGTTTTCGATATTTATAAAAAAAGATATGTAAATTGTCATGATTTTGTATTTTTTTTTAATTTTTCTGATATTCTGACTTATGTACGAACTATTAAACAAATTCACAAAATAATTTATATAAATCAGTTAACCAAATTCGAAACAATTACTTAAAAATAGCGTTATTGTTAAGTAAATTAATTGTTGTATTCATTATATGCAAATTTATGCAGATATTTGAAAAACAAGCATTTTGTGAAATATGCAAAAGCTTACTTTTTAAACTTAAATGGAAACTTCAAGTTTTAAATTAAAATTATATATAAGTATGTATGTATGTAAGTATGTATGTATGCATGTATGTATGCACGTATGTACACAGATTCAAAAAACTTTCGAGAGTCAATATGTGTGCTTGAAATATTTTACAAGCTTTTAAAAATGAACATTCACCTATGACAATGTGTAACACTTGATACAAGCTGTCAACGACAACAAAATCCTTAATGTTTAAATGTAGCCTTTTTCAGAAATATGAGCAATAGCAAATACTCGAATGCACTCACACCCTCAAATACAATAAATTTTATTATGTATATTCGTGCACATTATGGTTGTCCCAATAACATTTTTGATGTTACCGCCAAATATGAAAATTTTACTGCATTTTAAGAAACAACAAAACGACTTATTGACTAATGATATCTCAGAATGAAGGATACTTTCATTTTATTGAGGAACGTAGAGACCTTATTTTTCGTCAATAGAAATGGTTCCAACTTAAATATACTTATATAAATTAGAGTGGCCCCGTTTATATGTCTATCGATGTATGTAACTAAAATGATAATATATTAGTGTGAAAAATAGATATTTTTTACAAAAATATAATACAATTATTTTCCATTTTTCTCAAAGTTTTGTTAATAGAATTATGTTTTTTCATGTTTCAAAAGGCAAGGCTTCAGAAATGGTTAATAAAAAAATTCTAAATTGATTTAGATTTGCATTGGTCGAAAATGGTGAACTTCTGAAAAAAATGTCATGTGCATCTATTTATCAAAAAAAAAAAATAATAATAATAATAAAATAATAATAATGTTAAGCGAGTTTTAAATTATCACATATATTTAGACGATTTGACACTAAACTGCTTCCCACCCGATTAAAAACGAGTGCAGATTTTATGTTTTCCTGAAAAATGGAACTTTTTATTCGACACGACTTGTATTTGGGTCAGCCTAATAAACATTATGTGTGTACATGTTGATATCCGTCATTATTCTCCAGTCACATCAACGTTTAATTTTTCTATCAGAGTTGCCAGTTTGGAATTTTGAGGCTAGGTTTATAATCGAGATTTGTACTATAGCGTACTTTTCTGCCGTTTTTAAATGGAACGGAAGAAAAGCTTTCTTTACAATGAGACATTTGGCCAATCTAGCTTGTCAAATTCGAAAAATAAAAGTTGTCAAATTGTACCAATTTTATGATATGAGTTAGAAAACACTTTAACGAGTACAGGAATAGTCTATACAAAAAGAATTTAAATTAACTTTTAGATATACAGCCTATGAAAGTTAGAAAGTTGATTAAAAATGCTCTTAGTTCAAAATAAGATAAATATTTTAATTTTAAGACTATTGTTATAAGTTATATATCGTCTTAGAGGTTACGAGGGCGGATCAATAAGTCCGTGACTTTATGAATGAAACACAGTTTTTTTTTGCAAAACAAAAATTTATTTTTCAACATAATCTTTTTTTAACTCAATACACTTAATAAAACGTTTCTCCAGTTTTTGTATCCCTTCCAAAAAAATAGGATTTTTCGGGGTCCTTAAAATATTCATTTGTTTGGTCAATAATTTCATCGTTGGAGCTGAATATCTTTCCACCGAGCCATTCCTTTAGGTTTAGAAATAGGAAGTAGTCACTAGGGGCTAAATACGGAGAATAAGGCGGATGAGGTTCCAATTCGATTGTATATTGATCCACTCTCGTATTTTCCAAACAATATCAAGAAATAAATTAATTTTTAAACATTTAGAATATAAAAAAAAAAAAATTATTCATTACAAATTTTTCACAGTCAATAACTTAAGTTCCGAAGACTTCCGCGAAAATTTTACCATCGTATTTAACAGCAGCACCCCACTGTAGAATAAAGAAATAAAATTCTGCCCCAATTTGCCCCCCCCCCCCTTGAAATACTGTTAAATCATCGTTATGACTTCGTGTTGTTAAAGACATATTGGTATAGTGTGTAATCTGAAACTTTTCTGCCTGCTGAATGGATTTTACTTTGCTATTTTAATATGTATACATTAGGGAGGCTCTCATTATGAAAAATTTTCAGATTCTAGTTCTCACCCCCTCGAAAAACTAAGATATGCAGAGTTTCGGAATCATTGAAAATTATTGAGAGGTGGCTCAAAGCGATCAAACTCTTGATAATGATAAGTTTTATTTATTTATTTTTTTCTTTTCCTCGTTCATGAATAACTTATTTTAATTGTTTATATCTTGTTGAATTCCACAGTTTATGACCTTTCCGAAATTAGCAAAATAAAGAAAGTTGAATACTTATTAAAATAAAATTACCGTAAACATGTAATTCTCAGCCAAAGTCAAATAAGTCCTGAACAAGAAATTTAAGGGAAAAAAACGAAACTTGGCGATTTACAGATCCTATAAATGATTTTGTGATCTAAAATTGTTCTAACAGCATCAACATTCGTAAGTGCAAAACAACAGATGATTATCCAACATTTCGACATGTTGTATAAGACACCACTATATGCTGAGTTTCGTTTCTCTCCCTCAAATTTAGGCTGAAATCTAATTTTCTTGTATTATTGCAGCGTTAAAACAAAATTGTGAACTCTCAAGTACTGACAACTTTGTCTTAACGTTGCTTGATAAAAGAAGCAATTTTGATTTTTTTTTTTTTGGTACTTTTTACATGGTTTATTATGACAAACTTTTTCCCTACAATTGTTAAAGATAAAAAATTATCTGTCATTCAGACAAAAATTTTACGTTTGTAGTTAATATAGACAAGATGTTACGTAATTTTATTTTAATAAAATTAATAAGTATAATATGTATTATTGGCTGTTAAATTTTCTTGATTTTGGTCATTTTAGAAAGGTAATAAACTGTGGAATTCAAAAATATCAAAACCAAGAGAATTAAGTTGCAATTAATTATTTAGAATAAAAAAATAATAATTTTGCAGCAATTGCAATAGCTTTGAGCCACCTCTAAATTTGTTTCAATCAGACTAAAACTTTTAATTTCATAGTTTTTTTTTTTTTTTTGGCTATTTGAAAATTTCTAGGGGGTGAGACCGAGAATTTAAAAACGTTTATTAAAAGAAGGTCCTAAAATATATAATACATATAAATATGTTTATTGGAGTTTATATATTCTAAAATATATAAAATGTATGTAAAAGTTTTTTGTCGTTGGGGATTCCCAGGATTTTCTTTTTAATTTTCTCTGGAAAATAGGAAATTTAATATTAATCTAATATGTAGTTTTAAAATCCTATAGCAACAATATTACTGTTTTTAACGCATCAATGAAAAATTTATATTATTGTACACACGCTACTTACTAAAGGTATGTTAGATGGTAATACTGAATATTAAGATTTGTCAAAAAAAAAGTGTGTGCCAAACTGTAGCAAAGCATGTAGGAAAGTAAATTTTTGACAGTTTTTGACAGATAAATGAATAGAATATGTTGACAATTTTATAAAATAAATTATAAAATATAATATTTAATGTGTATTTTATAAAAGTGTTATTTTTTTCATAAAAACAAATAATTATTAAAAATGCATTAAATTTTCTAAAAGTTTGTGAAGTTTTATTAAAAAAAAAATATGTCAAAATTTAACATGGGAAAAAGTTTTCACTTGGCACAGCAAAAGTGTAAAATTTGTTCACCATAGGAAAATTGAAAATTTCCACAGAACTTTGCTACCGTTTGGCACACACTCCAAAGTGATATTTTAAATTATTCATTTGATTTTCATATGTATCAACAAGGTACTTTTTCTACGTTATCAAAATATTATACAAAAGTTTTCTAAAAAAATGAAAAGAAAAAATATTGAAAGGAAAATAAAAACTAAATTAAATATAAAAGCATTTAGGGGATTCACATAATGTCATAAAGTCATATGTCCTATAATAATAGCATGAAAAAATACGACCGCTATGAATAAACCCTCAGCTGATATAAAACAATAATAAAAAAATAATGCCAAAAATAAGTGTAAAAACCATTTTGTGCAAAAGTACATTTTGGATGTTGTGATGGCAGACTCAAGTAAATAAACAACATTTAATTTTGTTTCTTCTTCTACCTTCATTGACACAAGAATGGATACATAAAAAACTGACCCGAGACACTGGGTCTATATTGCCTGCTTTATGGGGATATCGATTTATACGAAGTCGCAGACGACCTATATCTTCATATTGGAAGCTGTAGCACTCAGATAAAAGCACGCGGTCAATAAAACGGCGCACAACTATTAGCCGGCTCAGCCCTTCAGCATAGGCTCTACTGATTAAATATGACAGCACAATAAACATAACATACAAAGTTCCATTATTTTAAGACAATTTTTATTTAAAAAGCAACAACAATATTTTTAAATCATTCTAAAATATTAGAGCCTTATGATAATATGACACAAGTACTCCTTGTGAATATCCCAACTATATTACCGTCTAAAGTATTCCCTATCGAATATTTTGACATACTGATAAAATACAAAATATTTTGTTTTTCAAAAGCATTAATATTGAAGTATTAATACTTCAAAACAATTTTAATTTTGGCAAGTTAAAATTTTGATATTTTATTGTATTAATGGTTTGTGAAAATGATTATTTCATAAATTGCGCTTCGAAAATATTTACTACTATAAAACAATTATTAAGTTGAGAGTTTTTCATTGAGACAGATGTCTTATGCAAACAATGAAACTGTAAAAAAATATATATAAGTGTTAAAGACTCGAAACTTAACTAAGGATTTTAAAACGATTAAAAGAACCAATTTGAAATATTTTCCAGAATTATGTTTTATATCTCCAAATTAGAAAGAATTAATTAATAATGTAAGATGAAGATAAAATAGAAATAAAACTATTTCTATTGAAACTTAAATATAGTGCCATAGATTAGGGTTTATTTTATTTTATTTTTTTAACTTTTTGCATGAAAAACTAATTAGCTTAAAAATCTGAGATATGCAGTTTTTAATATAACTTATAATAGGTAATTATTTTATTTGCAAATATTCAAAATTGTTTAAATCTTGAAAGATGCATCATACTTTAATATTATTTTATTTTTTATTATATAATTGATCAAATGGGTAGTTCTTATGCTGAGCAGTAGAATCATCAACTTGAGCTTGGGTGAAATAAGTTTAACGAAACTGGTGTCTAGAGGAACACCGCACGGGGGTGCGTTATCACCCCTGTTGTGGCTATTGACTGTCAAGGAAATTCTTCGTAAGTTTGATAGTAAGCTGACTTGGAAAAGGAATGTTCAAGAGAGACTCAAACGTAGCCTTAATGCCTACTACACCTGTAGGAACTCTATATGTAAGAACTGGGGACTCAAACCGAAGGCTGTGAATTGGATCTACGCCTCGGTAGTGAGGCCAATTCTTACATATGGTTGCTTTGCACTGCCACATGCACTGGAACGGAAGAATAATAGGAACCTCTTGTCGAAAGCACAGGCGGCTCTGGACGTCATACTTCATCTCTTACCCATCGTGGAGTTTACCCATGAGGAGTCTGTTGAAACTCAAGGAATTGGGACTATTAGTTTCATCAGTAACAGGTCACTCCCACGGGGGCATCATACATGGCTACTGAATTCGACTTTGGGGTAAGTCTTGTTGTGGTGATTCCTGATTGGGAGGTATGGTCGACACTGAGAAGCTGTATGAAGATTGTGCAGTATTTACAGACGGATCAAAGATAGATATCGGTACAGGTGTCTATATTATGGGTACGGATGTAAAAGACTAATTTAGCCTTCCTGATAAATGTAGCGTTTTTCAGGCAGGGATTCCGATTAAAGGCTGCGGAATTGGTCAGATTGAACGTTGCGAGGGGTTCTGAGGTTACTCTCTATGTGGACAGCCGACTCTGAAGACCTTGGTAAGACCGCACTTGGTAAAATCCAGGCTAGTGGCCACCTGCAAGAGATCACTGAGTGGTGAGACTCTGCTGGGTACCAGGTGAATTGGCAAGGCAAGGCTCAACGATGGATGTTTCGGAGAGTGATACCAACGTGAAACCCGCACTGGGTTTCTTTTTTAGGAAGATCAATGAATGGATCTCGACTTAAACCTATCACGCTTGGAGAAGCAGAGTTAACTGTAAATGCTTTTTTCTTATAATTTTTCATTCTCGTTTCCCGGGAAAAGAAATACTATAGCAAACTTCAAACCCTATAAACCCTATAAAAAATTAGTTCAATTCTCTAACTTTATTTTCTCAAAGTTTTTATAGTAAAATAAGTTTTTCTTAACATATTGCACAAGACAAGGACTCAGTAATGATTAATAAAGAAATTCTAAATTAATTTAGATTTGCATCCTACGTCCATATATTTATATTGATTTGTTACTAAATTGTTTCCCCCTAGGCCAAAAACGAATGCAGATTTTTTTAGAAAAGTAAATTTTTAAAAACCCTTTTTTTAAATTGCACAAAAAAACATATCGATGGCTTATATTTAAAAAGAGCTACCTGCAATACCCCAATTGTTCAGAAAACCATAAAAACTTTTTCTTTCTCTCATTTTTTAAACATTTTGAAATCCGGTTTTCTACGATTTATTAATAATACGTGTACTAAGCCTCACATATAAAAATATTTTTAAAGCCCATTATTTGCGAAGTTATGGTAGATAGCCTTTTTCTTCTTAATATATTATCAATGTGTGTTTGTTTATAGAAAATTAAAGGTATAAGAGATAAAATTGTGGCAAAAATTGGACAATATATTAAATTTATGTTATCTTATAAATCATATGTTACAACTGCAAAATAAAAAGTGTGGGTATGCAAAAAAACGGAAATGTGTTCATAATTCAAATTATAAATAAATATTGGAAATAAAATAAAATAAAATAAAATAAAATAAAATAATAAAAAAAATCATGCTAAAAAATTGTAAACATATTAAATTTGTATTAGGTTTCTTATCAACAACTCAATTGTCACTAAAACATTCAAAATAAAAATGTAATAAACTGTGTTAGAATTAACTTTCTTTTTCAAAATTGAAACCACTGATAACGGATACAAAAACAACAACAATTAACTTTCTTTTTCAAAATTGAAACCACTGATAATGCATACAAAAACAACGTGTTTGAAGTAAAAAACATATTTTTGGGCAACTGCAGATAGCCATTTTTGAATATAAACCATCAATATTAGTATTAAATTTTTACTCTTGTTTTGAATGTATTACATAATATAAATTCAAATATTTCATATCTCAAAAAATCATTTAAATAATGTAACGTAACACACGAGTTTGAGAAAAAAATATATATTTTTTTTAAATAAATGCAGTCAAACATTGAAAAATATTGCAATAATTTTGACTTGTTGAGCCAAGGTCGGTCGGTACCCTATGACCCTATTTCAACAATTCCTCGATACGTTATCATTTTATTACAGAGTCCCTAAAAAAATGATAATCGGTGTTAAAGGATCTAAACTACTTCTATTGATACGCCAGGTGACTAGTTAAAATAGAGAAATAGAAACATACACTAATTGAAATTTACTTTATGGAGGCTTAATAAAATATTACTATCCCAAGGGAAGACTCTCTTAACTCAAAACCCACCTTTGTCCTAAAAATGGTTATCAAGAACATTTTTTCTAGCCACTGCCAATTAAATTTTGATATATATATTTTTTTTAATTTAACAACAAATTATGCACTGTGTGAATCACAAATATCAGCCAAACATTATTTTTTCTTTTTTTCAACACTATATATTACAAGAATTTAATATTTTAAATACTAACATTTTCTTACTTTCTACCATTTTTTCTTCTTTTTTCAAGTATAAATTTCTATATCTTTTCTAAATTCTATTGATTTTTTTTACTTTGACACAACAATTTTTAACTCTCTTTGTAATTCGTTTTACTTAATTCACCGTCAATATGCAACTGATTTGATCTTCTTAATTTATATCGTCTCTTAATTATTGCAAATCTGAAACCGTAGTTGTTCTCTTTTTTTCATTCCTTCTCAATCCTATACTTTCTCACTAAATCTGGGAACAGTTAATCCACCACAGAACTAAAATGTGACGACAATTCAAGCCTACATTTTGGGGGAGGATTTATATATTTTATATAGAGTTTGGCTTTCAGAACCTTCCAGACTTAGAAAAATATGATAACAGTTGTGCTGGTGGAAAAAACCACTACAGATTTAGAAAATATTACCAAAATTCAATTTGGTTCTCAGTCTCTGTATATAAATTTGTTTGAATATGGAACAGGCACTTTCTGAAACAATTTGGTAAGAGTGATTCGACATAAATGAAAAATTTAAAAGAACGAAAAAAACCATATTTAATTACCTAGTGTTGTTGACCAGGATTTGCAGGAGTATATTTATAATAAAAACTTCCATTTAATATAGGATAAGTCTCATATCACTTTTATTATACGCAACATCCAAAATCAATCGAATTTGTTAAGTTCGGTTATCTCGGAAAGATTCCATCCAAGATACGATTGATCTCTTTGGATTACATTTTCTAAGTTTCCATTAAAAAGAATTGTTGCACATCAGAATTGTGAAATTTTTTTGGATAAAAGTTAAGAATTTATTTAATGAATTCGGATTACCTCTATGAATAAATTTGGAGCGATGGAAATTTTTGCTGCTGTTGCTAGGTCGATCAAAAACGGAAAGAACAATTATTTCCTCCTTAGCAACTGCCTTGACTTTTTGGGATTTTTTTTCATATCAACAGCTGTCATAATTGACAAATACTTTCCCATCCAGATACTTGCTACAAAACTTGGCTCTACTCTTAGCAATTGTGGTAAGTTTAGAAAAGAGAACGTTAATTTTGAGTTACAGATTTTATATATAACCAGATAAGTTTTTAACCAAATATTTCGCATTTGCAACAAAATTATGATTTCTAAACAATTAATGACAATATACTGAAATTATATCTACTTGTCGAAACTTGATATTTGTTATATTATTATATTTGTTAATAAAACCATCTAAAAAAATTGGACTGCATTTCTTCTGATTTTTCTTGTCACTTATTTTTATAAAATCTTACACTGTGTCAGCAAGACAAACAAAACTTTAAATAATGTTCTGGCAACATGTATATAAATGTTTAAAGAAAAAACATTGTAAAAGAAAAAACAAAATCACTTTAATACTTTCTAAATATTTTCTTTAAAAAAATCGAAACGGTGTTAATATGCCGGGATTGATCATACAATAGTTTCAACGACCAGTTTTTTTGAAATTTTTAAAAAATATACAAATTTTATAAAAATTAAAAAAATACTCAATTTTTAAGCCAAACTCCGTCCACTTCAAAAATTTTTTAAAATATAAAAAAATGTGAAAATGGACTTATTTACCTATTCTCTAATATATCGAATGTCTGTATATATAATTTTAACAAAGATAATATAATCACTCAAAACTGACATCTCATGAAAAGGTTATAGTATTTCATTATGTGTGGGCATATATGCATATTAGACTGCTCCAAAAACTCTGACATTCGAATTTCAATCACTACTTATGACAAGTTTATTCTTTTTGGTCTAAAAACATAGTATGCAAAATATTAGAGTAATCGGATGTTGCTAACACGTGCGTATGGACCCTGAAGTTTGTCGGGTGCATTTATAGGGGATAGTCTTGATTTTTTCGCAAAATAATAAATTTTAAATCGGTTAGAAAATACTAAAATTATTAGAACGTGTTTTCGAACACTTATGCAAGCAACGTACAGAAAAATTTTTAAATTTTTTAGAAGTGTTGAAATGAAATGCTATTTTTAGTCGAATTTGAACCATAATTATTGAAAAATTAAAACTCCAACTTCAATTCAAAAAAAAAAAATAAAATTCTAAGTTAAGTTAAGAAGTTAAGATAAAACTCTGCTGTATAATAAGCAGCACTATAGAGACTTAAAATAAGAAAGAATTAGGTCGATATTTTCTATAAATTCGCCGTACCATAGATTTGATTTCGGCAAAAAGGCATTTTTTGGCGAGTTTTGTGTTGTAGTCAATTTTTTTGTACTAGTCTACAGATTAATGAAAATTATAACATAATAAGATAATAAGAGCACATAATCGCCTGTACAACGCACAGTGATGCCAAACGCAAAATTTTAGATAATAAATCTGTATCTCCGAAACTACTGATAATATCAAATTGAAATGTATAGAGTAGTTGTGGAGGAGGTCCATAGCTTTAAAAAAATCATCTTGTAGCCATCCTGTAATAACACGAAATAAGCTACAAGGTGTCAAAGTTGACTACCTCGAGTATGTAAAAGATTCAAAAAATTATAATTTTTACAAATCAAGTCCGATTTGAGAGACTTTTATAGTTCTGCAAAGTGTTTAATAAAGTATAGAAAATATAAGCTTACTCACCTAAGTTATCCATAGTTAAAAAGATATTTACGCTTAAATTTTTAATTTTCAAGTTTCTGCCTCAACTTTATTTCGGGTTCGGGAATGAGTCCTATGATTGAATTTTTTAACATCCTGTAATTTGTAATATAAACCGAAATAATATACTGAAAAAATGTATCTCTATTCGTTTAGACGTGAAAAATGTTCAAAGTCAGCACTCTAAAATTAATATTAGTATTAATTAATAAATTTGAAATTTATTTGTTGTTCTCCATATAAATTGTCGAACGAATTTCTTGTTCGTTTATACATACCTTTTTCAAAATTTTATTTAATTTAATTCTGTTTTCATTATATTTTTGGTATTTAACATAAATATGTTATTGAAGACATTAAAACAAATAACTAATTTTAAATACAATACAGTGATTGCCAAAAAAAGATTTTAATATTTTTTTATAAACACCCAAATAAATTCCCAAAAAAGAAATATACCGAGAGTTTACCCGGAATCCCATCCATATCAATATCTCTTTAACTGCAAGATATAACTTAGGTGAGTACGAGTATGTTTTCTTTATCTTACCAAGCATTTTACAGAAATTTAAAAATCTTTGAAATCGGATTTGTAGAAGTTACGATTTTTTGATCTTTTTCATACTCTAGGTGGTCAACTTTGATACCTTATCTCGTGTTGTTAGAGGGTAACAACAAGATGATTTTTCTGAAAGCTTAGATCATCCTCAACAACATTCCCATACATCTTATTTTGTAGTTTAGGAGATTCAGATTTATTATCAACATTACACTCTAATCGGCTTTTAATAACTACCTAAGTCAATATAATAAATAATACAAATGAAATTGTAACCCTAAAGCACTCTTTAACATTTCATAACGATCAATCCACAATTAGCCATAGCTCCAAATTAAAGAACTTGAGACTTTCTTAAAAATATGTTTCATTTTAGTATTAGTCACAATCTCAAACTTTCGTTTTCTGTTTTAGCACATTAGGATCTTTTTGGTCCTTTTTAAGATCAATTCAGCTATCTTAACACCTAGCAACACTGGTACACAATTGAACAAAATGCCAGTCCAACCCAATACACACGATAACTTAATGTCCAATAAATCGATTTTCATGAGCATACATACATACGTACATATATATATAAATATACATTTGTATATTAGAGTACCACGGAAAGAAAGCATTTATAGCCCCAGGAAAATGAAGATTGATATGTTTTGAATGAATGTCCAAAACATTTCCGTATTAATTTTTCAGTTAAACCGCTTAAAGTAACTATAAATACTGTTTTGCTTCTAATAGCTTACAGAGTGTAAATAATGTACATAAACGTAATGAAAAGGACATTAATTTTTATATACTTTGAAAAGTTTGTTTATTCATCATAACAATACTTAGCTCATTTACATTCCATTTTTTTCGTGAAATTATTTTCATCATTAATTTTTTAAATGATTTCGAACTGTTTTTCACTGCCAAAAAGATATCATTTGCTTGTCAGCTGAATTATTTTATAATACGCAAAAAACATATAATAAAGGATAGAACAGTGTAAACTAAATATTTTTGCGAATCAGAGAATTTGTAATAAAATGATTTTTATGTAGGAAAAAATAATTCTGATAACTTTTGCTAAAGCGACTTAATACCCCATTTACATTTGCACAAAATATAGTTTAAATGAGATTTCAGTCAAAATATACATAAATTTATCAGATTTTAATTGGATTTTCCATACAAATCAAAATCTAGTTTCAGATAAGATTTTACCAAAATCTCGTAAAATTTAAACAGTTTTTGAATAAACATAAAATTAAACTAAAAAAATGTTTTATGAAGAATAAAAATCAAATAATATAAGTTGTCAAACAAAATTTAAAAACTATAAATATGTTAGATTTTGTTTCTTCGAAATATCGTACAAGCGAGATTTCAAGTGTAAGTGTAAATTGGGTATAATTCTATTTGTCAACATTTTAAAAAGACCTAAAAACGTTTTAAAATATTAGAACATAAAGAAAATTTTTGGTAACCTATACATATCTCCAAGCTAAAAATCACAAAAGGACGTTAAAATCAATAAGAGTAAAAGGGTCCTTATTTAACTCGAGTATATATATATAAACACTTAAAAGTTTTCCACTGACTCTTTTTCGAATTTTTGAACTGAATAAGTTCTTATAAAAAATTAACATTTTCAACACTTCAAAAGTGGAACTAAGTGCATATTTTGCACTTTTTAGAAGTCATTATCATCTACCAAAAAAGCGATAATAAATGTTTTTTAGAAGTAAACATGACAACTTTGTGTTAAAACCACTAATTCTACAGCTCTTTTTCATCACTAAGTACTTTTTCTTTGCAATGATAATACAGTGTTAAAATCATAACTTTTTCGGCATTTTTTCAGTAATTTTTTTCTTGGAATCTTATTCATCATTATTATCCAGAATAGAAAAAAAATACTATCAGTTCCTGAGAAAGAGTTAGAACCTTATAAAGATATTTTTTAAACTTTTGGTATATCATCTCATTTTATGGAGCATAAAGATTTAAATAAATTATCTACTTTCAACTTTTAAAAAGGTCTTTTCGAAGTGGTAAACAATTTATTTTTATAGAAAGGTTTTTGACCAAAATTTTTAATTTTTATTATTGGATGTTTTATTTTCACTAATTTTCAAATATAGTTTATTGCAAAAAAAAAGTTTTTTTTAAATCTTGGAACACACAGTGAAAGCACATGGTTACGGAATTGTCTTTACAACAATATTATGTTCTCATTATTAATTTTCATTAATTTTGATAATATTGTGTTCATGACAACAACGTTTCGTTTTCAGTTTTATCATTCAATGTTTGCATTCAATCAAAATTTTAATATAGTTAAATACAAAAATTATATATTTTTGTATATTTTTACCAGAAACGAAATTTTATCAACATTAATAAAATATCATTATATCCAGAACCATTAAATAAAACCAATATTTTCCTTGTTCTTAAACCATATTTTGTTTTCAAACCATATTAATATTATTATTCTAATAAAAAATAAAATGTTACAAATAAATATGTTTCTTACAAATATGGTTGAAAAATTTATAACTTGTTTGTTTTTTAATATATTTTGTTTTCAACGTTTGTTTTTCACCTTCACTATAATTCTCATTTAGTTTATACGTGAATTAATATAAGTAAATAAGGTTTTGTTATATTTGGTGTGATTCAAGCAATATAAGATATTGGATAATCACTATTAAAGGGTTTAGTTAATAAAAAATATCTTGTATTAGCTTGTACAGCATATAATGGTACAAATAAATAAAATTAATTAATGAACAAATAATAAGTAAATAATTATAATTAATAAACGTTTTATCTGTCATTTTGTAACAAATGTATTGGAATCAATAAACAATTTATAAAAAGAATAATTTTGAATTAATGTGTTTTGTTTTAATATATGATAAGATGGAATGATAATATGATAAATTTAAATCATAATATGATAAGATTGGATAACAGTATGATAAGTTTGGATAATAATATGATAAAATGGAATAATAGGTTAGAATGAGATAATAATATGATAAGATAATATGATGACGAAGAAACAACAAACTCCTTTCACAAAATACTTAATCAAAATCATTTAAAAATGTTCCAATCAATTCCATTGATGTCGAGCGGTAATTTTCTATGTACAAAAACTGTCTAATAATCCATTTACATTAGTACAAAATCTAATTTGAATGAAATTTCATTAAAAATCTACATAATTTTATCAAATTTTAATTAGATTTTCCATACAAATCAAAATTTAGTTTATAATGAGATATTACCAAAATCTCATTAATAAAATTTGTTATGATATTAAACATTAATTAAAGTAAAATTTGAAGCAACAAGATTTTGTAAAACATCGAAGCTATATATTTTTTTGAAATCCAATTATAAAACGAAATCAGTAAAACTTTCGAAAGTTCTAATGTAAACGGGGTAGACTTTTTTATTATTATTATTTTTTAAATCTCAATCAAACGTAATTTCAAGTGTAAGTGTGAATTGGGTATAAGGACAAATAGGTTAAATTTCAAATTTCAAAATATAGAAAAAAGTCTACCTATCTACGTAAATACGAATATTAATAAATTTTTATATTCACTGTATATTTATTTTTAATTTAATATGACACTGAATTGAAATTTTTATGTTTTCCTCTATTTTTTTCATAAATGTTAAAAAATAAGCATATATTTATTTTTTTATGACGTTTACCATTTTTAGTTTTAAGAGCCTAAAACACACTTTCGAAGAGTATGAACTTACTGTCTCTGCATATAAGTACAAAATGTTTCTTCTAATTTGGTTTTTAAATTATTATTATTATTATTATTATTATTATTATTATTGTTATTATTTTTAATTTTCTTTTTTACTTGTATCCTTTAAAATATTATCTACTTTTTCTCTTTTTATATTATTGCCTAAATTTTTCTTTTTTTCATTTATGCATTTTTTCACTATAATTCTTGTTTCGATTTTATTTATAAATTATTGATTTCACTTTTTATATTTGATCAGCTGATGTTATCAGTATGTTTTTGAATATTATGAAAAATTTTATTAATTTTATGAAATATATTCTTTACAAATGTTATTGCATATCTTGGTTCCCCTTCATAATATTTTTATATAATTTTGATGTCTTTTAACAACAATATGGGTCCTATAGGTAGTGGTTGTTCTTATTTGAAAACCGCGATACGAGGATATTCTGATAAGCTTAAAGTTTGCCATTTAAATTCCCGCGGCTTGAGGAAGAAGAATACGAAGCTATTATTCCACTAAATTTGATGGGATTGCGACAATTCTGAATGATAATACATTTGATTTATTTGGGATATCAGAAACGTGGCTTGATGCAACTGTTTCCAACAAAGCTGTTCATATCCCAGGGTATACTGTTTGTAGAAATTATCGTCCTACTAGAGGTGGTGGTGTAAGTATATATATTTGAAAGAGACTAAAATTTAAACCTGCATTTAGAACGCGTGTTGCTGGACTTTTTGAATTCCTCTATATTGAATTACAATTTAATGATATTACAATTTTGTTTGGAGTTGTTTATCTGCCCAGTGGTAATCTGAACATTTTTGAAGAACGTCATCGTTTTATATTTTCTAGATACTAAAATATCATTGTAGTGGGAGATTTTAATTGTAATCTCTTTAATTAGTACATGAGGGCGCTTTGTGAAGTATTGTCGTTGTCGATTATGCATAATTCGAGGCTAACACATTATAATCTGGCAAATTATTCCAAATTTTTGTTAGATTGTTTTCTTGTAAGTAATATCTCTATGATAAATTTATTTAATCAAGTGCAATACCCAGCAATATCTGATCATGCTTTAGTATTTGTTTGCTTTAATTTTGAATCAACTTTGGCCCGTGAATTTATGAATATCGTGATTATGATAATATTGATGGAATGGATTTTTTTTTATATTTGACAAATTATGATTGTGGTCTTATTCTTGCCTCATCAAGTGTTACCACTAAATATGATGCTTTATCTTCTCTTATTTCTGATCTAATTTCTTATGTTCCTATTATTAGGAAAATGAAACAAAGAAATAATAATGTGTGGATGAATTCAAATATCATTTCCTTTGCCAGATCTTTAAGAGATAGGGCTTTTTCTAATTTTAGGGCTAATCGCTTATTGGATAATTGGAGGCTTTATTGCAAGCTTCGTAATAGGGAAAAAAGGATAATACGTAGGGAGAAGGAAAGACACTTTTCACGACTTCTCTGGGGATTTGTTGAAGGATCTGAGGAATTATGGATGTGATGTTGATACTCTGAATTCTTTTTTCGCTGGAAATCGAAATCCGAATGATTGGGCTAATTTTGTTTCTGCTAATATTCTGAATTCTACTGATTGCTTTTCTTTTCGCTGTATTGATTCAACTGAGTTAACTGAAGCCTTGTATATAGTAAAATAAGGATCTATTAGTGTTGACAGTATTCCTGTTAAATTTCTTAAACTTATTTTTCCGCATATTTTCAGTCTACTATCAGATTTAGTTAATTATATCGTTATGACTTCCACGTTTCCTACTTCTTGGAAGACTGCTCGGGTTTTTTTCATCCCTAAAACTAAAACCGTTAATAGTCCTGATGATTTTAGACCAATTTCAATTCTACCGGCTCTACCTAAATTTATTGAGCATATTATTAATGATCAAATTCTTCAAGCAGTTAGGACGAATATTACTACTTCTCAATATGCTTTTCGAAGGGGCTATAATACTACCTCATTATTTCTTACTCTTACTGATTCTATTAGAGAAATTATCAATTAGAATAAATTGAGTGCTCTGGTTTCTCTTGACTTGCCTATACCATTCAATTCGGTTAACCATGTGACCTTGATAAATAAACTTGAAGATCATTTTGGTTTCTCTGTTTCTGCGTGTAAACTTATTATGTCATATTTAGATGATAGGGTACAATTTGTTGATTTCAAGTCTACTTTCCCTTCATTCTGGTGTTCCTCAAGTCTCAGTTCTTGGTCCCCTCTTGTTTATACTCTATATTAGTAATATTTTTTTGCATACAAATATTGGAGCCTGTGAAACATTTTTGTTTGCCGATGATATATTTTTATTATTAAAGGGAGATCGTGATACACCTATGCTTTTTGAAAATAGTGTTAATATTTGTTTGTATCGTGTTTTACAGTAGACCTTGACTGTGGGCTTTCATTTAGTTCTCATGCAGATCTAATATCCGGAAATGTGTGGAGTATTTTAAGTAGGATTTATTATACTAACAAATACCTTCCATTTCCTATTAGAGTTAGATTGGCCCATGCTTTTCTTATGCTTCAAATAATGTATTGTCTTGATGTAATATCTGGTTCCTCTATAGAGACTCTTGAAAAACTTAAACGTATAATGAATATGATTGCAAGATTTGTGTTTAATTTTAGACGCTGGGATCATATTTCTTCTTATGTCCATAAATTCCTTGGCTGTTCTTTCCTTAACTTTTTGAAATTTCGTAATCTTATTCTATTCTTTAATATTATAAAAAATAGATTTTCATCTCCCTTAGTTAATAGATTTAAATTTTTAAGATCTACCAGGAACCCTCAAATTTTTATTCCTTGGATTTATAGATTGAGTTTTGAGAGGTCTTTTGTGGTAAGAATTGCTTGGTGCTGGAACTATTTACCTTATGAATTTCGTATTTTTTCCTACTCTAATAATGTCTTTCGTGTTAAACTTTTAAATTACTTTGCTTATCTCATTTGAACACCGAAATTTTTTAGGCATTATTTTTCTTTTCATTATTATTATTTTATTTTTTAATATATATAGTGACTATATTAATGATTGGTGAAAGTATTAGGTGTTGGTTTACTTGTTGGTTATGAGCCATTTTTTATTTTCTTGGATATTACTTTTTTAACTCACTAACTCCTCAATATTATATTAGATATGTCACTTAATATTTACTGCAAATCTAATATTTGAATAGTTTTTTTTTTTTTTTGCTCTAATTAAAATTGATGGTTATTTTCTACACAAATGTAACGTTTTTACACCAGCTTATTGTGAATAATAATTATTTAACTATTTTGTACGGCTGGTTGCATACTTATATAATTTTTACTTATTAGTGTTGCCAGATGGCACATATACATCTTGTATCGTTGAAACTCCTAAGAAGGTTTAATGAAAAGGCAATGCTGTACTCTTTGTTTGCAAATTTGAAGAATCACTAGATAGGTTTCTTTTTAATTAAACTTTTTTCTGGTAACATAATGATTATCCATCGTAAACTATCTTGGTAAATAACATCTGAATATCTTTGTCAGAGTATCGTTTCTATAATTACCACTGATAGGGACCTCTATAACGTACTATAATGTATAAACTTATACATAAACAAAACTATAAAGTTTTTTTTAAAACTTCGCGAACTTAAACATTTCTTAATATATTTTTAGTCGATTTTAAAACATGGTTGGAAAGATGAATTTTCTGACTTTCAAAAATGTTACCACATTAATCCAAATTTTTTTGAACTACTATCGAATAAATGTTTGAATTTTTTTGTGGAATTTTTTATATTTGGCAATACTTTTTTTGTATTATTTATATATATACAAATTTCTTAATTTTATTAGAAATCGAAGAAAAATGTTTAAAGCTACAAAGTAACTAAGGTAAAATTACCTCATTACCGCTAGTTAGACCTACCGCCGCAATTTTTAATGATGAACTATTATGATAAAAGTTTTGCTCAGCTTTGTTTTCATTTCTGTGCTATTAATTAATGTTGTACATCAATTAGTGCGCAAAATTGCTGAATTTTTTGCAACAAAAATTGGAAAAGATAACTTGTGATAAAAGTCAATAATTTCTTGATAATTGTCTCTCGAGAATATGTAATGAAGACGTAATATGCATTAATAGTTCTGGCAGCACAACTTCTTTACCAGAAACCAGTGATGATGCTCCACTGCACCAATTCCTAATGGAAATTAATATGAGACCAATTTGTTATTATCTGAAAACTGATAAACATATATATCTAACATGAGCGCAATATAATCTATTTTTTCTGTAGTCGCACAAATTACATTCAATATTCTGCAATACTTAAACACAGACAAAATTGAAGGTGCAAAATCAATATCGATGTGTTTTCAAATCTATACTACTATGATATCATGTTGAAATCAATATCGTGTTCAATTTGACACAGATTTAATTTCGATCTGATACCATTTCGGTATGAGTTTAAACACGCTGTGGATTTAAACACGTCATTTCCAAATTGATATGAAACCAATACGTTTCTAATACACAATTGTCACTGAATGGTGTTTACACATGTATGTGAACGGTTTTTCTCTGGGTGCATATCCACTATCAAAAATGAAAACAAATTTAAAATTGATATTTCCCCAAGACCATATAATCTTTTTAGCATTTATTTCTTACTATAAGTCATTTAAGAAACGTGTTGTCTGCTTGATAAAATAAAATCTTCCTAAATTTTTCAAGACTTTTGTATAACTATAATTTTTACTTTAATAATTATGTGGTATTAAAGAGTTGGCATTTTTATATCATTCCATTAATAACGTTCAGTAATTATATTGTTTGTAAAGGAAATTTTTAAATGAACAATTACATCAATGCACTCCAATAAGGGGATTGTATAACAAACTAGAAAATTTTATTAATTTTAATATCTTACACTTCTAAATCTATTAGCATGTTAACACATTTGTTTTCTAATACGAATATTGTAACCTGTTAATGTAATAATTGAAAAATTTTTTTAATCTAAATTGACTACGATTTACAATACATGTAACCTTTCTAAAATTAAAAATTGTACCTATATTTTAGTATTGAACTTCCTTAACATTCGTTTAGTGAGAACATTTTGTATCTTAAACATGCTTCAACTATTAACATGTTTTCATGTAAATAGTAAAATAAATGGTCGTACGTAGATACATACCTACATATGTCTGTCCTTGCACATGGATGATTCGTATATTAGACCAGCTCTTAAAATAACTTGATTCAAAATGGTTCTAATAGTAGCTAAAACTTTAAAAACTCGTACCAGAAATCTATTAAAATTTTGTAAATTATTTTTTAATTAATTTATTTATTTATCTATTTATTTATTTTTTATTTATTTATCTATTTGTTTATTTTTTATTAATTCATCGATTTATTTATTTATTTGTCTATTTATTATATTTTAGGAAATTTAATTTCAAGACTAAATTATAATTAAAGAATACTAACAACTTTGGCCATCAGCTCAATTTCGTAAATGATATTATATATGCCTTTTCAAGGATTCTTCTTACACAATTCACAACCTTTAATAAGTTTCCGTAAAGGCTTTTTATTATCCAACCAGCTCCAAATTTTGAGTCAGTTAGTTTTAGATACAAAAGAAATTAGACCAATTAAAAAAATATAATTTTTAAAATTGTCCATACGTCGAAGAGCTCGTTTAATTTACATTCTCTTTACCATACTTCTATAGGGATTATTTATTATTATTTTCAATTAAGTTGTGTTTACTTACTTTTTAATTCATGCAGAAACATACAAATGAGATAACCCAGCAGTTGTTAAAATTAGTTTCAATTGCGATTCGGGAACAATTTCCTTAGTACACCGTTCGGTGCGTCCATTCATATAAATATCGTCCACAAAAAGAAAGAGTTATCATACGGTAGTGATATTTGGTCACATCAATTTAATGCCTAAATACTACGATTACAATTTTTTCCCAGATTAGTGTTAGAAACTATAAATAAATTATGTAAAAGTATATTTTTAATGTCAAATATTGTATTTGTAACCTTACAAGAAATTTCAACTTCATAATGTTTCAACTATAAAAAGTTGCACTATTTATACAAAGTGTTACGGATGCAGCTACTGAAACGTTATCAACTGCTACTTTACAAACTACAGATACACACATATACCCGTAGTGTAACACATACACACACATATATATATATATATATATATATATATATATGTTAAAAAAATAATAATATTTATGTATTTCACTCTAGTAATTGCAATAGGACTTCATACCATAATGCAACAACATTTTCAATACAATACTGGTGTAGATTGCTGAAAAGCTGCAGGATACATACATGAGGATGTGCACTAAAGGATATAATAAGAATAGATTAAAATGTTTTCTCTCTTTTGAAAATGTTCATTCATACATTTAAAGTAATTAACAATTCGCTTGCAATTTATAGAAAAGTAACCTGACCAAAATGTTCAGTTATGATCAGTGCTATTTTCATAAACACAACTGTTCAGAAAAAGTCTGCTATTACAAGTTTGTATATTTGTATAATTTTAATTGCCATAAAGTGTCCGCTTAATGAATTGTAAAGTGAATAAATCATTTATAAGAACAAAATCAAATTATACACTAATTGTAATAAGTTTTAATTGAAAATGTATGAAACTGCTAAAAAATGGTAAATAAGTATTTCAATTATTAACTGAATGCAACACAGGTCCACATTTGTTCAATCTAAAACGAAAAAAGTCTAATTTTAAATATCCCCAGCAATAACTTTTTGGTTCTTGGTAATGGCAACTACTTATTAAAGTAATTTTTTGGTAATGAGGCGTCATTATTATTTGCCTACTCTACATTACATAAATAAGTACGCAATGGTATAATAGCACTGCAGCATTTAAATCATGTGGATCAATTGGTTAGAGCGCTTTATTAACAACCAGAAGGTTCAATTCCATTTTGATACTGTCAGGTTTTTTTTTTCACAAAATGTCTAAAAGGTTATTTTACACTAAAAAAGTTTTTGACACTTAGAAAATTAAGTTCAAATCTCGCTGACGGCAAAATTTTTTTGTTTTTATTTTCGTTTAGGTACATATTTTTGAGTACCCTAAAGTCTAAAAATAACTACATGAATTTGTGGACAACTTTAACAAAAATAACTAGTTATTCAGACAAAAAACAAGTAGTTTGCTTTTTTCCAATTAAACCTGCTAGCTTACTAGGAAAGCAAAGTTTTTGCTTTGTATTATCATGAAATTTGTTATGTGTGCTTCGATTAGTGTAAAATTTACCACACAAAAAATTGAGACAGTCAGACAAAGCTTTTAAAAGATACATTTTAAAATATGTTGTATAAAATATTGTATTTAATCCAATAGTTATTTCGAAAACAAATTTGGGATCCAAGTGCAGAGCGCAAGTTTAAAAAACTGATACAAAGACAAAAGTAAAGTAAAAAAATGTCCCACCTCTGTAAGCGTATTTATATGTCAAATTTTTTGAAAAATCAAATTGTAATAATTTTTTTAGTTCTATAAAAATTAAAAAATCCCACCTCAAAAATATTTCAGCTCTGATCCAGTAATATCTCTAACACTATACATTTTTTTATCAAGACAATAGTCATAAATTTATTACGATGAAAATGTATTTAATATAAATAATCTATTGTAAGGACTGCGCACGAAGAAATCCGTGAGCAAAAAAAATAGTACCGTTAACTTGTTAATATTTGCTTTTATTCTCAATGCTAAATTTTGTTTTTCTTAAATTAAAAATTGAAGAAAATTCGTTTTGAAATACTTATGTATTAAGTGTTTGATAATTTGTTTTCCGTCATCTTCCAAATATATTAAAGCTATTAATGATTTCGGATACAATGAAATAAATGTTCATGAATGAATTAATTCTCTGAATCAATTTGTAAGTTTAATAGGACCAATGTTGTTCTAAAATGTTGGGATTATTCCTTTAAAAAATATAATAAAGTCCAATAAATTTTAAAAGTTGATGACTTAAAAAGAGATTATTTGTCAGAAAAGTGTATTTTAATTAGTATTTTTTTTTTATTCAATTATACTGTGGAAAATGAGACTAATTTTTTTTAACAATGTGAGCACTCATTGGGTTAAACTAAATCGACGACTCTGAATTTAGTCGTGTTAACCATTTCTAAAAGCGCTAGTTTTGTGTGATATTTAATTTTGAAAGTCTAAAAAAGAGTTTAGAAAAACTAAGTTTTTAACTGAAATTTAATAATTTACCCCAGTATTCACAAACAACTTTTAAAGTTAAAATGCATTTTAAGTCGAAATTTTCACACAAATTTTGTCTCTAAAATGTATTTTAAATTTAAAATTGGTTTGAGAAAACGGGGTTAATTTTTGAATTTAAACAATGTAAAAAATTAAGTCTCCATTGAAGTGTATAAAAATGAATTCTTATTATCAAACACATTTTAAACAATATATATATAACATTAGAAATCTGGCTAAAACGATTTATTGTTTAATATACATAAATAATGTTCCTTTTATTTCTAATTTTAAATTAATTCGCTACTTCCATAATTAAGTTTAAACAGAAATATCGCTAATACGAGCGCTAACTTCGAAAAACCGCTATCACCATTGAATTTAGTGTACTCGAATTAACATTACCAATAGGGTGAACAGTTTGATAAAATTTGCAAACAGCACAATGTTATTATTAGCTATTGTAATTATCGTTGGCTTTGTTAAAGCTGAATTTATATTAATTTTCTTCGAAAATATAAACGCTGCCTAAAGGGTGGTAAAAAGTATGCACTGGTAGACTTTTTATAACATCTTAGTCATTAATTCCATTTTACAGATTATGGGAAATGTATCAGAAAAATATCGTGTAAAAAATTCAAAATTGTTAAATAAACTTTTGGTCTTGCAAGGCATTTGTACATGTGGGGAAAAAATCACTTCATTCACAACAAATAACACTTTCAACAGAGAACAGACGGACAGACATTGATAGATCGAATCTTATCTTAGGGGATCCAGAATATATATCGTCACCTAAAATGCAAAAGGCAGTAACCACCCGAAAATTGCATATTGTTTTTTTTAATTGAATAAGATGTACTGACAAAAAATACATCTGTACAAAAAATTTCATATTCATATTTTCTAAAATGATATCAATAGATATCCTCCCCCTGGACCTATCCGTCCTATTTTCATTTCATCAGTGCCACATGATAGGATAAAGATTCCGATGAAATTTGAATGCCCTCAATGTATCAGTTCCTTAAATATGCCATAATGAATATTTGCTTTATTTGGGGGTACTACACCCCCTGCTCCGATTTTAAGCTAATTTGTTAATACGTTTGAGAGTTTTAAAAAAGTTGGCGTAAAATATGGGTGTGGTATCCGATCAAGGTCCAACATACCTGTAACATTTTATAATGCAAGCACTATCTGTGCGTCAAATTTCATGTAAATAGCTTCATTAATAACGTGTGAAATTGACAAAATAGATTTTTTTAAGTAGGCATAACCACCAATGCACTGGTACTATATGTATGTCAAATTTCTTGAAAATTAGTTCAGCCGTTTAAACGTGATTGGTACACAAACAAACAAATAAACAAACAAACTTACACCTCATTTTTATACCCTTCACCACAGGTGTAATTTCCACAATTTTCATCAGATAGCAAAAATTTATATTTTCTGCATCTTTTTAAGAAATGTTGTCGATAGGACGATGTCCGCCCATCCGTTTGTTCGGTTGAAATGGCATTTATGAAGCCCACCGATAACTGTCATATATGTAACTGCCATTTACACATATATGATCGGAAATCCTTCCGAGAATTTTAGTATGGGAATTCAGTAAGATCGGTTCATAATTTGTGGAGATATTAAAAAAAAAACGGTTTTTTAAACCGGTTTTCGATTTTCTGAAGTCTTTATATAAGCTAGGGATTTCGTTTTTGCAAAGAAGAGCTGAAAATTTTTTCTGAATTTTTATGCTGAAGAAATGAACTAAATCGGTCCAATAATAACCGAGATATCAGGCAATACGCACTTTTGCCTTTTTGAAACCCCTGTTTAAGCTAGGAATTTCTTTTTTATATAGCTCGGTCATAAATATTTTTATAAAATTTCGGTTTTCTGATCCATAAATAATATATACAAACATATATCGCAGTAGTTGTTGCAAAGAAACAAGTCGAGACAAAATTTTCGGCGGTGCGACACTCTTTAGTTGGCGGCAGATAATGTAATAAATTATTAGAAAAAATAACAGATGGAGCCACTGCATCAACTACTTTTTGCTTTGAATTGCAAAGAAAATTTAAAAATTTCGGCTGTTGATTTTAAGCCGGTGCAACATATTAAGTTTGCAGTTTATTTAATAGCTCTTATTAACCATATATGGGGTAATTAGGCGCATTTCAACTGTTGGTGAATCAGTATTTTGTAAAAATTACAATCTAGCAAAAATTACCTTTTCGTCATTTCAAAAAAATGAAAATTTGTATTTTCTAAATGAAAAGAAAATTAAAAAATAAAATTTTCTTTTATTGCTGATAGATACTTATTGTCTTTAAAATATGTAAAAAACCATACCTCTCTTCCGAACAGATAAAGCCCTCAGGGTTTACAAATTTTTCTCTGTTTTGCTACTTTGATAACAGTAAAAGGAAATTTTATTTTAAGATGATAAAATAAATATAATTTGTATCTTTTTTACTTATTGGAACTATATTAAAATGTATTCTGTAAAAATTGTTTAATAAATTGTAACTTATTACGTAAGATATAGAATATTCTACCAAAAATATTAAAATAAGTGAAACAAACCAACCAAACTAAGAAAGTGTAAGAAAAATCTACCAATTTGGGACCAATCGGACCAATACGGCTACGCGATAGGAACCAAAAGAGGACGTACAAATTTTAATTTATTAGTCAGTGTAGCCACATGAAGGGAATTGTCTTTAAACTTTCATTTAGGAACAGAATTTCGTGGGGAGAGATTTGGGGATTTTCATAAAATATGGGGATTTATTCCATTTTCGAAATTTTAATTTTTAAAGAAAAACTTCGATAAGTTTTGAATTTTGTAGATAATTGCTATGAATTTAATATGTAAAGATTTTTCGTTAAATATTCTATTTACAAAAATTTATATCGAGTTTTCCTTTTAGAGGAAATTTTCAATGAACTTTCTATACATATAATGTCGAATTATTTTTTATTTAGTGAAAATATTGGATTAATTTCTATGTATGGAAAACACCAAACTAAAACTAGTAGCTTTTGGCTTCATTCGTTTTTTTAATGAAAAACTACATCAAAAAATAAATTTTATTTTATTAGGAACAATGATAAATTTTCTTTTTATAAGAAATACTACTTTATTTTAAAATTTTATTTTAAAAATAATGTTCGTTAAATTTCTCTTTATGAAACATTTTCGATTTAAAAAACTTAATATTGTATTAAAACATTTTGGGGACAAAATTGGGGCTTTACATTTTAAAATTAAAAATATTACGAAAAATTTCTCTGGCAACACTAGTGTTAGTGTATTTGGTTTGTTTATCTAGTGCCTACATTAGGCATATTTTTATAAAAACAAACGTCAAAATCAGTGCGATTATATACAAGGTAACCTTAGTTAAACAGCAGATTATTATTTTGGTTGTTACAGTTGTCAAACTGCATATATAAAAAACAATAAGGAATACGCCATATTGTTGTTTTTGTGCCACCTTCCATAAATTCGCGTTGGGTTTGACGTTTGACTTGATAAAAAATTTTCTAATGTAGACACTATGTTACGCTCTTTGCTGAGAATGGATTTGTTATATCTAGCTCTGAGATGGAAAACGGCTTATTTTCTTTTGTGCCAACGATAAAAATAAAGTAAAAATACAATCTGCAATTTTAAAATTAAAAGTAACAACTTTATTGAGTTCAAAAGATTTTGTGACTGAATTGAACTCGACAGAGAAGAAAAATGATGCTTCATCTTCCTTTAGTTTTACTTATATTTTGGTGGGAAGCGTTCGTTAACGAATGTGAAATTTTTTAATTTTTTGTTTTTGGGAGACTTAAACCAAAAATAGTAAAATTTTGAGTATTTGTTCCTTCACATTTTTTTATTTATCAACTCATATACATACATTGCGTGCCACTTGAATAAGGAATCACATTTTTTTTAATTTTAATTAAGTATATCTCCTAAACTAAAGTTCAGAAAAAAAATAATTTTTGCGCAACCAAATTTCAAATGAATATAAAAATAGTTATATTTTATTTTTTTGATTTGATTTTTAATCTTTTGCAAAATAAATTGAGAAATAATTTCTAAAGCAAATTTGTAATCAATATGAATTAAAAAATTAAATGATTAAATATATTTTGTTAAGCTTGAATTCTTTAATTGAATGCAAGTTTTTAAGGAATTAATACTTGATATAATTAATGATTAAAACACATTAATTCTTTCGAAAATTTTTCTAAAACCTTATTTCTATATTGAAAGTTTCATTAAAATCTTTCCAGTAGTTTAGGTAAGATTTCCGGTATTAGTCTGAATTACAGTCTTTAGTCAAAAAGTGTTCCTGTACCTAAAATTTTTTTATATTTTGCTGTTTGTCTTACAAATTATAACTAAAATCTCTTAATCTGAGTCGTACTTGAACTGACTTAATATTCATAAAATGGATTATTTAAAAAATTACTGTAAATTTATTGAATTATTTTGATTGAATTTTGATAGACAATAAAATAAATAATTCACAAATTTACATACTTTAAAAATTGCAAAAAATAACCAATTTTAGTAGAAAATCGTCAAATAGTCACTTTGCAATATTTGAGACAGGAAGTCGTCAACTGACGATAAATCGTCAAATCTGACAACAGTGCAACAGCTACATTTTTGCCATAACAAAAACTGTGGTATAGAGTATAAGAAGTGTTTCTATTGTTGTGTATTTTATGTTTTTATGTTTTATGTTAAATGTAAATGTAAAATAATAACATCATGTAATTTAATAACCAAATTATAAGTTTTGTATTCGTCTCTTCATCCTTTTATTATGACGTTGAATTTCTGATGTTTTTTTTTTAGTAATTTCATCACATTGTCTATTAATTGTATTAGTCTCCTCACAAATACTTTTATTCTTACTTTTATATTTTTTTCGCAAACACTTTTATCTATTGAATATTGATAGAATAGATTCAGAGTTTTTGGATATCCCAGTGTTAGTTTTTAAGTACGCTATCAATGTGTCAAATAAATCCGTTAAAACGTTTAGTCGAATTTTAAAATTTTTTGCCCATATACAATACTAGAACTGTAACAGCGTATATTACTTTATGACCCAAAAAGTTGGACATTATGACACGCACTAACTTATTTTTAATAATAATAGAAAAAATATCTGCAGAATTCAGCATTGCGCACAAGGAGTTGAAACCACATTGAGAAATCATATATTGTACATTTTTAAACGGTTGTTGTTTAGGAGCAAGTGCGTCTCGCCTTCATTCAGATATTTCAACAAAGCAAAAAGAAGCCAGTAAGAAAGACCTTGTATCCAATTGTCAATTATATTGCAACACAATGAGTAGCCCCAGTGATATCAACATAAGGTATTTTAAAGGGCACCTTCAAATAATTGGAAGATAAATAAACGATTTCTGTATGATTGTCGGAAGAGTGTTAGAATTTTAAACTTCCAGTTGGCATATTTTCGGAATCTCCGCAATTGAAAATAATTGTAATTTTTCTGCAGTGCTTAATTTTCTAATCAGAAATACTTTTATGATTATATTTTCTATTTATCTACCAAATTTGATTAAAACGTAGGAACGTAAAAGATTTGTTGCTTTGTTTTCTTGTAGTAATGTTTGGTATTTAGAAGTTATTTTAAATATACATATTTCATTTTATTTTAAATTGAGCACCAAAAATTGAAGAACAATATTTTTTTACATATGGACATTAGGGTTTAACTTTCTATAATTTTTTACAAATATTCAAAATATTATAGCTAGGTCTTGTAAAACATGAATAGGAATAAGCGAATACGATGTTAATTTTTTGCGATCGTTAAAAAAGTTCGCGCACCACTCGCGGTTAACTTTTTTATAGATACTATTGTTTGGCATCAACAAATTTACATTTTCTCCGAAATTACATAAGCTTTTATCACATTTTAGTAACATCTTTGCTATAAAATATTTTTACAAGATGTTTCTCTGGAATTTAGCTTAAATCGCGATGTTGATAAAAAATTTATAAACAAAAGAATTAGTTATTTTTTTACTTTTATTGATAGAATTTTCTTAAATTGTTAAATTGTGAAAGATGAAGTTCGATTCAAGCGTCAAACCTAAGTTGAATCTTTTAAATATTTAGAACTTAGTATACAAAATTTTCAAATAAAAATATGTACAAAAGAATTTTAGAAATCGCTTTCGGAGGGTGAAATTTTTTGTTCAAATGGACTTAAATGTTCGGTATTGGCCACAAAGTGCTATGGTATTTTGAGGTAGAAAAAAGTTATGACCCTAATGTACATATGTATTTCAACATAATAAAAAAAATTAAAAAGAAAGCAAAAATTTTCGGATTGAAATATATAAAGTAGTCCGACTCTCTTTTGGTAATATTTCTCTCTTTCATATACGGGTGCCATGTAAATTGTGAGAGAACTAATACAAAGAAAAAACACAGAAATTTTGCCTACAAATATTTTAATTGTTAAGGATTTTACACTTTTTTTACACAATCACACACTATTTTACAATATTTTGGAACACCATTAGCCTACTTTTATTTGAAAAATGGGTCAAATTTGCACAAAACACAAAATATTTTTTATTCATTTTTAAATTTTTTAGAAAATAAAATGTACAACAGAGTTTTAATTAAATTCAAATAAATTTTTGTTACTAACACATACTTAGAGTCAGGTACTTTTTTACTAACACTCTTAGAATTAGGTACTCCTGCCAAAGAATCGGACTGCTTGACTTTGTTTCAGATTTTTAAAGAAACTATGGTAGCACTATCAAATAATAAATCGCCCAAACGTCAGAAGCATAATATGGCGACGAAAAGAGAGAACTATTTCTATTTCTCTGCATCATGATCAGCATTGCCGTTTTGATCCGCTTGGATCAAAATTGGTAGATTTATTTTAATATTCGAAGGTTTGGTAGTTTGGTTGGTTTTCTCCATATATTCTTATTTTTTTGTAGAATTCTTCATTACTTTAAAAATGATTTTTTTTTTTTTTTTGTCAGAAGAAATAAATAAAAATGTCCAAAGAAAATAATGAAACTCCAGCAAAAAACGAACAGGTGCTTCAAAAAATGAACATATTCACCACTTCAGAAGTAGAACTAAGTGCATATTTTGCGCTTTTTTAGAAGTTATTAAAAAATTACTGTTAGGAGTTCCTGAAAAAGAGCTAGACCTTTAAACAATTATTTTTTAAGCTTTTGGTACTTTATCCCATTTTTTGGAGCATAAACATTGAAAGAGAAGTTTTTCCCGCAAGTGTTTAAAATTAAAATCATTTTTTTTTTTTTCTCTTTTTAAAAAATTAAATTATCAAGGAGAAAAATTAAATTTGCGGGGAGTTATTTGACCACAATCATTAATTTTTATTATTGGACGAATTTTTCGCAAAAAAAGGTTTACTTTAAATGTTGGCATATTTTGGCAGGTTTTGGTAGTTTTTAGAGAAAATTCTGCTAGGAAAAATATTTTCTTTGTGGCAACGCTGATCATGATAATAATCAACATGATATAAATAACAAGTGAGAGCACCATACTAGGCTGTGGCGAATCTTTTATACCCTTCACCACCTTACTAACAAATAATAAAATTTATGCCTAAAAGTATTCTTTCATATTTTCACATCTATATTTAAAAAATAATCTGATTTTTTTTCAAACTACAATAAAACTTTAAATACAAAATTAAACTATCATTGCCAGTGTTGCCAGGAGATGGAAAAAAGAGGCTAAATGTCTTGAAAAATTATAATAATTATAATAATCGATTTAGTAAGTCCATAAAATTAGTTAAGTTATTATTGATTTGGAGAATTTAGCGAAGCAGGCGAAAATTTTTGTTAAATATAAATAATCTCGACTTTTTTTGTGCGAATAAGTACACAAAAATGCATAAATGGATGATTCTGTAAAAATAAAATGTGTAAGAGCAAGTAAGAAACTATTCCCTTCGTTGTTGAAATACAAACATTTAAGCTTTTTTAAAGCAATTCTAAGAACGATAAAAGGCTAGAAAAAAGCTAAAAATGCTAAACTGGCAATACTGGTCATAGCAACCGTCGCTTCCTTAAAAAACAAAAAAAAAAAACCCTTATAGCTTCTGATAACTACTACGCTGCCAGCAATAGGAAATTAGTTTTTTTATTCATCCATTAAAAAGGCACTTCTGGATGTTCAAATGTAAAAAGTACACAAATTTGACAAAACACATTAGCATCGAATTATGATCAGAAAAACTTTCATTAGGCTACTGTTTATATTCCAGAACAAAGAAAAGAGAATGAGCACGTTATTATTTCGCTCAGTAAATACAGTACAACTTTTAAAATTTTCAATGTACTAGTTACTTAGAGTGGTGAATAAAAAAAAAATATATTAAAATAGAAAATAATTAATTATAGTTTGGAAGTGACAGTGAATTTAATAAAATAATAAAATATTATTATTATATTATAAAATTAAGATAAGTCTTTAGCACTACTATATTTAAAATCAGGGATTCTCATGAGATCTAGCTCCGCGACGCGTTTTTGACATTGTAATGCAAGTCCGACCCACTACAACTTTGGGTAGTTTAAAAATTTTATAAAATGTTATGTAAAGATAAGGTGATATAAAAATATTATTAAAAATTGCAACTTTGTTTTCGCTTTATGAGATACTTAATTTTAAGCGACTTTTTCGGATAATGCATATTTAATATCATTCTCTGCGCGCGCCCACAAAAGATCAATTCTTTCTTTTTATGGAAAAAGGAGCGCAAAAGATAGTTTCACATAAAAATGTATGTTGGTGAACATTGTTCTAATAGTTTCAGTGCTTCAACTAAATGCTTTGAAATTTGTTGATTCAAAATTAAATTTGACACATGAGTTACATTTTAACCCTTTAAATTATAAAGTCATTTATGCGAATTTTCTTTTTATAGCCGGCAACTTTTCTGAGAAATAAAAGTTATTCTATGGTTGATATTCGAAACGGGCATTGAAACGACTATGAAAAACAAAAGCAAGGTTTCATAGTTACATCAAATTGAAGTCAACTATTTATCTTTTTAATTAATTGTTTCCCCTGCCACAATGGAAAGTGTTCTTTATATTATGTCATTGGACAGAATAATTTTCTTTCTAATCATTGCTGTCTTTATCAAGCGCAATATTTTCAATCGAATCAAAGCACATGTTCCTTCATTGGTTTTTCTTCCACTGCTAGATGGTTTATAAAGAACTCATCTAGGAAAAAAATATTTTTATTTTTGTCTTTAATGTTGGGATGTTTTGTATATAGATGTCTTTCCATTTTTTAATAGATTCTTGCTTTCATTCGAATTTTTATTTAAAATTCTAAATAACATTTACATTAAAAAATTTTGTGTTCAGGTATATTTTTCAAGATCTCTTCATTAACCCCACGAATGTCCTTACGAGAGAAGCGTTTTTTAAAAGTTTAGAAATATACACATTGTTCTCTAGCGTCATTCCAAGGAATATTCCTTATAATTTGATGTACAAAACATATATATATTTCCGACAACTGGAGCTTTTTAAAAGCTGATTTGAACAGACAAACGGACACCGCTATATCTACTTCCCTATCAATCCATCCAGGATCCAGAAAATATATAACTTTTGGGGTCTTAGATGAATATTGTAGAAATTACATACGTAATGACAAACTCATATATATATCCTTTACACCTGTGGTGAATGGTATAATAATTAGGTAGAGATGCGCTCTCCCTCTTTTAAACCAACACTAATTTTATTCTCTCAAATCGTGCTACAGACAAATTTTAAAAATTCGATTTTATTGTTTACTTTTTTTATTCAGGTACATTGAGAAATTATTAAAAATGGTGAAAATTATATGCATAAGTCCGATCTTGACAAATTTTCTTACTTTTAGTAGCAACTTTTAGTTTAAGAGATATAAAGATTCAAAGTTTCGCTATATAAACTTTTATATATCTGTAAACCGATCGGAATAAGACGTATATAATTTGAGAGTGCTTTCAAATATATATTAAATTATATTTTGAACCAATCAATTAATCCGTTAAATGGCAATATCTAATAGTTTGTTAATTTTTTATGAATTTATTCATAAAAGTACTGTTATACCGGAAATTTATCTTCATCTTAATTGGGAACCTTAATGAGAAAAATATTATCATCAAGAAATTCTAATTTCTCTGTAGTAGTTCTTTAGATGTTCCATAATTAATATTTGGTTTGTATAGGGGCTATCACTCCCCCTTGATCTACCCGTCGCATTTTCATCACATATATGGAATTTCATAAAAAAAATTATTTCTACAAAATCATAAGGCTTCCGTTAATATGATACTTGAGATATGGTATAATTATATTTTGCTTTGTATGGTGGCTACCATTCCCCCTGCTCCTATCGAAAAATAAAGTAATATATTTTATTTTTAGATAAAATAGAATAGTATTGTGAAAATTTCTATCATTTAAGCTATTATTTAAACCCAAATAAGCACAGATTAATTTTTATATATAGAGATTTTATTAACATTTTGGTCCTTCATCAGATTCGAGGGACCTATGGATAAATAGTCCGATCCGAAAAACGAAATTCAAAGCAATTGGTCACATTGAATCAATAACACTTGAAAGAACTGGTAATATTTATTAATTTCAACACCCACCGGAAACGGTAATTTTAAAAAAGAGCAATTCAAATATTGCCAGCAACAAAACAACAAAAATTGTTAAGTAAAGAAGACTTGATAGAATTTTTCAAGCAACTGCAGCAGCAAAATGATAAATTTTAGGACCAGCGGAGGTAACAGTCCGATAAGCAGCAGATCCCGCCGAAAAGACATGGAATTGCTGAGATGCATATGGTGATGAAATATTTTAAGTTTTTTGCTTATGATAACAGTTCTGGTAATAGTGAAAGTTATAATGATCATCCCATGAAGGAAGTAAATTTTAAAATACTTCCTAGATGTCTTTCCGATAAGAAGATGGATCTGAAGACGATTTCGATAAAAAAAATATGCGATGAAGAATACAATGAGAATATGATAAAAAAAGTAGAAGAAAAAGATTTTGGTGAGACTGATTACAATAAAGGTGATTTCGACCAAGCAGAATGCAGTGAAAAAAATTTCGATCAACTTGAATATAATGAAAAATATTTCGATGAAGCAGAGTACGAGGATTACGATGAAAAAGCAAACAAAGCAGAAGTAAAAATAGATGACAAACTTAAAAAAGATAATTCTAAAATAAAGCAAAAAGAAGAGATAAAAGAACAAACAAAAGACGAAGAAGAAGGTAATCCTTATGAGAAGTTCCCTTTGAATATTCCAATAATACTTAACGACTGCAACCAACTAAATCAACAATATCAAATCACCGATAAAAGGATATTACGAAAACAACAAGCATTGCTATATCGAAGACTCTCGTTACTTCTTTTAGTTTATCATAATATTACAATTAATTAATTTTCATTATTTTCTATATTTAGTTTGAAATTGCTTATCTTAAATATTTTCACTTATTTTTCCTAAGGACGCATGTGTGTATTGGTTTTTCACATATGTGTACAAACAACCTTTGTTATTCACACATATGTTTAAGACACAGTTGCGAGCATAAAAATTGCAACTCTACGCTGTATTGATTAGCGCTAGAATGTTATAAAATTAGCCAATTCCGTTGTGTTTTTATTCTTTGTGGCCTTAGTCAACTATTGTATGTCATTTTGTTCCAAAGTATTACACATAGGAATAGTTGTTAAAAAAAAGTTGTAAATTAATGCGAGCACAAAAAATGCAACTCTTAAAAAATCAACGGTTTTTTTAAATTTTGATAAAAATAATTATTGAAAAATGCTGAAAACATAAATTTATTATTATATTAAAAAAACACTCTTTCTCCATTATTTTTAAGAATTTAGGAATATTTTAAAATAACATTATGATGATGGTACTGAAATAATATTGATGTGTAATTCTAATGTGAGGATTCTTAAAAATTAATTATCTAAGATATACAATATTAAAACGATCATGAATAAAAAAATTATACAGGTCATGTAACAGTAGATATTTGATATTACTCGAATGAACACATATGACCATTTAAAGCTACTACTGCCACCAAATTATTATTTACTAAAATCAAAATAGCACCTTTTTAGAGGTAGGTTACGTATTATTTCAACAAGAATTGTTTAATGGAAATGAGATCCTATTACTACAGCTTGAATATTTTAACGCATACATTTCGAATTTAGATTTTAATTTCCAATAGTAGAAATGTGCAACAGTCCAATAATCACGAAGGATAAATTTTTTATTTATTTGACATAGGAAGAGTGTTCATAATCGCCTTTCGCTGTGTTAGAATTTGTTGCAGGACCAAAATCAATGGATATTTGAACATTATTGCGTTATCAGGCATTAATAATATCTTATCAAAAAAATTATATTTAGCTATTGACTCCATCACAATAACAATCGAAATTGGTCGTGTTATTTCGGTCCAAAGCTCTTATACAATTATGAATTATCAAGCTAAGCTTATTATGAATATTTGATCGCTTTTTATAAAGAATTTTTATAAGATTTCAAACTAATAAAAAAATAAATAATAATTTAAAAAATATCAATCTTCGCGGAAAATTTTCCGAAATACATAGTTAAGAAAAATAGCGAAATTTAATAGAAAGTAATATTATTTTCTAATATTTCTATTATCTGTAGATTTCATTTATTTTAGACTATATATAAAAACACGAAATCATGGTATTTAATAATACTATAGTTTCCAAACAAATTCCAAATTTACAACGTTTAATCATTTTTCTTACATACAAAAATATTCGACAAAATTATATACAGCAGAAGTCTATGACCACAAATATTAAATTCACAATAGTATTGTTACATTTGGTGTCCCTATAAGCAAAATACATATATGCGAACATACTTATTAAGGGTTTTATATCACTTAAGGAATATAAGGAAAATACACTGCCTGCCACTTGAATAAGGAATCACATTTTTTTAACTTTAATTAAGTATATCTAATAAACTAAAGTTCAAAAAAAAAATAATTTTTTGCGCAACCAAATTTCAAAGTGTTGGCTTTAGTTTCCTGAATAAATTAAAAATATACATATTTTGTTATACTAAAACTATGCATTTATTTAAAGGCATGTATTTCTGAGGTACTATTTCGTGTATCACTTGAATAAGGAATTCTTTTAATATTAATCAGGAAGGCTATGATTTGAATTTCTTTCGATATAAACGATTAGAGAATTTTTAATTTGATAGTTTTTAAATAGTTTTTATTATATACTGAAAAAGAAAATATTCTGAATTTGAAAGCTCAGGGTCAGAATCCGGTCCAAATAGCCAAAAACATTAATAGAGGAAAGACAGTTGTACAATTATTTAAATAACGTGGAAAGATTTGGAAAAAACATGAAAGGCGAAAGAAAGTGGCAACAACTCCAAAAGAAAAACGAAAAATTTTTAGAATTGCATCAAATTTTGCCATCTCGGTATTAAAAATATTCTCAATTTGTAGAAAAATGTTTGAAATTTTCGTTGGAAAATTTAAAATTTTTCAATGATTAGAATTTTTACATGTTCGGCTTAGTTCATTGAATAATTGTAGAAGAATACAGTGTAAAAGTTTTATTGGATACTCGGCAGAATGGAATCCATTTTTTTTAAATTTTTTTCATAAATATTATGAATCGAACATAACTTTTTCCGCAAACTTTTTTCATAAAAAATAAACTTTTGTTCATAGATATTATTAAACTATTCATAATGAAAATTTTAGTATTTTTGCAAAAATTTTATTAAGTCTTTGGTTTAGTTTTATTAGATTTGGTTGCAAATGGTAAATGAAAATAGTTATACATGAAAATAATAATAACAAACGCCTTAAAATGGAAAAAATCCAAGGAAATGTTTAGAAATTTGCATAATTTCGCTCACATTCTGCAGCACATCATTTTGATAAATGCGCTTTTCTTCTGTTCCTATAATGTAGCTAAAAATCATTAAAAACCTAAAATTTTCCGAAGAAAATTTCAAACATTTTTTTACAAATTGAAAATATAAATGAAAATTTAAACAATTTATTTTAAGTCTTCTTGACTTTTGATTCCTTTCAAAAAATGTAAAAAAGTGTTAATATTCAAGACATTATTCTTAAATATTATGAACTAAAATCAATTAAGGTAAATTCTTATATTTAATTACAAACTTTTTTCTGTGTTAGAAATATTCTTTTATTTCAGTGCGATTCAAAATAAATTTGGAAATAATGTTCAATTTTGCTAAAACAATGTTTTCTGCTTGTAATTTATTCTATATTAATACTGAATTCTTGATATTATTAAGTTTTCTTTATTTATCTTGTTTTGAGTTGAGAATTTATATTTTTAGCATCACTATCATCAATTTATGTATTTAGTTGTTGAACCCAATCCATTGAATAGACCTCTCTGCCTTTTAAAAGATAGTAAAATATCAAGTTTATCTTTCAACTGATCTAACTTTAATTTCGTAATCTGTAATGTATCTTCGATTGAAGTATCTTGTTCAGATATATTTAATGTTTCTTTAATATTTTCTGTATTATTTATGTAATTGTTGCGGTCTCTTATATGGATTAGATTCTGATAGTGATTTTATTACCTTTACCCAGTTTCAATTCTATGATAGCCAATTCATTGTCTAATCGTTGTGTGTTTAGCCTTTGGAAGTGAATCACAGAAAATGTAAGTAGAAAAGGCGATTTATTATTATTATTTTATTATTTATTTATATCAAGGTTTTTCTTTATTCTAGTTTTAATTTTTGATTTATGTTTTTTATTTTTTTTTTTTTTTTTGTTTTTTTGGTCCTTATCTGAAATGTATGTAATACCTCTATCATTCTGAACCTTATGTTTAGAAAACCGAGGCGTTATCTTGAAGTAATATGTATTGAATTGTTTACAAAAAAAAATAATGGCCGTGAATTATTTTCCCTGATCATATGCGATTTGCTTTAGGATAACATAAGCACTAATGAAGGTTTTTAGCAATTTAATTACGTTAAGACGTGTTTCAGCATTAATAGTGAACCCTATATCTTTGTATTTAAGATTTTTTATTAACTTTTTTCAACCTCGTATTTCAAAAAAGATAATATATTCTCGTATACCAAAATTTTTATATTTTATTCACTTGTATTACTTCTGTTACCACACATATTTTAACTTCTTAAATGCAAATTTAAATTCACTTTAACAAATTTCTGTATAATTTAAATTCTTTTTCACCACTAGTTACCGACCTTTCCGACTGCGCCAGATATAGTATCGGAGTAAAACGACTTTGTTTTTGGTTGATTAATAGTAATACAATTTGTTGTTTTTGTCTATTTATAATACTTAAATGTCTAGAATGTAATTTTACTAATTCTAATAACAATTTTTGGGGAATAAAATTAATAATTAATGTAATTTGATCAGTTTTACTAGTTCGGAGAATAAGAAGGAAATAAATGAAATAAATTAATGTTATTTAATCAGTTTTAGAAAAATATAAATAAATAATAAAATATTTGTTGTTTATGTCTGACCCAATTAATATAAATTGATGACTGTGGATTAACTAATTTAAGTAGGTCTATAAGTGTAGTTGATGTTGGCATAGTTATTGTTGTTGTTAACTTTGGTTGTTGTTGTTGTTACTGGTTGATTTGTAACCATAGATAACTTGCGAAAAGTACATTTTAGATGTTGTGATGGCACCCTCAAGTAAATGAACAAATTATTTTTATTTGTTTTTGTATAAAATCATCTTTGCTGATTAAATACGACAGCTAGGGTTTTTAATTTCCCGACATTTTTGAGTTCCCGGGTATTGAGATTTTATTTAAGGAATTCCTAAGTATTCGGAAAAATTACAATATTTTTAAAAGGCATGAAAAATAAACAAAAAAACGAATTATTTTGAAGACAACTTTTTTAATATAATTATATAAATTACAAAAGGTATTGAAACTAGTTTTTAATAAAGTTTTTCTATTGGGTAACAACATAATATACATTTATACCTATATTAATAAACAAATTTTAAATTAAAAATACATTTTAGAGAAAAAATGTGTATGAAAAATATATTTTAAAAAGCATTTTAAATTTAGAAGTTGTTTGTTCATTGTTATATTAAAAAATTTGTTCATACCTGTATCTATATTTAAAAATCTAAAAGTGTTTTATTATTTAAATAAAAGCTTAAAGAAATAATCCAGGATAACGTTTTAAGAAACCATAAATTAAGCATGTCTTGGAGAATATTTTTTTTTAAATCTCCCTTGGACCCTGACCAAATTCTCCAAAACATCAAAATAATATTGCTTTTAGTCTTAAATATATAAAATTAATGTGTAAAAATTATTGAAGTTGAAAGGCCAAAATAAAAAAAATTCTTACTGCGTCGTGATGCATTCATCTAATATTGGTGAGGTTTTCTAACTTTTGTGCTCTAAAAGCAGTGGTTTCAAACATAAAGAATTTTCAAATATTTAAGAATTTGCCATTTCAGTATTTTTTAGTTCGAAAATTATTTATTTATTTATTTTTAGTATTTTAATAAACTGGGCGCAAAGCAATGTAATTATCTAACCATACATTTGCAATGACCATGAGCAAGTCAATCAACGTTTTTTATAAAACTTTAAATTTTTAAAAATGGTAAAAATACTCATTGTTGGTAATTTTCAATTCCCGGGATTCACGACAAAATAAAATAATAATAAAAACCCTAACGACATCACAATAGCATAAAAAATTCTATTATTTTAAGACACTTTATTTGAAAAGCAACAACAATATTTTTAAACCAATGTAAAATTTTTGAACAATTTGACATGATAGCACACCTTGTGATTAGGTTTTTTTCCTTTTAATCTTTAAGTAAACTTAATACATTTTATAATGATTTTCAAAATTAAAGATTGAATGTAAAATTATTCTACTACGAAAGGTGGAGCTAATATTATGGGATAAACTGCTGTAGAATATACAGATTTTCATTTGTATTTGGGTTGACAAAGAATGAGTATTTAATATTTCAACAAGGTGGTGGGTAAGAGAAAAGGTATTGTAATCTCCATCACCATAGCACTCAGTAAGTTTATTTATTTGATAATGTATTTATTTATTTATTAATTTATTTATTATTTACTTTTTATATATAGGGATCGCTTTATTATTATGATTATTATTACTTTTATTATTATTATTATTATTATTATTATTATTATTTCTTTTTTTATCTACCAAAATATTAAGTTCACTGTAGTTTGACTTTAGGCTAATTTATTTTATATTGGGGAACTTACTACACCCAATACAGCAGAAATTAAAGGTAGCTCAGTTCCCAAATATTACATGACAACAACTTTGTGAGAACTATTATAGCTTTTATAAAAAAAATTATAATTAATTGCAATTAAACTCGACAATTTTTTTAATGTTGTTTACAAACTTACTTTTAATATTTGACCAGAACATAAGCAATTAAATAAGGTTGAAAAACCTGATTCTACTATTTCCCAAAAAATTAAAAGAAAATTGAAAATTCTTAAAACTGATTTACAAATAAATTATATATGCTAAAGTATAAGGAATACATATTTTCAAAATTTCTTTCGCTATTTAGAAATAAACCAAACAAAATTCCCAATTTGGGGTTTTTGGAGAAAATAAAAATTTTTTAATTGTAATAACATATTTGTTTATAAAGATATCTTAATGAAATTTGCAGGAAATGTGGATCTTATTAATATAAAGATTCTTAAAATATATTCCGCTTGTCGATTCGTGCTTTGGGATTTGAGAAAATATGGTCTAAAATCAAAACTTTCATATAAAATGGATCGAATTCGGGAGGGTATGTACCATGACCAATTGAGTTATTGGGCTTGTTTTTTATCTTAAAGTCATCTTTGTGAAGTTACCTTTCAGAAAAGTGTAAAATTATTATATATTGCTAAAAAAAATTTTATTTTAGATAAAAAAGAGTGTAGATACTTTTTCTTCTAAAAAAAAAAAAAAAAAACAAAAAGTCGTCTTTTTTGCAATTTTCAAATTCAAAATCGTTTATTTTTGGGCTCGGTAAAGATATCGACTTCAAATTTTTTTTATTCAATAGATAATTTTGTTTTTTAACTAGCTAAGAAAAATGCTAATAAAATCGGTCGGAAATACTGGGATATATATGAAGAAAACTGGAAAAAGAACATGCAAAATTATGGTGCTTTAAAATTCAAACGCAAGTAACTCGAAAACTATAAGAGATAAATAGGACATGTAAGCATGTTTTTTATAGGTCTTATCAGGGTCTACAACAGTATATAAAAATATTTGAAATCGGACGAGAAACAAAAATTTGGCAAGTGATTAAAAATTTTTTATGTCAGAGGTACCTAACTTTGAGCCCCCTGGGGCGGAGCTAAGGGGGCCCCTTCCAAACATAACATTGTACACTCCTCTGCTATGCCCATACCAAATTTCATGAAAATCCAACCAGCCGATCAGAAGTTACATATTTATTTCCGAAAAATTTCGATTCTGCCCCACTGTGCACTGTAGCAAAGTGTTACTAACAAAAAATCAAATGTTATAAAGTACTTAATTTATCTAAATAAATTTCTTTAAAATTAAAAACGAAAGATTCTTGATAGGATTACAAAGCTCAACGTGTTCAGATCATTTATTTTAACGAAATAGATTTTACTGGAAACTCTTAAGAGAATAAACGCACTTTAAATCATTAAAATGTATTTAATATTTAATTAAATATTTCTACATAAAGAAGCATAATTTTATGTTTCTATTTGTATTTATAAAAATAGAAAAGTAAAGTGAAGAAAAGCGAGTGTATGGGTTAAAGATATATAAATTACTCAGTTCAAATATTTCATATAAAAATCTGTTCTTTATATTGTTATATTGGCTAAAAAAACATAATTTTTCTGTAACAATCAACTTAAATTTTTAGAAATTATAATCGTGATTATAAACGCACATGTTCAAACTAGAGCTAGAATTAATTTTTTTAATTGAATTTGATAGAAATTACATACGTAGCCATCTTAAAATTTTCAAATATCATATTCCGTAGCTTTTTTCTATTCTTTAGAGTAAAGACTTCCCGACTTACAGTACCAATTTAATCAAAATAGAAATTAATATTTTTTTTAGAGTTTCTTACCACATATACTCTTTTTGTATATTAATAAAAAATATTTTTAATTTAATGATAGTAAAAAATTTGACTACATAGAAAAAAGTTTGTGCATAAATATGAGAATTTACTTTCATTAATTTTAGATCATAATATTTAAGAATAATGTCTTGAATATTAACACTTTTTTACATTTTTTGAAAGGAATCAAAAGTCAAGAAGACTTAAAATAAACTGCTTAAATTTTCATTTATATTTTCAATTTGTAAAAAAATGTTTGAAATTTTCTTCGGAAAATTTTAGCTATATTATGGGAACAGAAAAGAAGCGCTTTTTATCAAAATGATGTGCTGCAGAGTGCGAGCGAAATTATGCAAATTTCTATTTTTTTTTTTTTTTTGCAGATCTTCCTTGGAATTGTGCTATTTTAATTCGTTTGTTGTTATTATTTTCATGTATAACTATTTTCATTTACCATTTACAATCAAATCTAATAAAACTAAACCAAAGATTTAACAAAATTTTTGCAAAATTACTAAAATTTTCATTATGAACAATTTAATAATATTTATGAAAAAAGTTTGGGAAAAAAGTAATGTTCGATTCATAAAATTTATGAAAAAAAATTAAAATATATTGATTCTTTTTCTCTGTATATGTATTTTCATTATTTTATGAATGTTATATCCCATTTACATCTGCACAATTCAACTAATTAAATAAAAAAAAAAAACGATTTACGAAAACTGGTCCGTTTACATTAGCACTTCTAATTTTTACACAATTAGAAAATATTAAAGAATCTTTGTGTTTTATTTAAATATGTTATTTTACAAAATACTTAAAACAATTACTTCCTAGGAAAAACTTTAGAGCTTTTTCTATAAGCATTAGTTCTAGAATTTGTGTAATCAGAACCACAAAATAATTAAAAACGTATTAGACCTTATATAAAATATATATATATATATTTTTTTTTTTTTTTGACTCCAGCTTTTTTAATTTGAGAAATTAAGGTGAAAATAGAAAATTTATGGAAAAAAATAGGTCTAGTTCGGGAGATCCTGGTTCTTGGGGGAATCAATTTTCATAGATTCTTTCCTTTAAAATATTTTGTATTCAGTTATCTTTCAGAAAAATATAAACACGGTATACGTTATTTAAGAAAATTTTTATATGACAGAAAAAGAATGATACCACCTTTTTTGGCAAAAGGAATTCTTTAATAATATCCTTCGAACTAGTGAACTCACGACTAATTCTGGTATTCATGGAATAGAATCGTATTGTGATTATAAATTGGTTTTAAATAATTTTTTTGAGAACTACTGCTTAAGATCTAATTCTGTATAACTTTTACATCATTTCTGTAAACAAATTACTGGTTCCCAAATGACTTACTAGAACTGTTTAAAAAATTTGAATAAAAAATATCAAAAATTAAAAGAAAAATGAATGGACTTTAACAAAATTAAATTAATTTAAAAAGTAACCTTACGAATCATTGGAATAAATATAAAAAAATATAGGTTCTGAAACTGTTCACAAATGCTTCTATAGAATTAATTTTGAATGTGACAATTTCGAACAAAAATAAATGATTAAAGCACTATTTCCTTCTATAAAAATGGAACTGGCTATGTAACACTTCTCCAGAACTAGTTCTGGAGGTGTGGAACTAGTTGCTTTTTTCCTATAAACTATATTTTTGTATTTTAAAATAATTTTTCGTTTTTGACATTTTCTTTTTCTTCAATTTTCGTTACGTTTGCCATCAAAATGAATAAATCAGAGTTGAATACAGTAATAAACAAGTTAAAAAAGTGTTTTTTCATTTAACTGGTTAAATTATTTGTTGAAAAAACTGGTTAAAAAGGAGAAAAAATAACTAGTTAGACATATATATCTTTTGTAATATACTTTAAATTGTTTAAAAATATAAATTAAATATCAGTATCAGTAAAAAATAATGGCACTTTTATGCATTGATTTTTAATTTGTATTAAATTTGCTGACACACTTTAGCATTTAATAACAACAAAAAACTATCCAGATGAATAAAAGTTAATAATATTACTAATAATTTACACAATATTTAATGTCACAATGTGTAGGCTTTTCAAATAAAATATTTAATTAAAATATTTAAAATTAATTGAATTCACCATGTTACAATAACAAAATCACTCGAGAAGTGACATAATGCAGGTTATAGGCTTTCTTGAAAACAACATAAATCTGTTTTAAAAATTTGCAATACACCCTGAAAATTTCGAAAAAACTGTTTCTAATTCTGTTCTTGGAAAGTAGAAGAAACAACCTATTCAATTGGTCTGCTTCAGTCAAATATTAAAAGCGAATTTTCAAATAACTTCTCGAAAAAATAATATTTTCATAATTTTTCGAGTTTAACTGCGATGTATTTATTACAATTTTTTCTATAAAATAATGTAATAATTTTTAAGGGCATTTTTGTTGTGGATATAATAAAATTTAATATTTTAAATTGGACAAAAACTGTAAAACTTATTCGATTTTATCTGTAATAACTTACTAAAACTTTCTATACATTTTTAATTTTTCGCCCAAAAACTGAAAACCAAATAAAAATATTAAAAGTATTTGTCTTAAAGTATATGAAGAATTTTTTAATAAAGTTCAGAAAATGCTTTCTCGTTTTATTCTAAACAAAATTACATTTCAAACTTTGTAAACAAATATGTGTAGTCTTTCAGAAAAATGAACATCAAAATCAAAATTTCGAAAAAGAAAAGGGAAAAATGGTGAATAATTATTATTTAATTTGAATGGTAATATAGTTAAAAAGCTACGATCTTGTGCTTTCAAAATCAATTTAAAATTCTTAAATTGACTTAAAATTTATGAAGCTACCAGATCTATAGTGCAAGAACTACCCTAAAAATGTTTTTTTTTTCACAATATCTCGGAATTTAGGGGGTGTTTCGATATTTTTTAATATTTTTTGTTTTGCGATATCCTCAAGAAGGTCTACAACTCACAAGTAAAAATAAAAAGGCCCATTTTGTAAAAGCGTGTTATTGAACAACAAAAAAAAAATTGTTTGTGCCTTTTCAAAGAAACATTTAATCGTGAAATAAAATGGAAAAAAGGTAACAAAGATTAAATAAGCAAAACAGTTCTGGTTTTGGCTACTTAATGAAAGAGAAACAGTTTTACTTTTTTTTTCTATTCATAGGTATGTAATGTTTTTATGTATGTTTTTTCCTTACAAAATTCCCTTTCATTTTTCATTATACCTTCATTTCTGTTTTCAATTTTATTCCATTCTTTTTTCTTTTTTTTGCTTCGTTTGAAAACCTAAAAGCTTAATCTTCAAAACAGGGTTTAATTTTAATAGATGCTGCGCTTTCTAAAGATATGTTTATATTCGTTGTCGATTACGCTTCATTTATTCTATTGTAGTTCTTTAGTAATCAAAGGCAACTAAAAGCAAATTTATAGACCAATACTTTTTGATGGTACTTGGTGCGTATATAAATAATGTTTTCTACATAAAGGTGTTTTTATTTTATTATTAAGAATAATATGTAGAAGGCGAACCATTCGTCCCTTTTTTAAGTGCTGTAGTTTTATAACCGTAAACGATATTTCTATACTTTCTTTTGTTGCATATGTGTTGATCTAAATTTTTTTTTTTATCGCAAAAACATACTTTTAGCAAAATATTTTTTCGGGTTTCAAAGTAGTAATGACGCACAGTTATTCCAAAACGTGTTTTTTTTTTTGGAAATAATTCTGTTACTTGTGAACCGTTGGAAATATCTTATTAAAATTGCACCTGGGCAGAGATAAGCTGTTTTCGAAAAAAAAAACGTGTTTTAAAAATTGACTTTTTCCATTCAAATGATCACACTGTTGTTATAAGAGGCGTACGTCCGAAAATACTTTTTGTGTGTTTACCCGACATGTGGAGGTATTTAATAAATATAATTTTTGTTTGATACTAGTGTTGAGAATTTTACAAACAAATTTAAAACAATTTTGGAAAATTGACAAAGTTTTGATAGGGCTTATGGGGAAAACGTTGCCTCAAGCTCCTTCGGGTTTACTTTAGATGCATCTACCTTAAGATTCCCTTTAAAAACATAAAGAAAAAACAAAAAACAAATTTATATATATATATATATATATATATATATATGAAGGAATCGGTTGAATAGAAATAAGGCCAATAATGACACCGCTACGTTAAAAAAAAAACTAAAAATAGAAATGAATAGAAATAAGGCCAATAATGAGACCGCTACGTTAAAAAAAAAAAAAACTAAAAAGCGAGGCTAAAACTGAGTAAAATAATTTCGATCAAAAACGGATAACCTAAACATGTACCTGTATTTTTTGTAGGGATTTACAAGTACTATTTATGTGTAAATTTTTTTCTGACGAATCATAAATGAATATTTTGAGATTTAAAAAAAATTGCATATCCGAGATGACCAACTTTGGAGGTCCACCCACTTGGCCCTAACCCGCTAGGAATCTGTAATTATTCAAACCAAAAACACCCCGTATTTCGTCCGGTGAAATTTTATTGAGATATTTCCAACGGTTCACAAGTTACAGATTTTAAAAAAGCGTTTTGGAACCACTGTGTAACGTCTGCCTCCTCTGTAAATTGAAAATGCCAATGTTCAGAGGATAAACGATCATCTATAAAAGAATAAAAATTCGATTGGTGCCATAAAAATTATCATTTCGTTTTCAAGATAAATGGCTATGCCAGATTTGCTTCCATAGCGAGAGGTCCCGCTTTTACTCTATGTATTAATTGATTATGGATTAATTGCTTCAAATAAATCAACATTTCCCATATATATATATATATATAGATATATATATATATATGTATGTATATATATATATATATATATGGACGTCACGTCTTTTTACACCCATTTTTTTGAAAATTATATTTTACTTAGTTCTATTTCATTTTTGACTCATCTGCTGAATCGATTCACATTCAATTAGGGACATGCATAGTTCGGAAATAACATAGACTAATTTTTTATGCCACGCCCACTTTTTTACCTAATTTTGCACATTTTTCTGAATCGCTTCACATGAAATTTGGCACACATATAGTGCGGAAGGAACTACGGCCTATAAGCCCTGTTTAATGGATACCACGCCCCCTTTTATACCCACTTTTTGTAACAAATTATTTAACATAATTTTTTACATGTTTTATAAAATTTGGCACAAATAAATTTCGCAATGTACTATGCTTTATATGGCATATTTTATATAATCACTTTTTGAAATTAATTAATATATATACTCAACTTTTCTATTTTTTTTTTTTTTACTCAAATTTAATTATTTAAGAGAAGCCAGACTCAATTTTTTTCATGGCTAAAAACTTAAGTTGATAAGTGGCGATCTAATTTTTACAATATGAACTATATATATATATATATATATATATATATATATATATATATATATATATATATATATATTATTACTACATTATTCCTTTTTCGTATTTGAAATACAAATAAAAATTTTTATGAGTCTATAATTATGAATTAATTTTAATAACTTAAGGTGCGTTTTTTAATATCAAAAAGTTACTAATGCCAAAAATTTGTAACTTATCTGATAAAAGGAATCATACCGAAAATCGATATTTTTTCCAAAAATAAAATAAATACTTTCTTCATTTGAATTCAATTAATAATAGCTATGCTCCTAAGTTGTCAAACGCGAAAAACTAACAAATTTTCAAAAAAATCGAAATACCCTGTAAATTTTGAGATATTTCGAAAAAAAAACGTTTTGATGATAATTGGAGCACTAACGATCTAGTAGCTGCCTAAATTTAATTGAATGTAGAAAGCAAAAGATCGTAGCTTTTAAACTTTATTTAAATTTTTTATATTTAATAAGAAATAATTTATTAAATTTTTCTAATTAAATTTGCTTTTATATTTCAAATAATACTAAAGATAAACTTAATATCTTAATATCTATATGCAATTTCATTTACAAATTGTTTAAATATTCAAACGATTATTTAAAAATTTCAAAACTTTATCAAATTATTTTTAATATATTTTTAAGCAAAATACTTTATGCTTTATTTGAAACATTCTTGGCGCAATAATAAAAACATATAAAAGGTTTAAATAAATTATTCCATATAAAATGGAATAAGCTCTAAAATATTTGTAAAATTTAAAAGAAAATAAATTTACAAAAAAAAAAAAAATAAAAATTTTACATCTGTGCGTAGCCTTTTGTAGAAAAATTTATAATAAATTGCATTAGAACTGGAAAAGTTTCATTTTTTAAAATGTTTAAAAATTTTCTTTCAATATTTTACCAAAACATATACAAATATATATATGGATAACAAGCTTGATTCTTTTACTTTCCATAAAATCTTAAAAAGAAGAATTTAACAAAACGATAACAAAATTTATCCAGGAACTTACCAAAAAACTCTCTTTTGAGCATAATTCAAAATTTTTAATAATTTCTAGTTACAAAATTATGCATATTTTCAATTAAACTTTTGCTTAAGATTTTACTTGAAAAATTATCATTTTTAGACATTTATCGTTGATAATTTATCTGTTAATATTTTTGTTTTGCTTCCAAAATGAAATTATCCTAAAATACATAAAATTTTCATTATGTATAATTTAATAATATCTAGGATAAATGTTGTAGTTTATATGAAAAAATTTGGGGAAAACTTTTTCTGTGTTGTTAATTAGCGCTTTTTGTAAAAAGGTTAGGATAAATTTTGATTTATAAAATAAAAAATAATTTTAATTAATTGATAAAACTAGTACTTAGACAAATTATTTTTTATCGAAAGATGCATTTTTTATCGTATGGTCCGTAAAATATAGGAAAAATAAATGATATTGCAAAATTATTTACCATTAGAAGAATTTAACATTTTACAAATGTTATTTAAAAAAGTGAAACAAACATTTTTAAAAATGTGCATTTTTTTTAAACCTATTGATTTACCTAAAAATTTTCGAAAGAAGATGCAAATTTTTGGATAGACAATGTTGAAGACAAATTCGTCACTATATTTTCTATTTGCGACAATCTAATTTTTTCCAAAATATTTTTTATTTATTTATTTATTTTTTATTATTGTAAATTTTTCTTCGTGTTTAATTTTTCTTATTTAAAAAAATAATATTTGATCTGTGCATGGATTACATTGTATTCGCCTAATTTTTAAATAAATTAAGCGATTTGATATTGTTCCCAAAGAAGACTATCACTAAAATAGAGTATAATATTCATGACTACTAATTAGATTAATAAAAAAATATTTCCACAAAATGTTAAGACTTTCATTGTAAGATACTCTGTAGGTACTAGTTCCTTCTCACGTATCCATCCTCTTTCCACCTCAACTACGAAACTTGTCAAGACAATAGATCAAACAAAGTTTAACCTTTTCCGAATCATAGGTTATGCAGGTCTAAACAATAATTTTTTACCATGTTTTCAAATAAAAGTACGAAAAATTTGTTTATTTTTTTTTTTTTTTTTTTTTTTTGTACATGTGAGTCCCTATGATCGTAAAGAAGTATATTTTTCATCCAAAATATGCAATTAGATAGAAATTTATTGCTAAAAATTGTTAAAGCTTTTAATGTTATGGCTCTTTAAATTTGCGGTTAAGCTTTGATTCTAAGTAGGGATGATAAATTTAGAACAGTTGTACTTTTTTAGTACAATTTTGTTGTCAAAAGTACAGCAGTACTCCAGTGATTAATTTAGTACAATTATAAAATTTTTCTCTCCTAATAAAATTATTGGTTAAATTAACAAACATTTTAGAATAGTAATTAAAATTTGATTAAATGCAGCAAAATTTATTCGTAAAAGCTTTTGAAAAAGTTTTTGATATGCGTTTATTAAATTCGAATCGGACATTTTTTGGAAAATACAAAGACGTATGTTTCGCTTTCTATTACTTAAATTGAGAAAATTTAATTTGTATATAAGCTTTTCTTTATCAGTAAAAAATTTTCAAGTTTTAAAATGCATTATCGTGACATTTAGCAAAAAAAGCAAACGCTTCAAAATAAGCCTTACTACGATGCACTAGAGTTAACGAATAACTTTGCCATTGTAAGGGAGAAAATAATATGCATCTACGTGTTTACTATAAATAAAATATTTGTTTTTCAGCATTGAGAAGAGCGCTTTTCATGTCAAAAGTTTACGTCCAACTCGCCACACAAAATTCATGTCATTCGCAAGGGAACATTGAAGCGATGTTTTACTTTTCTTTCTTTCTGCTTGCTTCTTTCGAAGCTTAAATTTTTATTGGGTTTTTACTTCAAAACTTTTGGTGTTTCTTTCAAAACTTACTTCTAAATCGAACTCATACAAATCTGAACATTATTTGCTTTGGATTAGCTATTTTTTTTAAGAACCCGATATAAGTATTCTTTCTGTTGTTAAGTCTTCATTTAACACTCTTATCGATTCTAAAACTTGCAGTAATGTCAAACGTAACCTTTTAAAAACTTTTCATTTCAAACTTGAACAATATCTATTAATTTTATAATTTATTTAAGAACTCACGAGAATTGTATTTAGAAAGTTTTATACAAAAGAAGTTATTATCATTTTAATACAATTACGGTCCAAAAGTACAATTTTTTATTAAATTTAGCACAACAAAGAAAATCGTATTTATCGTCCCTGATTCAAAGAGATAACCACTGAAATATTAATATGATAGATAAAAATCGTAACATGAATTTAAATTAAGTTTTATTTTCATGCTTTTTAATATATATCAGACAATCCGGGCAATGCCGGGTAGAAGTAGCTAGTCTTTTATATATTTTAAAATAAATTGATTTATATACCTTTGTATATACTTAGTATATTGATTTGTTCTTATGCGCTCATTTTAAAAATCATAAATCATTTTATTACTTTCAAATTTTTCAGTTTTCTTTATCTTTCTTTGATTTTATAAAATTCACTCAGCTATTTTAGTTACACATAAACTTTTCTCACACTCACTTGATCTCATTTAAGTAGATTTTATTTTTCAAATTATTTACACATCTTGTGTTGTTATTGTGACAGTTTATTTCAATAATCTCTCGCCCACACATTTTTATATACAACAAGTAAGAAAACTACAACCCGACCATATGGTACCCTTAATTTGGAAGGGTGATTTATACACCTATAAAACTGTTTGTGTGTTTGTATTAAATATTGTCTTGATACTAACATTTATATAAGATTTATGCAAGTTTAAGTAGTTTTCGAAAGTGGGGTTGTAAAAGCCGTTTATTTTGAAAGTGACCTAAGTCCATATATAAAAATGATGAAAATCCGTATAAAAATATTGTAATTTTTACATAATTATTTTATTTTATTTTATTTTTTACTTTATATTAAAATTTGTTAAGATTTCGGAATGAATAAAGAACAAAATTATTACATAAGAATTTAACTATATTTTTGACCAACTCAATTATTTCTTTTTTTATGAAGGGACATAATCCACTTCAAAATAAAATTATGGTCAATTACGTACCGACTTTACTAAAAGTTGGCACACTGATTTATGCTTATATAAAGTTTATTTGTGCCGAACTTAAATTAAATCGTGATATATTTAAGGAAATTATAAGTTTTATAATCCTATTTCGGGAAGACACTTTTATGGGGTCTGGGTGAAATAATGGACCGATCATATTAGCTTTAAAATTGCGATCAGTACTTTGTGCACAAGGTTTATATGGACAGACAACCAGCCAGCCAGACGGACGCATGGACGTTGTTAAATCGACTCAGAAAATTATTCTGAGTCGATTGGTATACTTTAAGTGGGAATATTGGAACATTTTTTCTGTCCGTTTAAAACAGCAATATAAACGCATAATACCTCAACCACCTGTGATGGTGTAGGGTATAAAAACACAACGAACGAAGAGCAAACACAAACATACGTACATATCGTCACCGAAAATGCAAACCAACGTAACATCACTTTTCATAACGTTACAGGGAGAACAAACAACTTTCTAAAATCAAAATTAATTGTCCAATAAATCCTTATATATCGACCATTATATTGGTAAAGAATATTTTTAATTATTTTAAGTATTTTTGAAGTTATGTAGGTTACGTTTTTTTAAATGCGTATTTTCTGAAACCAAAACGACGTAACATCAATATAAATTTAAGCAAAAATTATAATTAACAAAAAATTTAATGTTTTCTTCGTAGCAAATGGAGTAGTTTTTCTTATTTTTATTTCCGTTTTAAATTTCTACAATATTCATCCAGGACCCAAAAAGGATCCTTATTTATACGGAATTCGAAACAACGATGTCATCTGTCCACCTGTCTGTTAGAACAGAATCGGTCCATAAATAACCGTGATATCACGAAACAACCGAAGATACTTCCAAGCCTCTATATACGCTAGAGATTTCGTTCTTTCACAGAAAATTCGGAATTTGTTTTGAGAATTTTTCTGCTGAAGAAATGAACTCAATCGGTCCATTGGTATCCGAGATATTAGTATATAAGCTACGGACTGCGTTTTTATACGGATCGGTCAGAAATGTTTTTATAAAACTTCGGTTTCTTTGAATCAACCAAATCGGTTTATAAGCAACCGAGTTATTGGCAAATCTTTTTTTATATATTTAATGTCTGTTTTTCAAATATTTGTTATTTTGATGGGCACTAAAAAACAACCAATAAACTAAGTTAGAGACTTTGTTTTTTCAAAGAAAATTGGGATTTTTTTTCAAAACATTTGCGCTGAAGAAATGAACTGAATCGGTCGATTAGTATCCAAAATATCGACCAAAACCCATTTTTAGTTTTTTTTTTTTTGAAGCCCAGGCTTCGTTTTTATATAGAACGGTCAAAAATATTTTTCTTCTTTCGAATTTTTAAATCAATCTAATCGGTTCATAAATTTTTAAAATACCGTTTTTTTAATTAACGTTGTCTTCATTTGGTATTGTTGTCGCTTGAATTACTTTAAAATATACATATAAGTTTTTCATATAAGGATAAAATGGTTCTTTTTCATAATTTTTAATTACATTTTAAATAGCTTTCATATCTTTATTAATTTAGAAATCTAAGTTTGTTAAAAAATCAAATATTTTTTTTTTTTTTATTTTTTTTTATGTGATGTTACGTTCTTTTGACTCATGAAAATTACCACTTGTTGATACGTTGTTTTGCATTTTCTGTGGCGATATGTAAGTATGTATATACATTAGGACCGCTCCAAAATAACAATTGCACATACATAGGTATTAAGACTTGCTCGGATATTTTTATATGGTAATGTGTACTACATTCAAAAATCCTAGGGTCTTGCAATCTAAACCAAATACTGTAAAAATATTAAAAAGATAAATAAATAAAGTCGTGTTCAGTTTCCTACCATCAATTGAGAAATCTTCATATGTACATATATTAATTAATGACCCTAATGTACTTGCTTGTTTCTGATTCACATGTATACCACACCAAGAAAAATGTTTTAATATATATAAAACTGAAAATTTCAATACTCATTGAAAAGTAGCAATGATATTTATGGACTTTCGATCGAAATCCATTTAAACAAAAAATGAATTCAATCGACTTGTGCTAAAAATATCCAAAAAATAAAACTAGCACATCGTGTATTCATCGGCATATATAAATATTTTGTAGTCAAATTTTTCTCTTTAATCGGAAAGTAAAGAAACGAAATAAATACGTCTATCAATATAAATTATTTCGTAGCATAATTCTCTAAAATACCATACAAAATTTTTTATAACTTGCCTGTAGAATGTGAAAAATTTACTTTAAAACCCACGTATAAGTGTACATAGAATATTTCTTCAAGTAATTTAGCTGTTTAATCACCCATAAAATTAGGAACTTCCAAAAAAGTGAAAAAGATGTAGAATTTGTTGTTAGGATGTGCTGAAATAGAGTGGCAGAAACGGTAATTTTAACCCATGGTTGTTATAGCAAGAATGTCATATTTCTACGATTCCTATTCATTGCATCTAAAGTTGTGCCCTTTAAGTAATTTTTATTTTACTTTTAGGATGCAAAATTAATTAACATTTTTGAGATTAATGACATTTCATTTTAAAGTTGATATCATGGTTGGGACAAGGTTGAATTACTAAAGAGAGCTTTCTTAAATGTATTTTTCTTGCAAAGTCTGTCACTTTTCAGCTAAAGGAAATGTAAAATATTAAATAAACGATAAAAAAAATATATATATATATATATATATATCAGACTAAACATACGTGGTAAAGCTCGCGAAAATCCCAAAGTTTAAGTACTAACTTTTCAATAAATATTATACATTTCAAATGTAAACAAAACATTTCTGTATTTTTTTTTTCTTTTTGTAATTTTTCAATTATGTGACTTAACAAGACTTTGAAAGTTACAACTCTCCCCAATTTCCGTCGGTAGAGATAGGTGCTTAAATGAACAACAACACAAAATTAATGAAGCCGAGATATTGTTCCAATAATTTCGAACGTGGTTTTGTTTTTGGCAAAATGTCTAATAACATTGTATTAGTAACAATATAAGCAATCATGGTCCATGGTCTTTATCATTATTATTTGCAGTTCTTCAAAGATTGTGATTGACACGAGCTAGAATTTTTTTATATTTCTGATTTTTTCTCACAAGTTCAAATTTTAGTTATTAAAGTTTTTTAATATTTTTCACCATTTTGGAGTGACCAACAATGTATTTTCTACTTCGGTTCTGGTGTATACTCTTAATGTGCTTTAGTGAATAACAGTGTTTGGTTCCACGAGATCTTGAAAAATAATTTTTTCGCCAGGCACACTTTCAGGACTTCTTTCAGAAAATCAGAGTTCTTTTTTTTTTTTTTTTTTTTTTTCTTTGACATCATATTGTAGGAGGGGTCAATCAAAATAATTAATAAAATTTAGCAAAATTTTCAGATTTTCTTCAGCATTTTGGATTTTCAAAAAAGTCTTAGAATTATGTAAAACACATTGGGAGACTTGCTGCAGTTTACTTAAATTATTTTTTTAAAATAACAAAATAGATAAAATTTATTTAAAAAAATCTTCTTTAAAATAAATATTTTTAGCGAACTAAAAAATTTCTGGCTATTTTTCTATAATTTAATAGTTTTAAAAATGAAAAATTCGGCGCATATCATGTAGAACTTAACCTTCAGCATCGTTCGTCAAATAATATTGTAAAAATAGCTTAAAGTAAAATTTCTAACATTATGTTTTAGTTGGCAAGTTAGCTCTCAAATAAATATTAGGATGTCCAAAAAAATTACGATCAAATACCACAACAGATAAAATATCATGTCGTAGTTAAATGAGAAAAATCGTTTGGCCTTTTCCGGTCCAAATATATGATGTTTTAAAAAACGAAAAAGCTAAAAACTTCACAAAGATGTGCTTGTTTAATTGCTAATAACTTCTAAACTATACGTAGTAGATCTCTTTTAGTTTTAGTTTCATATTATAGTTTATTTGCATCAACAGTTCAAAGGTCAAAATTAAACAGTTATATCTTAAAAAACGATATTTTTAAAATTATTAAAATGAATATATTATGATCACATAACTCTTCTCCATACAAATGCAATATTTCAAGGTGGTCACTTATTTAGCTTAAAATTTAGGAAGCGGAATATGGAAAAATGCTAATTTTTTATAAGTAAAATTTCAAATATTTACAAAGTATGTCTTTTTATTAGCTCATATTTAAAATAAATTAAATTTTATATACGAAATTTTACTTTAGGTTTTATTTGGATACATAACTTCTAAACCAATGGAGTACCCAACACGAAATTTTGCACAGGTATGGAGAAGAGTTATGTTAACATTATATAATTTTTTAATAATTTAAAAAATATCGTTTTTGGAGATATAATGTTTTAATTTTTATAAGTCTAATTTTGACAATTGAACTTTCGAAATAAATACACTTGCTACATATCATTTTAAAGGCAATATCTTTTCTTTAAAATGTTACTTAAATTAAAATTTTATTATATCCAGTTTAGAAATTAATAATAATTAGATTATATTTTGATCTATAACTTCTGAACTAGATGAGTTTTGTCAACATCATATAATTTTTTCTAAATTTTAAAAATGCCGCTTTTTGATATAAAATGGTTTGATTTTTATAAATAAACAACATAACATAACATAACATAACATATAAATAAATACGAGTATACATTTCGTTATAAAGGTAATATCTGCCATGTATATTTTAGAAGTTATTAGCAATTAAACAGCTACACTTTTGTAAAGTGTTTGCGTTTATTTTATTTTTTTTAATTATTTCTTCGTTTTTCAAACCTTATAATTTTTAAACAGAAAGGGCCCTCTGTCTAAAGGTTTATGATTTAATAAACACTTCCAGTAGCCAATGTCTGTTTTCTGCCCATTTTGATATTTTCAGAAAATATGTGTAAAAAAAGTATCCTCCATAACTTGAAAAATATATGAAGAGTTTCAAAAATTTTGAGTAAAAGTATTTTCAATTTTTTTTTTTTTTTCTGACACTAACGTCGATTTGTGGTTTTATTAACAAAAATTTATGTATGTATTCATTTTTATCAATGCGCGCCAAAGTTGTGTAGGTTTAAATTTAAAGTCTCAAAAAAGTCTTAAAAATATATATAAAACAACGCGATTTTATAGAACTTCTAAGGTGCTATCAGCACATTTCAGAACTACTAAAGCATTTTCAATATTTATTAAAATACTCTGAAAAGAAAAATTTTTAATTTTATTTTTTGCCCAATTTCGTAAATATAAAAAATTTTTATTATTTAAAAATCTCTAAAAATAGCGGGCAATAATAGACATATTTTGGGATGTTTTGCTGAAAAAATCAAATGAAATTCAGTACTAGTTTGAAAAGTATAGTCGTTTAAACTCATGATATTCCTTACAAAATCGTGATTTTTGTTTTTCTTTAAAAAGTGAATTTTTGCAATATTTTAAACATTTTACTTATTTAGTGATAAGTTTTACATCTAAAATAGTTTTTTTTTACTTTAAAACTCGAACTATAATATGAAATTTATGAAGCTGACTTTTGAGCTTACGAACATCTTTTTTTGGTCCATGAAATTATGCTCTTAAAATATTTTGACGCTACCTATAGCCGTTATAAATGATTTTTTATTTTATTAAGTCAAGTCATATCATATATTAAAAAAATACAGAACCAAAGTGGAAAATTAGTAAAAATTTTAAAAATTGCGTAAAATTTTTGGCTTCAAAAAAATCGTTTTTTTTCCGACTATTTTCGACTTTTTCCTATTAAATGACTGAAATGACTATTCCTTTTAAATGAAGTAAATTTTTTCGACTTTTTACGAAATTTTCCGACATTTTCTGACTATTTTCGATTTCGACTTTTCGACTTTTTTCAACAAAAAATCGATTGTTCGTTTATTCGAAAGTCGATTTGATGAACCCTACTATAAAGAACCACCTCGTCTTTAAAATACTGTTATTTACATTTAAATTCACTTATGCGCGCAAATTTTTTATAAAAAAAAAAAAACTGAGAAATTAAAAAAATCGTAAATTTTTGGTTTCATTGTTTGTCGGTGCATAACTTTTCATTAGATAGTAATATGGTAACTTGTTATAAAGCATATGCATTCCCTCGACTTGCTATTAGTAGTTCCGTGAGATTTTATGTGAATATCCTAAGATTTTAGATTTCTTAGTTATATTGTAAAGTCTATTAGAATGCATAACAAGTTTTTCTATTTTTGAAAGAAACTTTAGAAATACAAGACACATAAAATCGGTTTCAAAGAGTTTTGAATTTTTTAAAATTCCTCATATATAAAACAAATAAAAATATTCTTCACCAATATATTGGGAGATATTGAAACATGTATAAATTCAAAAAATTTGTTTACAAGGCAACTTATTTTGACTTTAGAAATTTTTTTGTTTCCCCTGTGAAGTTACGAAAAGTGATGTTACATTGTATTACACTTTTGGTGAGGATGTATATCTTATATTTATTTACTTATATTCATACAAATTTAATTCTATTAGAATTGTTAAAAAAAATACATATAGTATTTTTAAAGTGGTGAATGTGTGCTTTTCTTAGATATCCTTTTTATACTAAGAAGTAGTGTTCCCAGGAGGTGAGAAAAAAACAGGATAAATTGAACTTAAAAAAATGTCAAAAAATTGCTAGATGGCCCAAAAAATAAAGCCAGATGAAAGCACATTTGTTTTTTTTTATTATTTAGAAACTGATTTTTTTTCTCGTTCTTTTTAGTTTTTGATATTTCTAAAGATATTGTAATAAATTTGTAAATAAAATATAGAACGGCTGCTAGTAAAATCATGCAATAAAAAATTCTCCAAAAAATTTCCACACAAATGTTGGTTATATTTCATATTAAAAATGACCCAATGTTTTGAAGTGATTTTTCGAAATTGAAGTGATTTTTCGAAGCAAACATTTACTTCAATGAAATTATTAAGCAATACATTCCGTTAATACAATAATGCTGATCATTGTATTAACGGAATGTATTGCATAAAACTTCTTATTTATTTACATTTTTTACATTTTAGTGATTTAGATTCAATACAACTTTTATTTGATGTTATTTTCTCTTACCAAAATTTTGTAAGATCAAATAATTATTTGCTCAAAAAATGGTAAAATATTTTCCATTAAGTGGTCACACTGTATTCACATTAAAAATTTCTTGTATGCTATTAAATAATTTTATTTGCCCAAAATCCGCTGAATTGTTGCTTGCCACACAAAAATATTTTATGGTCACATTACAGTAAAAAAATAAAAATATTTGTCAGTTTCTGTGAAATATTTCCCTAGCCTGACCGAACCTTTAGCCTTTCTAACGCTATATTAAAAATCAAAAAAGGCTAAAAAGAGCTAAAAGCTAAAACGAAAATTTTGAGGCAAAAAACAAAATGAAAAAAGGCTGGCAACACTGCTAAGAAGTAGAGTTTTTCACGGGAAATACAAGGACGGGAATTCCTCAAAATATGGAATTCCCGGAAATCGTGCGGGAATATGCAAAATATTTATATTTTCTAGCTTATATTTGGTTATGTTAATATCTAATGTCTTTTTACACTTGTGTTATGTATTTTATTTTGTTGCAAGTTATTTTTTAGATAAATATCTATATATATTAAATGTTTTCTGTTTAAAGCACAAATGAAAAAATTGGTCTAATAGTATCCAACAGTGTTGCCAAAAAAAAGGCTAAAATGTTAGTATTTCAACAACGAAGAAAATAGTTTCTTATTTACTTTTACTAATCTTATTTTTACAGAATCATCCATTTAAGCTTTTTGTGTATTTATTCGCATATATTCATTCTCCAAATTAAAAATGCCTTTTTTTACTTATTTATTTATTAGTCTACAGAAAAATATTCCTTACAGACCTTAAAAATATTAATAATGTTTATACTAAGAAAAAAATATACAATAAAATTTAGTTGAGGATCGAGAAGAATACCAAGATCAAGGAACTCAGATACTAATTCCAGTTGATATCCTCCCATCAAGAAATTAACATCAATATTCAAATTTCTAAAGAATCGCATATGTTTACATTTTTTTTAGATTGAGATGCATTAGGTTAATATTGCACCATACGAAAAAGTTATCTAAATCATGTTGTAAATAATATATATCACCAGCACTGTTATAGCTTAAGAAGATATTTGCGTCGTTTGCATACATTAAAATTTTAGAATATTCAATTACACATGGCCTAAACTAATTTTCTAGAGTTACTATATAGATAATTAAAATTATTTTTTAAAATACTTCATCAAAATTAGAGACTATTTATGATAATTATTAAAAAAGATCTTATTAATAAGAAAAAAATAACACAAAAATTTGGAAATACTTGATCAAAAAGTTGTATGGTTGAAAAATTACGAAAAATCACTTAAAAGCATTGGGTAATTTTTCATATGAAATATAACCCAAATTTGTATAGCAATTTTTTGGGCGATTTTTCATTGATTGTTATTTATAATTTATAATTATTATAATTTATAATTATTTATAAATTTATAACAATTTCTTTAAAAGGTTTCAAAAACTAAGGAGAATGAGAAAAATGTGTTTCTAAAATAAAAAAAAAACTTTTTTTCGGTCTAATTTTTAGGGGCATTAACCTTTTTTGACCTTCTTTAAAGTTCAATTTTTTCATCTCCTGATACACTGGTATCAAAACTAGAAACTGTAGATATTTCTTCTATTAGATCAGTACTAAAAACTGTACGTGGTTTTTGCTTAAGTTTTTCTTAGCTATGGACTAATAATTTAGTATAAAAATAAAAGGTAGTTGATTAACTTTTTGTATGTGAAAAGCTATTGTTCTTATAATTTATAAACCTATAGTGTGATTCAGTAACTTATTTTAACGGTAATCGAATCGTTTATTAAATTAAACAACAAAATTATCGATTCGGTAAAATTTTTAAAACATATTAAATATCTGTTTCTGTCGTTAACAAAACCACAAAATTTGTGTGTTGTTTATTTTATTAATAAAAACACATCGCTCCTTTAATTCAAGAACATCATAACTAACAAAAAATTGATTTTGTAGATAACGTATTCACAGTTTTTAAATTGTTATTACCTTAATAGAAAAATAAAGGTAACCTTAAAGATATAAACATGCATTTTTACAGAAGATAAAGCTTAATATAACGCATATTTCTGTATAATCTTGTTTTTTTAGTTATATTTTTCTTGAAATGAATGAGCGAAATGTTTATTATGTACACAAAAGCAGTAGTGCACAAATAATTCCCAAATTCTTTTTTTTTTATATTCTTTTTTTTTATATGCCACAAAAAAAAACAAAAATGTTCTACTGATGTTTAAGTGTACTTACTGAATCACTTAATCGTTACTACAAAAAAACTGAATCGCACTGGAAGGAATATATCTACTGAAATCTCTAAAAATATTTTGTTATATATTCTTAATAATATAAGGTTCAGGGCAACCAAAAATATGTAAAATCATATTTTTTCCTGGGCTTGAAATGTATCAAACTGTTAGTTTTTTATCGGATTCAGATATTTTTAAGAATTTTGGCTTCGATTTGTTACGGCATATTTTGTTCCTACCATCATATTTTTGGTTTAGTAGCATATTTTGTCATATCCTTATTTTGGAGCATATTTTTGCAATTTAAATGGAATATTTTTACATATTTAATACTCTAAAGAGCATAATTTTTCATATTGCAAAATTTTGCATCCAATAAAATTTTTTACATAATTTGCTTTCTGTGAATGTTTCTTTTTATTTTCAGGTAAGTTTTTCGAATCCAATTCCCTAATAATTTTTATTTTATAAATTTATGGAAATATTGTAATTTCCTAATACAATGCATTAGCTTTTAAAGTATTTAGGTGCAAAAAGAAAATATTTTTTAGTAAATGCTAATATAAATGAAGTTATTTTTAGCAGAAATAGTAATAATATTTTAAGATAATATTTTTTAATTTTAAGAGCATATTTTACGATTTTAAAAGCATAGAATACTTTTTTAAAGCATATTTTTGGTTGCCCTTGTAAGAATATATAATTATTGTATTTTTTACAAAAAAAAAATTATAGACAGTAAATCGAATATGAAACTTGTTACTTGTTACAATTTTTCATTAAGTTCTCAATCAACAAATTTCATTAATGATACAAATTTACATCGCTTCAATTTTATTTATTAAAATATAGGAGAAAACAACGAATTTCGTACACCCGACGAAAGTCACCATCTCCGATTTCGCTGAAACTTGGTATACACATTCACAACTAGATTTATTAAATTAAGTATCAGTTTGAGCCAAAGTTTGTTTAAATCGGACAAATAAGTTCGAAGATACAGTCCTGGCATATATATTATGAAAATAATAAAATATGAATTTAGTAAATTTATAACAGATATTTTTTTAAACTAATGGTCAGGTATGAAATATGACCAAAATAGCTAATTAGTCTTAATATTAAATTATATATTTTACTAGCAAAAACATATAATAATAATCAAAAATCGTTTTAGTATTTGGCAAAAGAATTTTGACCAATATATTTTGCACGTTTGGTAAAACAATTTCTGATTTTGTTTAACCAAAATGTTATTAAACAAATAATACAAAAACTAGGTTTGAACTATGTAAAGTAAGTTTTTAACCAAAAATGATACTGAACCGGGACCCCAATGGATGGTAAGTGAAAATCGGCAATTTTTGTAGGAGAAATACGTCAGAAACTGATAAGAAAAAAAATTCACCCAGGATGAAGAACAAGACTGCGACAATAAAAATATAAATGCATACCTAGTGAAGTCATTTTTAATAACCCCGCTTTAACCCCGAATGCCATAGAAGTAGAATATTAAAACTGCATACAGATATTGAAAGTACCGCATGTCCACATTCGAAATAATACAAATTATAAACATAATCGATAAGAATGTTTAATTAATAGATTCATAATAAAAAAATATTTTTAAGTATAATTTCCTATAAATTTTATACGTTTTTTTTTTTTCAATATCCTAGTTTACTATGCTGTTTTTCTAATCAAAATTTTTATAATCTGTATTTCTTCACATAAAGATGTATAGTACTTTCAATAATAACTATCTTAATGTAATTTTATTGTTCCTGGTCCATGATCTTTGGTGTTTAATTGGGTTTCTTTTAAAACATCTGCTCCAAGGATGCAAAAGTTGATACTATAGTACTTCAAAAGTACCGATATACACTCGAGTCATTTGCTTAATATTCCACAATCCGAATTAAACTTTTTTAAATGAAAATATATTTTGAAGATAACGAGGGCCTATATTCAAAACCTTCGATCTCAGTCTTTCATGAAACTGCGTTTTTGATGCCATTATATTCCCTATAACAACGCTCAACTAAATTTCAAATAAAATATCATAGTTGTTCCAATTTTATCAACAGTTTTGTATCCCTCTATCTAACGAAATAAATATCTTATTTTTTAGTGCAAAACTCTGAGTAATTATATTGTATTTCGACAATATAAATATAACTTATACCAATTCTAATTAATTTATACATGCTAAATATGAATCTGACAAATCGTGTAAATAGTTCTTTACCCTAATTATTTTCTTTACCTATCTATTTTCATATTAGTTATGGAACTTGACAAAAAAAAATTATTTCCCCAAAATTTCGGGACTTTCACTGTAACAGTTCCATAGATATGCGATAACTAAAATTTATCTTGTCTGAGGGTTAACACTTCCCCTGGAGCTGCCCGCCATATTTTATATCAGTTATGATTCTTAATAAGTAAATTATTCCCTCACAATTTTAAAACTTTTGCTAATAGTTTTTCATTTAAGCGGTAAATAATTTTTACTCCAATAATAATTATTATTTTGTTTGTATAGTAGATTATTTAAATTGTGTTGGTTTTTTATGTATTTTTTATACAATACCCTCCGTATCGTTATTTTATTTATACACATTGAATATTTTAAAAGTGCATAAACTTCTATCTCTCTTTAAAATTTCCAACAATGTAAAATATTAAAAACAAATTATATGCATTACTCTTATAAAAGAAAACTGTTTTGAATACTTGCAAAATAAGAGAAACAAACAGTTTTTTTATTTTCCCGAAAATTTGTGTTTTTCGAGGTTTTTCGTGGGTTTTGAATATATTCCCTCAATATATAATTTTCGAATAGAAACCTAATTTTTTCTTAAAACCTTTGATTTAGACTTACAATTGGTTTTCAGAAGTAATAATGAAATTGTAATGAACACTATCTCTGATTAAAAGCTTTTTTCGTAATTCGACACGTTATTAGGACAATTCAAATAAATTTGTAGGTTTAATTTATAAAATTATAAATTTTAAAAGATATGTAAAATCAAGTTCCTATGCTCTATAAATCAAATTGAAATGAAAATGTTCCAAATTTCAGACATCTGACAATAAATTATATGTAAACAAAACTAAACATGAAGTGCTCGATTTTAAGGAATTGATCTTGTACGACTTTTTTCTTCCGTAAGTTTATTTCCATAACAGGTCCACGTTTTATTAATGTCTTCATATTTTGCTATAATATTTAACCTGAATAAAATCATTTAATGATTTGGTATCGAACTTAATCCTTCCTTTTAGATACAAAAATTCGTTTATTTTGCACTAAATAAAAAAATAAATAACTCTCAAAAATTTGAAGTTTTTTACTCTGAGGACAAAAAATTTACTATTTGAAATTTATTTTGATACCGAAAAATATTTTCATTTCCCATCCCTGATCTGCACTATACGTTGCAGGTGAATTATTTCTACGGTGCAATTTTTTTATCTCTATTACATTGCTTGTGCTCTTATTGTCTAGATAAGTTGAATTCCTAACGTCTTTCTTTAATACAAATTTCATATTTTAACTCCTGATTTCATTTTTCAGAACAACTCTTTTCGAATCTAATTTTGTTATTATTTGTTTAATAATTAAAGCGGAACTTGTTTCGTAAATGTATTAATTAAATTCGTAAAAGTACTTATGCAAAATAATAAACGATTTTTGATTATTCCTTATATCCATATTAATATTACAAAATTAAACGTGATTTTATTTATTTGTGGAGCAATCACACGAAACTAATTGTCGAAGACCCAAGTCGGTTGTCATGCTACAACAAAATGCATGTAATCAAATATATTTTGTTGTTGCACAAAAATTAAAATATTTTTTTTTTTTTTTTTTTTCTAAAAAAAAAACAATTTTTTTCAATTGTCAATCTAAAGTTTCGCTTCTATTTGAATACTATCAGCCTAAACCGCTGAACCGATTTGAAACGGATAAAATTTTAAATATAGATCAATTTTAAAGTGGAAGGAACTATACGATATAAATTAATTTCATATTGCTGAAAATGGGGAAAACATTGCAATATTTCGCAGTTTAATTTTTTCTTAATATTTTGATAAAAATTGAGTTCTAATAGAAGAAAAATTACGAGAAACATCTATTTTTTTTTTTTTAACTGGCCAAAGTTGTATTTAATTTTCTTTAATTTTTTTATCAAACTTTTAAATTTCATGCAACACAGGGGCATTCAGCTAGTATTTTATAAAAATGAAGTGTAAGTTTGTTTGTTTATTTGTTTGTGTATTAATCACGCCTAACCGGTTGAACAGATTTTTACGAAATTTGGGTACACAGATAGTACTAGTGCCGAAGGTGGTTATAGGCTATGTTAGATCACGATTGTCACGACCACATTTTATGCCCACTTTAAAAAAATATTTTTTTCAATTTTGCACGTTCTCAATGAAGCTATTTACATTTAATTTTACACACAGAGGAGAATTTCATAGGCTACATTAGATCTTGATCCCTAAATTCAAATGTCCCTAAATTCAAATATGATATTTTATTTTTCGATAGGAGCAGGGGAGTGGTAGTCCCCATACAAAGCAGATATTCATTATCTAAAGAACTATTATAGTTATAAAAATAGGACGGATAGGTCCAGTGGAGAGGTATCCCCCGTACAAATAAGACATTGATATTGGCATATTTAAAGTGAAAGTCTTTAAAAGTTGTAGGAGTAATTTTCATATCAGAGAGAATAGAGTGGATAGGCCCAGGGAGAGTAGTAGCCCCCATATAAAGTAAATATTAGTTATCACATCAAATGTAGTATTAAATAATTTTTTAGTAAAGTATATAAGATAATAATATGTATATTTAGTTAACCATTTTAGTCCTATCTAGTATGAAGATATAATCATGTATGAAGATTATTAGTTTATTGTTGCCAAAATATATATTTGAAGTACTTCAAAATTTTTATTGACGTAATGAGTTTGTATATCAAATTTAGTCAAAATCAACATCTCTATTATTTTAAATTATAATATCAATCTTGAGTGCATCTTTCAGAAAGCAAACTGTGTAGATCATTTAAAAATTATTAATGATATCATTCTCGGGCTTTTTTTATCTTCGAAATTATATCGTTAAAATATTATTACGATATCATTTGGTTCGTTGGGTGGTTATATAATAAAATAGTTTCCTTTTATTTTAAAATGTGTATATTTTAAAAGAAACTGAATTGGTTTATTGTTTTCTGTTTTTAAAGTAATTAATTACTTTATTTTAATGATTTTTGTCCTTCATTTAACTAAGATATTTCATACATCTTATACAATTTTCAATTATTTTTTTTTTTTTTTGGCGGGAAATCTGGTTATCTCGGAAAATTTAAAAATCAATCCGGATTTCCCGGGAGTGGAAAAAGGACGGGAAAAGAAAAACACTACTAAGAAGAGATTTACTTTAATAGATTAATTTTAAATTACTTCAAAAACTTAGTTCATCTTTGGAAGTAGTGAGAATATTATTCCTTTGAAAGTACTTTCACCTTTTTTGCTGAGCACGTAAACCTTTTTCACCGGATAGGGCTTTAATGTTCACAAATGTCATTAATATATTGGTATTTTATTTAGTACAATTCAGTAACTAATCATTTTATTATTTCTTTTTTTTATTTCGAAAGTAAACGTCAAAGGGAAAAAAAATACAGTGAACCAAAAAAGTTTAAGCAAAAGTTTGACCCTGGATTCAAAGCTGAAAATATATTTGGCTTCAAATTACATTCCCGCAAAGATTATTATTTTATTCCCAATAAATATCGATTCGATCCTAGGAAAATGTTTCGAAAATTTCGAATTGTATTCGAACCTACAAAATATGTGTCCTGAAATAAAGAAGATAATTTAAAAAAATTATTATAAAATTATAACATTACGTTTCTATAAACTTTTTAAATAATTATAAAGTATAAAATTAAGTTTTTTGTATTCAGTTTATTTTGTAATTTTTCCCATTCTTACTAAGATAATGTTTTTCACATTTAAAAAAGTTTTCAATGATATTATTATGATATTGAAATTTCGAAATATTTTTTCCAATAAAATAAAAAACATAAACATTTGGAAAAACTTCAAAATAAAAATATAAAAATTTTCAACAAACAAACAAAAAAAACTGAGAATAAAATACAAAAAATGCATTTGTTAACAGCTTTTTAATACTAAAACCAAGTTTTTTAGGTACATAATTGCAAAAATATATCCGTAAGGAAAAATCTTGCTTGTAAATATTATCATTGATAATATTTGCATAAAAATATGTCATGTTATATATTTTATAACATGACATATTTTATATAGGACTTTTTTCTTATTTTAGCTGATTATGGTTCATTATTATTATATTTAGTATATGTATTTAAATGCAAAAACATAATTTTTGGTATTAAATGTCATTCAGAACAAAATGTGAACCATGGCGATTATACTATCGTTATTTTCAGAAATTGCGATACCGAAAACGATATCAAAATTTTTTAGAAATTCTATATCATAAGGAAAGGTACACTTTAGTCCATAAAAACTAATGTTTTAGATTCGAAAACGATTATCACAAGAGATAATTTTTATCACCTAAGTGATATCGTTGCGATAATTTATTTAATACTTGGCAATGACGTATCTATAGAGAACCCAGTAAAATTTTATAGAGCCTTACTTAAAAAATCAAATAAGACCATATGAATTGGAGAAGAGGTATAAATTGGAAATATTGAACCTTAAAATAAATAAGCAGTTCCTATGCTGTATTTATATATTTTTTTAATATATAAATTTAGTCTCATCGATTTCGAGCAGCCTACATTGTTACAGTTTTGCAATTTCATACATAACTAATAGCTTGTAGTGGTCTTTGTTCTTAGTTTTGGTATCATCTGTTTCATTAACTACTTTTTGTATATAGACCAGGAACAACAACAATCTCATAATTGTTTAAACACCAGAAACAAGAAAAAAAAAATAATCGAAAAACAAAAATTATCTGCCTGTCTGGCTGTCTATGAATAGAGTACATTGTATGAACAGAAATTATGTCTCAAATATGTTTGTGTGTGTTGTATGTGCTCGTACTAGTCATAGTTCGAAAATGCGATACAAAAATACAATGTGTTAATTTTTACCACAATTCTCGAGATGTTTAAGTTTTGCAATTAGTTCAATACTAGAATCTCCCACGTAATGTCGATATTTCGAGTACAACATGCCACAAAAGTGTGTTGTCGATACTAAAATAAGAAATCCGAATTGTAAAAGTATATGGAATTTACATAGGTCCATTGATTTTAATCGAAGTAGTAAATACTGCACGTGAGTTTCAAATTGTTACTTAATTTTTTACCTCTTTTCTTGATGTTTTGATTTTTTTTAAATTTTGGTTTGTTTTAAATAAGTAATATGTTTAAATAAATCAATAATCTTTGATGTGAAAAATTTATAAATAATTTGTACCGGGAAATAAGCAAAAATATATATTAAACACAAAAACAAAATAAATAAAAAATGATTAAGTTGTTTGTTTATCTAATCAAAAATTACTATTTTGTTGTGAATTTTGGAAATGTATTCATGATGTGTGTGAATTCATTTGTAAAAAAAATCAGTCAGAGATCATAAATAAATAATTATTTCAAATTTTGTTTCAAAAATAAAAAAGAAATTTTTTGATTGAAACATAAAAATATGTGTCCTCGATACTGATTGACATAATGAACTGCAGTTTGGTAAGATTAATATTTAAAAATTAAACTTCCAACATATTCTTATAATTATTAATTAAAAAAAAGAAACCCAAATCAATAAAAAAGTGGTTTCGCTTATAAATATTAATTCTTTGACATTTACCAAATAATTTAAATATAAATTATGTTTGTTGAATTTGACTTAAAAATAAGTTAGAAAGATATAGCCGGTAAATCCCGTGCATCAAAATTCCGGTAGATGTCTTACATGGAACCTGTAGCCAATTATTGACGAAATTTTGTAATTAAACATTAGTATGTGTAATATTACATGATACTAATTCTTATTTATAAGGGATTATTTATGTACTTAAAGTGATTTCCTTATGTGGGAGCTATGGTTAATTATGAACCGATCTTGATGAAAATTGGTATTTTACTTTCTAAATATAAAACTTTTTTGTGTCAAATATAATCTTAATACCAACATTTATTTGGGATTTATGCACTTTAAAGTGATTTTTGGAATAGGGAATATGGTCAAATATAGGCCTACCTGATGAAACTTGGGGCACAGGTTTGTACTTATACACGATTTTTTATATTGAATTTCATTACAATACTGCTATATTTAAGGTACATATTTCTGAGCGTTAAAGCAACATTTCGGAGGGACATAACCAATCAATTTCAATAGGCTTGATCCTTGTACCAAAATAATTATGTGTGAAAAAATTCATTAAGATATATTTTAAATTGCGACGAGCCATCCAGACGGCTGACGGACATCGTTAAATCAACTAAGAAAGTAATTCTGAGTAAACGATATACTCAACGGTGGGGTTCGACAACTTTTTCTGTGTGCTACATACATCTTCACAAACCACCTATGGAAGTGTAGGATATAAGTATATTTAATAACTTAAATAGCGTTTGCTTGGTTTACGCCGAGTAACGAATAGATACAAATAAAATGCTTATAGGAGAAAATGTCAATTCAAGAGTACTAACAACAATGTCAAATTTGCAATTTCCAGTGACACATAACATTATTTAATTCTGTTTACTGTGGCATCATTCTTTAATTTTCATCTAATCAGAGCAACCTTATATACGTAGAGAAAAGTCATGTTCACAACATGATTGCCGCAACATCAATATTTTCCCTGCAATGACATATTGTTATCACAAATATCTTTATTGTTAAACAAACTTTATTTGAACAACAATTTTGTCACTGTAATAACGTTTTTGTTTTTAGTTTCATAATAACATGGCTGTCGCAATATATATAGCAATATGTTTGGTTAAATAACATGTTGTTGTTGAAATAATAGCTACAATAAAATAATTTTCATTAGACAAAAATATTGTTATGCTTGTTATTATGATTTAATAATATTATTTCCAGTTTTATTGACAATCATAAATATTTGTAATATTTGTAATATTTTAATACATATTGTTGATGCTGTTTTTGCATCAGTTTTTTGTGTTCAATGAATGGAATCGGTTGATAAAAAAAAGAACTAGAAATTGTTGGTAAGTGCTTTTATTAAATTAGTTTAACAAATTGTATAATATATTAACTTCATTCTTTTTTCTAGTGACAACAACGCAATATGAAATTCGATTTCTGTCCATTCAGTGCATACAAAATTTACCCCGGCCATGGACAGTGGATGGCAAATCTTTCTCGGACAAGAAATGCGAACTCTTCTACTTGATGAAACAAAATCCCCGTAAGGTTACCTGGACCGTCTTGTACTATCGCAAGCAGTATATCGAGGAAAAAGCCACCAACAAGCATATCCGCAGAACAGGAAAGTTCCAACATGCTATTGCTGATGCTTCCTTATTATTATGGCTAAGTATAACGGGAAGCTCGAGGTTCATCATTCCTAGTACTAACAAGATATCAGCGAGTCCTGTAACAAAAAAGTGCTGCCAAACGTAAATCTAAGGCTGCCCCAAACAAAAAGGGCCCAAAGTACAACAAAAGACTACTCCCCGGTAGGCAAGTGAAGTGATTTTCAAATTAAGTGTGCTTTTGATAAGATTCCATACAAAAAACCAACTAAAGAATAACGATAGATAGTTTTTAAGCAGAAAAATAATATGGTTGTAGCACAACAATATTTTTATGGCGCCTCAACCATATTATGGTTGCATAAATGATAAATGTTTGTGCCACAGTCATATTTTTATTGTGTCGTAACCGTATTATAAATTAAAACTATTTATGTTTATTTACTTCGTAATATTGTATTGCTACATGTAAACATAATATTATGTTCCAGCAACAATAAAATCTAACGATAATATGACACTGTTCGATTATGATTCACCCAACTATATTTTTTTTCTGAGTGTAGATACTACTACTTGTGGTTAGGATAGCTTGAAGATTATTAGTCGGCATCGATTGAAGTTTTATTTAAACTAGACAATCCGTTCACAAGGACCATATTGATCACCTCTCGAGTTATACTAATGCGACCTCCTAAAAAGGGAGAAACTGTATCTACGGTAGACATACCCTACTGAACCGAATATTTAATTTTTTCGTATTGTTCCTGTACTCAGCTCATAAATACGTATCGTTCGAGTGGTTTTCCCATATTTGAATTTCAAAATAGTAGATATATGCAACAAACTAGAGCCCATACGTAATAAGACTACGTAGTCAGCTTTTATCCAGCACATTAACTTTTACATCAAAAGGAGTGATTCGTAGCTTCCATTTGACATCTATATTTGATTGATATAATCCTCGTAAATTTTCTATAATATTCTTAAACATTGCTCATATTTCAAAACGTTGAAGTCCTTTTGAGAGGAAATTTGGCATACCGGAAAAAAACTGGGTACACATTTTTTTACCATGTATAGTCTCTAGTTTTATCCATATAACGATTTTTTTCATGTGTGGGTATTATTGCTTCAGGCTGACATATATGTGAAAATAAATACTAAAAGGTAACATTTTCAATAAGATACTTTCTTAAGTTTTGTGCTACAACATATATGTAAATAAAAAATATTGTTATATTGTAGGGATTCTTAGCTTTCATTTGACAGTTATACTGGGTTGATGTAATATTCGTAAATACTTTATATATTTTTTTAATATATATCCTTCTAAACTTTTAAGTCCTTTAAAGAGGAAATTTGACGTCCTGGAGAAAAAATGAGTACGCAGTTTCACTACGTATGGTCTCTAGTTTCATTCATATATAGATTTTTTCATGTGTGAAAATGACTGTCTCTCTGTGTAATATTTAATTAGTTACTCTTAATAAAAATCTGTTTTTAATTTAAGGAATGTGTCCACCCATTTAACTTCAGCTTAGCGCGTTTTGGAATTTTTCCGACTCGTTTTGGTTACAAATAGTTGACAACGCTGAATCCAAGCAGTAAAGTAAAGTCAAAATTTAAAAACGTTGGAGTTTTTATCTGGCCGGAAGAGAAGTTTTTCCACAATTTTCAAAAATAGTTAGATGTTATCCGCAATAAAAACCTTCTAAAAAGGAAAATGGGATATAGTTTTCGATAGTTATTATGCAATTAAATTTTGTTTAATTGTTAATTTTTATTTTTATTTATTGTTTATTAATTAAAATTGTTTATTAATTAAAATTCAAAGTTTTAGTTTCTAATTTGTTTTCCACTTAGAAATTTTTTTTTTTTTTTTGCATTGCACTTGATCTGATATATTATTGAACCAATTTTCTTGCAATAATTGTGGAACATTGTCCTAATTCACAACAGATGAAACTATTTACTTATTATGACTTATTATTTAACTGCTGTATTCATAATTGTTATGCTGGTGTTCGTAACGCATAGAAAAAGATGTCCATCACCCACCTTAAAGTATACCAATCGACTCAGAATCACTTTTTAAATCGAGCTAACGATGTCCATCCGTCCATCTGGCTGGCTGGACGGCTGGCTGCTTGTCCATGTAAACTTTGTGCATAAAGTACGGGTCACAATTTTAAAGATAATTCAATGAAATATGGCACGTGGAAGGACGAAGCCTATTGAAAGTGGTTGTGATCCAGGAGTCGCCCTAAAATGCATAAAATTATCTAGGTGTTAGTATCAACGCATTATTCTGTATTTGTATATTTTATTTTACATTTAGTAAAATTTTCCATAGGTGTAATATAAGTCCCCTTCCCGAATTTGTATGCTCGTATACAATGGTGTAGTGTATCATATAGTTGGTCTTGACCGACTATATTTTTCCTCCTCGTTAATAAAGTACTCGTATGATGTATCACAATATATTATTTAATTTTATATTACATTTGAAATGTTTTTACTATACGTATACACTAAGACATTTTTATTTCTTAACATTAGAAATAACGTCGGCAGAATAACGAGAAAACAATTTTATTTCCCATTTTGTATTAAGGGATGGAGAAAACCTACATAAGAAATTTATATGTTAAATTGTATTTTTTTATTGAAAAACTTAATTTATCTCGCATTTTTATTCTTTATTTGTCTTTTCAAAATAAAATTAATTATTTTGCACATTTCTTTTTGTAAGAAAGGAAAAAATTTTAAAAAAGAACAATAAATTTAATAGCATATGTTAAATATTATTGCTCAGCTTTGTATTTAAACATTTATTGCGAAATAGATTGCGCAATAGATTTCTTACTGGTCCACATGTAAAATTTTAAAGAGAGAGACAGCAATTTCCAAGCCAACATAAAAGTGTCTAAGTATGGACTAGGGAATATTTTTGAGAATTTAATCAATATACATATTTTTTTATACTAAAATTATGCATTTATTTAAAGACATGTATTTCTGTAGTACTATTTCGTGTGTCAATTGAATAAGGAATATTTTAAAACTAAGCAAACTGTAATTTATTTTTAAATTTTATTTTATAAAAATGAAAGTTATTATCTTCTAGCATTCAATTAGTAATGAGTACTGCCACCATTTTTAGAAATAACCTCAAAAATGCGATTTGGCATCGACTTGTATAATGACTCTAAGTAATTTAGCGAAATTGAACTCCATGCTTCCGTTATTGCATCCTTTAAAGATTCTATCGTCTCAAATTGTTTTCCTCCTTCATAGACTTTTCTTGCAAGCCAACCCCAGATATTTTCCATTGCATTCAGGTCTGGTGGGGGACAATCCAAAAGTTGAACACCTTGTTGATTAATCCATTGTTTTACTGCTCTGGCGGTATGAATCGGAGCGTTGTCGTGTTGGTACGTCCAAGGTATAGGTCCAAAGAAATCATTAAATTTTGGAAATACTTCCTCCAGAATGATTTTGTAAGTCGTTGCAGTCATTTTTTTGGATACAAAAACCAACTCTATAGTACCATAATACGAAATGGCACGCCATGCAATTATTCCGCCTCTCGGCTGTGTCTGCGGCTCAAAAATAATTCCTCCTTATTTAGGTCATGGAAGTAATAGTTATACCCGTCGGGACTATCAATATTAAACTTTTTTTCATCGGAAAATACAACTTTGTTGGACCATGTCATTGTATTTTTGGCAAACTGTAGACGTTGTGATTTGCGTTTTTCATTAAGTGGAGGTTTTTTGCAGTTTTCGTCGGACTATGTATGGGCACGACTTTAAAATACGGTGCACTGTTCTTAGACTGGCACTGACTTCACTTTTTTCATTAGAATTTGATGCAATTCTAAGAATTTTTCGTCTTTCTTTTGGAGTTGTTGACATTTTCTTCCGCCCTTTCATGTTTTTTCCATATCTTTTCACGTTATTTAAATAATTGTACACAACTGTCTACAACTGTTTATTTCTTCAGGAAACTAAAGCCAACGCTTTGAAACTTGGATGCGCAAAAAACTTTTTTTTCTGAACTTTAGTTTAGGAGATATACTTAATTAAATTTAAATAAATGTGATTAATTATTCAAGTGGCAAGCAGTATATATATATATATATATATATATATATATATATATATATATCTTTTTTTAAAGAATTTAACTCCACAAAACTTCCTAGCATCGGAGAGATTTTTCTGAATACGAAATATTTGCTTTTTTTCAATAAATTTAATTTCAACAATTAATAATATAAAACTTTTTTTATTACTTACTGGAAACGTCTAATCGTGCTGCAAACTAAGGTTCGAAAGAAATAGTTTTTTAATTTGATAAACATTTCATTCCTTTAAAGCGTTCACAACAATTTTAATTTATAGACTTAAATGTATAAACACAACACGTCCGGATTTCCTTATATAGCCGCATTTTAAATTAAACAAAAATTTTATTTATTTCCTTTTCATTTTTTAATTAAAACATTTTTCAATTTTGTTTTCGAAATTCATATAAATTTTTAAAAAAATATGGTAATATTTTTTGTGAGAGAATTTAAAATAAAACTTATTTTTTTAACGAAGCGGATTGCGCATTTTTCACACTAATTTGTATGAAGATTACCGGACTGGGCTTGTTGTGTTTATATATTAAATTCGTTGTACTTTACATGTAATGAATTAATTCTATAGAGAAATAGTTCCTTGAAAAATTTACTATCAAATGAACTATTAAAATTAAAAAAAAAATATGTATTAAATCATTCAAATTTCTTAATTCAAAACTATTACATATTAGATTTAGGAATTATTTTTAATTGATGAAAGAAAAAAATGGAGATTTAATTAACAAAAACTTAATGTGATTCTTTAATGAATTACTTCTATTCGACAAATAGCCTTTGAATGAAGCTACAGAATTATATTTTTGGAAATAGTATTATGGAATTAAAAATTAGTATTTCTTAATTCAGAATTAAGATTTAAAGGAATTAGGGTAAGGTATATTTAGTTCTTTCGCAGATCAAGTCGCAAATCAACATATTTCTAAAAGGAAAACGCTGCAATAAAGAACATTTTCGGAAAAAAGCAAAATGCTGAATTGGCAACGCTGTTTATACCACATAATTGTTCAATTCACACCTTATTGTATGAGTTGTAAGTCTGATGTTATAATAATTGTACAATTGCATTGTTTACTTAACAATTTTGAAATGTAAAATTATCAAAAAAATTACAGGTTTTGAACATTGTTTCTTTGCGACTCCGTTATGACCTTTAAAAACTCTAAAAAAAATTCAGATCGTACAGATTCATATTCCATTTAATGTTGCAGAAATCGAAAAAAAGCGTTTTTTATGCAACGTCCTAATGTGTATGTGTAAACAAAAAATAATAAATATTTGTGATTGTAAATATTAAAATAATCCTACAATATGACAAAGTATACGATGATGACGTGGATTTCGATGACGTTGGCACACACATAAAATGGGAAAAGAAAACAAACTAACAGCAAAACAATAAAAGCACGAAACAAAATGAATTAAATAAATAAACATTTTTATTTATAATTTATATTATAGACTCCACATAATAAGACCTAAACGTACGAGTTGATATAAACTCAAACGTTGCACAGATTAAATTATCTAGAATACACAAGATATACTCACACTTGTATCATAACCCAGCAGTTTTCTTATTGCATTTCAAGATAGTAATAGAGTCAATTACCATTTTCCTCTTCCTCAATAACTGAACATATTTAACATTAGAATCTATTCTCAGTAATCGAAATAATGAATAGAAAGGATAATTTATTCTCTGCTAGGGCATGCAGATATGAAAGTATGTAAGTTTGTAATCCATGAAGACCTTAAATTCCTAGTAAAATCACTCGTTCGTGCTGCTGGAATTTATTTTAAACACGTACCGTTAAAAAGTAGACGTAATGTAAATGAAAGTGAATACAAACATATGTATATTAAAGTGCATCGATTTGTATGAAAGCAAAAAATTTTGCAAAAGTATCCCCTTAAAATCAAAGATTGATATGTTATAAACTAATCCCGAAAATATTCCGGTTCAATTATTTCGTTCCCTTGAGCTTCTCTTGTCCATTTTTAAAATACCTCAAAAAATATAGTTTTCGTTAAACAGTGTACACAATTTTTAATTTTTTGTCAAAAAATAATAATATTAGTCGACACATGTCGACTAATAAGTAATCAGTAAAAAACATTTAAATTAGTTTTCATTTTCATGAAATGAAGATTTTGGTAAAATTTTCTATGAATTTTTTAAAATACTATTTTAATAAATTTTGAATATTTCTGACATTTCCCATCGTAACTTTGAGTTTAGAGCATCATTGGAATGATCTTATTCAGTACTATTGATATATGTATTCATTTAACTCTTTAGTAACTAAGTAATATTTTTGGATCACCAGTCCATAATAGGTTAAGCTAATTTTAAGGCAAATAAATGTCACATGAAGCATAAATTTTTAAAGAAAACTATAAATTGGAGCAAAATAGTTACTAAGCTTAAAAGACTTTTTTTATTCGATTATTACCGCGGTTTTGAAAGAATTTATTATATTTTTCATGAATTGATTGATATTTAAGTATAATAAATACTTCTGCACAACTTATTTGCAAAAATTATTGAATTTATCTTTTTTGGGAACCAAATGTATAAAATTTACCCTTTTGCTTTTAAAGGGTTAATTATCTCTAATTATTAATAGTATCAGATTCAACCTTAAAATCTAATATGTGTTGAAAAATGTCCGAAGTACATACAATTACATATTTAAGTAATTAAAATATGACAAACAAATGTTAATAAAACCTTGATATTTCGCAAATGAAAAGAATGAAAGAATTATTCAAATATATATTTTAAGTGTTAAAATTTTTTAGAATTTTTGTATTTCGGCTTAAGTTCATTGAATAATTGTAGAAGAATACATTGTAAAAGTTTTATTGGACACTCGGCAGAATGGAATGCATTTTCTAGCAGCCACGACCGTCATCAGCACTCTTCAGCGCCCCACCGTGGTGTTTTCTGTAAACATCATCTATTTATTCGGGAAATGGAATCTGTAACTAACTAATTTTCCCTATATTTTATTAAATACAAAATATAAAAATTTTAAAAAACTATAAAAAAGTTAAAAAAAAAACTATAAACTAGTTAAAATTTTTATAATGATACTGAAAGAAATTCGTATTTTTAGAGGTGTTCTGTTCACGTAAATAAAAATATTCAGACGTAATATTTTAATCTTCATTTATAGAGTGATACATTTGCAACTGTTTTTCCTAAGGCACTTTAATGTACATACACACATGTAAAATTCATCCGCGAAATAAAAAAAAACATATATAAATCATTTATAATAAACTATATACGATTAAAAAAAGCGAATAATGCACAGTCGGGCAGAATCAAAAACTTTTGGAAATAAATCTGTAACTTCTAATCGCATGGTTGTAGCAGAGGACTGCATTCTGTTTGAAGATCCATGCTTTGGGATTTTAGAACATATAGACTAAAGTCAACATTTTTATACAAAATAGGTCAAACTGAGCAGGGTATATACTAAGCTCTATTGAGTAATTGGGCTCGCTTTTAATCTTGAAATAATCTCCGTGAAGATACTTTTCACAAAAGTATAAACTCATTATATGTTCTTAAGGAAAATTTTATTTTAGAGACAAATGGTTGTAAACACTTTTACGGCAAAAAAACACTAAAAATCATAATTTTTACAATTTTCAAATTGAAAATCTTTACTTTTGGATTGGATAAAGATTTCGACTTTAAATTTTCTTTTATCGATAGACAATTTGGTTCTTTAATTGAGTGCAAACAAATCTAATAAAATCGGTCGGAAATGTAGCAAAATTTTAGTTCAGTTTCTTCAATATATATTAAAATATTTTTATCAAATTTTATAAAATTATAACACTATTGGTTAAAGAACAAAATTATCTATCGAATAAAAATAAACTAGAAGTCCATATCTATTTTGAGTCCAAAAATAAACGATTGTGAAGTTGAACATTGCAAAAATTATGATTTTGTGTGTGTGTGTGTTTTTTTTTTTTTTTTTGCGAAACTGTGTCTACATTCCTTTTTCTCTAAAATAAAGTTTTATTTAAGAACATATAATAACATCTTCACAGAGAAGATTTAGGAATTAAAACAAATCCAAAAATCCAATAGAACTATGTAGAGATCCTTCCGAATTTGACCTTCTTTATATAAAAATTTTGACTTTAGCCTATATTTTCTAAAATCCCAAAGGTTAGTTCTGCAAACCGAATGCAGTTTCGAAAACTCTAATGTATTCCAAAGAGTTTGACAGTGCGCAAAATTCAAAAAATCCATTTTTGAGATTTTTTTCGATTTGTGGGATACCTTTTACAAAAATCTTAAATTTTTCTAAACTCTACTATTTCAAATGATAAAGTCAACAATCGCTGAAAATTTCGTTAATTTCCTCCAAACCAAAAATCAGAAAAACTGTGGACTTAATTTTTTGCAAATAAATTTCTCTGTCTAGCTGATGTAATTCTTAATTATATACAAAAAGAATGAAGTCAATATCTTTTATTGGACCAATCCTACGTTTCTTTAAAATTTAATATATCGTGAATATACTTTATGTCTATGAAGATACTTTTCAGAAAAGCATTAAATTGTAATATGAACACTTCTTCATTTTGGGGTTAAAAATAAAATAAATAAAATAAAATTTTTATAATGGCATGACCACTATTTAGTACCAATATTAGCTGGCTTTAGTGAAACACAAATCTGAATGACTTTTAGCGAACGGCCCTAGTTTTATGGAGATTTAAGACAAAAAGCTAAAAACAATTACCAAAGTTCTATTTTCAAAAAATATTTAAAAAATTACCAGACGTATATAATCCACATCAATATACCTAAAATACAAATTAAAAATGATATGATATTGTTGAGGACACCGAAAATATTCGCGATCATAGAAATTTTTTAACATTTTATTAAACAAATTTTAATCAATTTTATATATTTTTAATATTTGACAATCAAAATTTTTTTTAATTAAGAACAAGAAATGACTGTTTATGTTAAATAGTTAAAAATCAAAAATTTTAAAAATTCCATTTTAAGTCCGATATCAAAAATAAATGCATTTATATAACATACACAGAGGTATAAAAAATACAAATTAAGAGAGGATCAATACGTTTTATAATAGTGAACATTAAATTAACCATAATTTTGATTTAAGCTACCTTTATAATATCGAGTAGAAAACAAAAAATGCAGATTTTTAGTATTTTTTAATTGTATTTAATTCATTGATGTATCTTTCACATCTAAACACAAAAAAAATCTTTAATTGATGGCAATAAATAACAAATTTAAAATATTAGTTATTTAACTATAAAGTAAAATTTTCAATGACAAAAATACACATCCAAAAATGTTAAAAGTTGAATTAAATTCAAATTCCTCTATAATAACAGCTGCAGAATAGTATACAATTTCAGCAATTTCAATTAGCGCCTTGGCTGTGCCTCGACGATTTTTGAAATATTAAAGACACCGCCATCTCAAGTCATGAATTTTTTTTTTTTTTTTTTGAAAACTATTTTTCGCTTCATTAAAACAGAATTAATGTACTTATTATAAATCTAATTTCACATAAATGCTAATATAACGCCCACAAAATCTTATATAGATTTTAAAGTATTATTACATTTAACAAATTAATATTTTATCGCGTCATTTTGATCACGCGATACTTTAGCTTCATTGAAATTACGCTGTGAGTGGTGCCTCTTGAAAAAGGTACCTTTTAGAGCCATTCACGTTTTTTCTCCATAAGTTTGGGCACCTTCTATAGCGCTGCACATCAACGAGATGTATCTCAAACGATTCATAATTACAAGAGCAATCAAACTCCATTCTTTATTTTGCAATACTCAAAACAGCATAAATGGAAAATCGGTAAAAATTTTAAATTTTGAAAATTTTAGTTTCACCACTTGTCCACAATATAATTTAACACTGATCAACGACATATTGATTGAACATAATTTGGCCTATTTATACAAGTGTTTGTAGTATACATTAGAGGAATTGGACACATATGCTGAAATCCGTGATTACAGGAATCAAAAGAAAGAAAAAAACTCGTTATTTCCAAACATTTTTTTTTTTTTTTTTTTTTGATTTTTGAAGTTTGAGTGCTTGCCGGTACCACATAGAAAAAATATCTGAGATTTAAAGTTGGTTTTTTAAAAAATAAACGTAAAATGATAATTTCCCATATATTCTTAAATAAAATTTTATTTTAGAAAAAAGATAAAAAAAAAATCATAATTTTTGCAAAATCGTTTATTTTTAACTCAGAAGAGATATTGAGTTGCAGTTTTTCATTCTATAGATTATTTTGTTGTTTAACTAACAGTGTTAAAATTTTGCAAAATCGGTCAAAAGTATTGAAATATATATGACTGGACCAATATTTTACAAAATTAAGATAGTTAAAATTTCAAATGCAAATAACTTGAAAGCTATAAGAGATAAATAAACAGCACATGTAAGCATATTTGTTATAGGCCTAATCGAGATCTTCAAGAAGATTTAAAGATATTTGAAATCGGATAAGAAAAAAAATTTATCAAGCGAAGAAAAGTTTTCTATGTCAGAGATACCTTATTTTGAGCCCAAATAGCTCCATTCCTGAAGGATACGTGGAACCTTCCTTCCAAACTTAAAATTATACACTCCTCTGATATGCCTGTGCAAAATTTTATGTAAATTCAACCAGCCGATTACAAGTTACAGATTTATTTCCAAAAAAAAATATCGAATCTGCCCCACCGTGCTGTATAATGGAAGAAAAGTGCACAATACGCATACTACGCACGTGAATGTTCACGTGTCATTTAAGAAACGTAAGTATATTATTTGCGAAGTATTTATTTGTAATAAATGATATATGTTTGAGCTTAGTAAACCATTTCAAAACGTAAAGTATATATTGCAAAACTTTAAAAAAGTATCCTCAATATAAATGGAGATATGTATAATATGTGTATGAGCCATTATCAAAAATTTTTAACTTGGCTGAAACTGAATTTAATCCTTAATAAGTTTTGTGGGAATAATATTTTAAACAAACGGATTACAGATCTGAACACACAAGACTTGAAACTAATGGACTGCAAAATTTTAGCACAATAGAGCTAAAAACTACTTAAATTTTTCCCATTCTTCTACACTCGCTCGTTTATAATTTTTGATCTCATTCGATCTTATATAAACTAACAGAACTTTGTGGATAAATTCTGCACCTTCTTTGTAGTTCTGCAGACTTTTAACAGTTACATATAGATAGGGTAGTCAAATTTTAATGACAAAATTTTTTAATTTTTACAATTTTTCGGTTTTTGGGCGGGATCAATGGAATAAAAATTTTGAAATAGATATTGCTACTTGTTGTAACTGTATCTCATTCATGTGACCGAAATCTTCAACGTAGTAGATAGTCTCAAAATTTTTAATCAACAGCAAAAATTTTTCAAAAATTCAGTTTTCCGCGAGGCACATTCACAGTTTCGTATATAAAAGCATGAATTTTCTAAAATTACGGAAAAATCCAATTTTTGTTCAGTTTTATATATATATATATATATATTATTTTTATATGGAAAATTACAATTTGTACAAATATTCTATATATAGATATAAGAACGGCGATAGATATAATTGATCGCGACCATAAATTTAAGTCAAATATCGTTTATAGTTGAAAACTTTTGTCAAAACATATTTTGCTACGGCACGTCGCATGGATACTACGAAATTAACCGTAATTAGCATAAATAGGTGGTGTTTGTTGTGATTAATAGAAACGTAGAGGCGCATTAAAAAATTTCGAAAGATACAAATATTATGGACTAAAAAATTTTCCTCGGTCAAAAAGGATAACAATATTAAATAGCATTTCTTTAAAATAAACTCTTTTAAAATATATTTTGGTATTATATATGGAGATTCCATCCCCATTTTTCGCAAAACTTAAAAAATCGCTATTTTTATTATAAAAACAATTTTTAAAATTTTACTAGAAAACCCTAAATTAAACTATGCTGCATTAATACATCAAACATTGAAAATATCATAATTTTTTAATAACTCAGCAGGTTTTCATATTACTCGTAGTTTTTTGCATAATTATACATAAACTTCTAGTTTGTAAAAATATTTATATGCTCAACTTAAAACCGTTATAACTTTCGCCATCAAAAAAAATGATTTTTTTTTTTAAAGCCAAAAATTAAAATTTTTTCATAATGGCCCATATGGTCCATTACAGGAGAGATTTTAAAAAAGTGATATTTTTTAGCAGAGTCAGATTTTATTTCTTTGTTTTCTTTTCATTCAAGATTTTATTTTTTTACAAGTTAAAAAATCAATAAAATATGTTAGAGCCTATTTAAGTTGTTTCGAAAACCTTTCTACGTTTACGTATAAAATTTGTATGTGAAACTTTTAAAAAAATTTTCACAAACAATACCATATTAAATTTCTATCTTCGCTTTGAATAAATTTTTAAAATTCAAGAAAAAATGTATTAGTTTTACAACTAATTCCAGAATACATAAAAATAGTACAGGGCACATTCTAGTTTGGCGTTATGATCAATGATTTTTGTGCACAATAGTCACACCCAGAACTAGTTCTGTGGAAGTGTTATCCATCAAGTACCCATTCTACAGAAGGATTTTGAACTAGTTCTTCAATGATTTTTCAGAACTAGTTTTATAGAAGCGTTAGAGAACGATGCAAGATTTAGTTTCTAAAATCAATAATTTTTGTTCGATTTTATGTTTCATTCTAATGAATTTAGTATTGTTTAATTTTTTATAATTGTTTTTTTAAATTGTTAGGATTTTCTTGCAGTTTTTTAAACCTCTCTAGCAAGTTATTTGGGAACCAGTAATTTTTTCAGAGCAGCGACGTAGAACATGTTCTTAAGCATTAGTTCTCAAAAACATTCTTTGAAACCAATTTAGAATCACAATCAGAATCTACTCCATAAGTGGCCTAATTGGTAGCAGAAACACTAGTTCTGAGGACGTTATTAAAGATTGTGAAGTGGATTTGATTATCTAATTCTAGAACCAATGATTTTAGATAAGTTTTGAAATTTTTCCCGGGAAGTTTCATATAATTTTATTTTTTTTTTTTTTAATAATCTAATAAAATCAACTAAATTGTCTATTACTCCATTGTATGCAAATTTTTATTTCTGGAATAAAAGTCTTTACTTCCAACAACATTAAAAATTTAAACACGAAATAAGCTTTGAGGCTATTTTTTCTTTATGTTATAATAATGTGCTAATTTTATTAATGGGCAGATCGCGCCCATTTTTGGTTTCCGAGTTAACATCGATCCTCGAACTATTTGTACAAAATTTCATTGTCGTACATGCTTATATTTAAGATATATCGGCGGAAATGTAGTATAAACTGGAGTTACAACGGACACCTTGTATTTCTAGTATTTGGCCCACGACTTTTTTGTTTATGAATCGATTTTGTGCATTTTCATTACCAAACAAACCGTATATAAGATAAATCTTTTAGTCAAATTTCATCTCTATTGGAGGTCCGTTCCGAGAACTGTCTGTAAGAGGTATTTGGAAGCCGCTTCCATTACTATATAAAATGTATCCAAGAGTGACATCAATATTTTTCTATTCCGGAAAATATCCTATTTTTTAAGTTTTTTTTCACAATATTGTTTGTTATTTTTAAATCAATAAATAAATTTGTAATTTCCCGAAAACACATCTTTTTAATTGTTATATACATAGTTATAAAGAATTTGGGAATAATTACAATTCTTTTCTACTTTGTCTTAATAAATATTTATAGATAATATATATACATCAGACTACTTCAAAAAAGACGACTTTCGACCGTAACTCCCCCTAGGCTTATTCTTTTTTACGTAAAAATATAGTGTGTAAAATATTAGAGTGATCGGTTGTCGTCGGCATGTGCCACACATATGAAGTTTGAATATTGCATTTATATGGGAAAAGATTTAACTCTTTCACAGATTTTTGAAAAAATTTGCCAATTTAGTATAAAAAAACTGTAATCTGGACAAAATTATCTATCAAAAAAGAAAAAAGTCGAAATCGATTAGAAAATATTAAAGTTATTAGAAATTCCCCAAAAATGTCGAAATAAAATACTATTTTAAATCAGTGCTTTGTCCCTTAGACAAAAATCAAAATAAAATCATTTTTCAAATTGTGTTGAAATATACCTCTTTAGAAAGGTAACAATATACCTCACATAATTTTAGAAGGATTTTATAGGAATAATTATTTTTGTGGCTACAAAAGGGCGCTAAAGTCAGAGAATTTAAAGTAAATAATAATGAAAAAACAGGTGGTTTTTAGCTGTTTTAGGAAAAAAATTTACGAAAATAATTTTTTTAATAAAATGCTTTTTGTTTTGTTTTTTTTTTTTTTTTTAATACTTCAATATATTTGTAAATTATAACTATTATTGATTGATGTAGTGTTTCAAATATATATATATATATAAAATTAACTTTGATGACAGATGTAAAAAAATTATACAACAATTTTCTTACTGTTTATGTGATTTTTTATAAAAAATAATTTTAAAAATTTCTAAATTTCTTTTTCTCACACAAAAATTTAAGAATTCCTTATGTTAAAATATTTTGTAATGTTAAAAAGACATTGCTTTGAAATTTAAAATAATATTGAAAACTAAAAAAATACAAATTTTGAACCGGAAATCAGGCAAATTTATAAAATAAAATAATATCATACAATAATAAAGCTTGGGGGTGGTAGATATGCCCTTGCTTCTATTAATTATAGACCCATAAAAAGCTTATTTCAAATTGTTATCGTAAATTTTGATACAGTTTTGACCAGTATTTTGTTTTTTAAGAAAATGCGTTTTCCTCATTTCGGGATATATGGAAAGTAGACATGTCCTTGCTCCAATTTTTTAAGACTCAAAACTAAAGTAATATATGTAACAAGTTTCAATTTTCTGCCAAAACACCTTCTATTTTTATAAAAATCAGTGTTGTATTTTAGCCAAAACTACATTTTTGTCATTTCAGGATATATGAGAGGTAACGTGTTCTTGCAACGATTTTTTCAAAACTTCATATTTATTCACTTTGATCCTAAGGTAGTTTTCAATTCAATACGATAAGTCCTTCTATTTTTCCCATCGTTGTATGACAACAAAGCACTGTGGGCCACGGCGCGTCCTGAATCTTTTTTCATCGGCCAAAACATTGTAGCTTTTGAATCGATAAAGATATTTTAGAAATTTTTTTGATGAAACGATATTTTCTTAAAGTTTTCTCCAGTTTTAATTTTATTAAAATCAGTTCAGCAGTTCTTGAGAAATTTAAAGCTAAAGCTGAACTTTTAATTTTTTTATAGCATTTAATGTGAAAATGCGGATTTCTTCTTTTTCGAATCAGCTTTACATATAAAAAAGTTATAGGAAAACATTTTAATAATACCCAGGATAATTTTATGAACAGGTTCCCAATTTATCTATTTTGGAACAGGTTTCACTAGAATCGGTTGTTTTTGGACAAAAAAATGACGATTTTTTTAATGATTAAGTTGTTTTTTATTTAAACAACATTAAGGACAAAAAATTTATTTTTTATAGTAACTAAAAGTTTTTTAATGTTTATTTTAGTTTTTACTTAAATAAGAATAAAAGAAAATTATAAAGATTATTTATTCGGTTGAAAAATATCCTGGAAATATTTCATATTTAATTCAATATTATTTCTGTCCTCCAGCAGCCCTTTTGCTTCTTCATCTAAGTCCCGATGTTCTACTTTCCATTGACTTCGGTTTTGTGAACTGTTGCAAACATATTTCTCCATAGAGTTTTGGTTGTATATATTCGTGCAGTTTCCTTCGCATAATCACCAAGTTTTCTAGCATCAATTTTTTTCATTTCACACAAGTACATCGTAAATTGTTTTAAATCTTAAAATAAGATTTATATTAACATCTGTTATTTCATATGCTCTTTCGGGATCCGAAAAGAACCTTCTTGCTGTGCTCCCATTAATCGTATTGCCATATTTGAGAAATTCGTCCTGAACATATTTCTTTTTTAAATTTTTTAAGTCCTTATTGGAGTCGTTGTTTCTTATTGATCCTGTAAGTTTAAAGTCCAAATCATAACTGATTTTTAGCATGTGTTCCATGAATCGTATTCTTGTGTACAAATTACTCTTAGGATAATTCTTTATAGTTGAAGCTCTATGACATATGAACAGGTAAAAAATATATATATAAAAGTATATATGAGGTTAAAGAGGACACCTTGGTTCTATTCCACTAAAATTCAAATTTGGCTAAAATGTAGTACCTGAGAACAGTAGGTATTATCGGTACAGTGACAAATTTCTTAAAGACTATTATCGTACCAATATAGCAAAAAAAAAATGCAGCCAAGTATCAATAACAGTTTGCGAGTAATGATCGCATTTTTTACAAAATAACATAAAATATTTCTCTTCAACAGTATTCCACGCCCAAAATTATCAATATTTATTTATTTTTATATGAATTTCAAAGCAATGATTTCTATAATAAATTTAGTTAGAATAATTTTACATGGCGAAACGTGTAAAGTATTATTTTCTTTGTCCATGATATCAGTTAATAAAATTTACTTTACACAAGAAAGGAGTATTCCCAAATTTAAATTTATATTTTTGAATGTAGATATCATCTATTGTCTTTTTGTTATATTTTTGTAAAATTACATTGAAATCGAGGTAAAAATAAATTTGGGTTATAGTTTTGTTAAAAATCTCAAATATTCCAAAATTTTACTTTTGATCTTGTTGAAATGCGTTAAAATAATACGGAATGTATTTTATATAATCTGTATTATCTTGTTATGTTACAATTTTCAATAATCTATATACTAGTCCAAAAAAAAAAAATATTCCACAACATAAAAATCATCAAAAAATTACTTTTTTTCCGAAATTCGCATAATTCAAATCTAAGGTACGGCAAATTTATAAAAGATATCGACCTACTTCTTTTTACATTTACTTTTTGTGGCGTTGCCTATAACATAGTATAAATTTTTCGTAACTTTTTTGAAATTTGTCTAACAAAATTTTGAAAAATTTTAAATAGGTGATTTGAAACACCCATAATAAAAATTAAAGTTTTTTAATAAAGCATGAAAAGGGATTATATTATCCTGCAGGATTAAAGGCTTTTTTCAGTAATTATGGTTAAAAATAGCATTTTATTTCAACATTTCTAAAAGAATTGAAGGTTTGTCTGTACGTTGTTTACACAAGTGGTCGACTATGTTAACCGTCTGGGGAATTTCTAATAACTAATATTTTCTAACCGATTTTAACTTTTTTATCTTGTTTCATAGATAATTATGTCTAGATTACAGCTCTTTTACATTAAATTGCGAAAAAGAGTTGATAATAACAAGTTTTTTTCAAAAAACTGTGAAAAAGTCAACATTTTTCCATATAAGGGCTCCATACAATTTTCAGGGTCGATGCGGCACGTGTTAGCGACATCCGATCACACTAATATTTTACACACTATATTTTTACATATAAAAGAGCAATTCTAGAAGGAGTTACGATTGAAAGTCGGCTTTTTTGGAGCAGTACACACAGTATGTCAACAAATTGTTTTTACAATGAACACAAAATTATTATTATTTCAATTTTATTTTACAAAATTGCAATTTTTTTTTTTTTTTTTTGCTACATTTTGTTTTATGTATATTTCTTTAATTGCTTTTACCAAAAAAAATCATAATGATTGTAATTACGAAAGTACAACAACAAAAACTACACATACCCTTTAATCTACCTGTGAAGAAATTGTTTTTTCATATGCGTTTTTGTTATTATTTGAAAAAATTCCTGGAACTTTGGAATGTATTTATCGTCAACCAGTGTGATGCTTGTAATCTAATATACATTACCAGTGATTCACAAATTATATATTAAGTATATTAAGTGATAGAACTGCAAAGGATAAACCCTTTTGGTGTTTATTTTAAACCCCAAATAGGAAAAAGTGTCAAAGATATTGCATGAATGTATTCACCATAAAGGCAAATACTTAATAGCGTATTAATTCGCTCCAAAAATGAGGAAACTTTGGAGTTTAAATTTAGTATAAATTTTGTTTTACTAGAGAATAAAAATTTTTAATTTTAAGAAGGATATAGCCATTGTGTGTGTGCACCAAAATACGGGGATGGGTCTTTGACTTGTGGCCGGTTGTGGATTAATACTTGCATTAAGTTTAAAATATATAGAATATTAGTTTGATACTAACTTTTAATGAATTTATGCACTTTTGGGTGATTCCCGAAAGTGGGACTTATATAAGTATTATTTTAAATTATTAGCCAATCTTCATAAAATTTGGCACTGTCATTTATAATTATATAAAACTTATTTGTGTTGAATTTATTTATGGACGTCAAAGTGATTTTAGGAAGGTGAAATTACGGACCGATTTTCGTTAAATTTGGCTCTAAGTTTTATAACCATATATAATTTACTAGTGATAAATTTCATTAAAATATTGCTATACTTAAAGGATTTATGATCGTTAACCACTATTCCGATAAGATATTTCTGTGGGGGCTAGGTGAAATAATAACAAATTTCAATATGCTTCGTCATTAGTTCATTAGGTGAAATTAGTTCGTTCATTTATAATTTGCTGGTGTTGTGAATAAATACATTTTCTGTTAAAATTTAATATCAGTCTTTAGTTTTTCCTGAACTTTTTTGGCTAAAGTGTGCAGACAGACGTTTGAATAGAGTAATACCAGGGCAATTTAAATATCATTTTTAGCAGTTTATTTTGAGTTATTTGAAGTTTGTAAATGTGGCTTTTTACTGTAGTAGACCATACCGGTGCACCATAAAATATTATTTGTTGAAAGATTGATTTGATAATTAGTTTTTTGTTGTTTATGCTAAGAGCAGATTTTCTGTTTATAAATGGGTATAGAATTCGTTTTTTTTTATTGATTTTGTTTTGCATGTAAGGTATGTGGTCATTGAAATTTAGTTTTGTGTCGAGAATGCCTCCGAGGTATTTTACATTAGGTTTTCAAGATATGTCACATTTAAGGAATCTAAGAGGACTTTGAGGGACGAAAGGACATTTCCTAGCGAAATTGAGATCATGTCGTTCCAAGGTTGATTTCTAAAATTTTTCATTTCTTTATTGATGGTTTTGTTTAAACGGGACATTTGACGGTGGTCGTTCGGGTCTCTATATCGCTTCCAATTTTACCTGAATATGTTTTTGAATTGTATTAATATTTTGATGTTATTTAATATTGTGACTAGTGTGTTTCGGTTGGGTACACTTTGATCTGCAGCAAATTTTATAGTTTGGTTAAAAACATCAATCATATTATCAATAATACTTGTATTATTAATCAGGTTATAATCGCATAAGATTTTACAATCTTTTATATGCACTCAAATTAAATAATGAATTATTTACCATTTATAAATTTTATTTCCCTATTCTTTTTCGAAATTTTGAAATTGATGTAAACTTTTCTGATTTCTTTCTAAAAGACTACATCTATTTGTTTACAGAGTTAGACATTTTTTTGTGTTTAGAACAAAATAAAATATCTCTATATAAACCAATTGCATATGGTTGAAAAGCCTGTTTTTTCTACTTTCCAAAAAATTTAAAAAGGAAAAATAAATAAAGGAATAATGGAATTAGAAATAAATTTATACAAGAACCTTTCGAAAAACAGTTTTTTACGAATATCTCAAAATTTTGAGAATGTATTGCAAATTTTGAAAATTTATTTATGATGTCCTCAAGAATGCCTATAACCTACACTATACCATTTCTGTAGACATTTTTCACTGTAGCAGAATTTTACTATAAGTAATTGAAGAATTATTGATATTTTCACTATAATTATTAACATAAGTTTAAGTGATAGACAGAATTTACTCATTTTTTTCAAAACACAAAAATAAAATATATGTGACTACTTGTATTTTGTTGTTGCATGAATTAGATTTTTGACAACTGAATTACGTTTTTGTCTTTCACCTAAATTTCTAGTTGTTTTCTATGATTTGGGGTATAATTACGATTGTAGTTGATGGATGGGTTTGTTTGTGAAATTTTCGTCTGATTCAGAGAATTTGTAAAATTTATACTATAATTTAGACTGTTATTGTATAACTGACTCTGCATCGCTTAGATTCATGTCCAAAAATATGGCGGACGTAACACTATGTCAGTTTGTTTTTGTTGGTTTTTTTTACTCCCACTTGACTCTGATGTAGTTTATGAACGAATAGTTTTGCCTCAATTCTTTTAACGTAATGGTTTTACATTAAAAAATATATACAATTGAAATATCTTGCTCGTTATTACTGTCTCTAGTCCTAGTACTTGCAGGCCCAATTCAATAAGTTTGGTGTTGAGAATTGCTGGATCAGTTTTTTCAAGCCCTAGAACAATTGCTTATACGGTTTTTCGTTATTTATCGTATATATATGTAAAAAAATCCAACTGAAATTTATTTGTTGATGATTCGTAAATTAAATCAAAATTAATTTTGTTTTTTGTTTTTCTCGTAGAATTTTTAATATTCTGCACATTTCGAGTATTTGTTCTATTTTATATTTTAAAATAGTTATGGCCGGTACGGTAACTTTGACATCTTTATCAATAATTACATCTTCATCGATATTATCAATTGTTTGTAATGGGACGGGCTGTCTGCTCTCTGAGAATAACCGTTCGTTTTAGTTTTTTTTTACTCATGTTACGCCTTGAATGGGCAACAACATCTTCAACTCTCAAACGTTTATTTAATTTTGTTGTTTTTTTATATTTGACAATTTAAAGTTAGTTGTAAAAAAAATTTGGAAGTTTTAAAAGATCACCAGTGTTGCCAAGGGCAACTTGCAGAAAGTTGCAGTTTGTTGACGAAAACGTTATAATTTTTCCTAAAGAATTACGTTTATGAATTTTTGAAAATAAATTGTCTCTATTTCTTTATTTTCGCTTCACAATTTCGAAGAATAAAATAATTCAAAAATATGCTTTCGAAGATCCATAGTTTTGTACGATATTTTTTTTTTGTATTCATCATCAGGGCAACCAAAAATATGTAAAATCATAAATATTATAGAATATTTTTTTCATATTTGTGTCCTAACAGCATAATTTTGCATATTTAAGGCTTAGCAGCATATTTTGACATATCTTCATATAAAATATATATTCTAAAGCATATTTTAGTAAACTAAATGACATCTTTAGCTTTTTTTTTTTTGCATCGAATAGTATTTTTACATAATTTGCCATTAGTGAAATTTTCTTTTAACTGTCACATATTGTACGTTTTTCAGATCCAATTTGCTTATAAAAATAATGTCTTTTTATCACGAATTAGATAATTTAGAATTTAGCCATAAAAGAATACTTTTAAGATCATTTTTAAATAAAACACTTTTTATAGCATATTTTTGGTTGCCTTGGTCATCAATAATTCGTATTCAAACGGTTACGATGATCTGATTTTATAAGTTTTGTTGACTAAATATTCTCTCAAGATATGCATTTCAAAATGCATATTGCTTTTTTATATTGTTTAGGTATATTCTTTAGGTCGAAAACATTTTTGCAATAATTGCCGACGCTTAAATTGGGATTTAGTTTTTTTTCTTTTTTTTTGTTTTTGTCTTGTTATCACTTCTCGATAATTGAATAAAAATAGAAAAGTATTTTATTAATCAGTTATGCTCTTCTGACTAAAATATTGGGATTCTTCTTTAAACTTTTATAATATAAAAATATTATCGTTAAAAATGTAACCATTAAATCTACAAAGCAATTATTTTTATATAACTCCGACGATATATTTTTAAACTTTGACAATCAGTCTGGATATTTTCTATATATGACGAAAACCCCAAGATTTTTTTCTATTGCCATAAATTTAGTTTTTAACCAACTCAAGAGCACATTATTTAAATATTAAACTTTTCTAGAGTCGGCTTCAAAAAGATGAAAAGTATTTTTAATGAAAACATCAACATGAGCGTTTAAAAGTTATGAAAAATGTATCAAATGTAAACGACAACACTGAAGACCACACCACTTTACAACACAAGTGCTAGTTCAAGAATGTACAATATTAAAAAGAGATAGATATATTTCTAACACTAAAAATTTGCAAAATATCCTCTTATCTATTGTTATTCCTTAACAAATATTTAGTTTCTATTTTTTTTTCGCTTAATGCGTTGATTGAATATTTTCCTATGTTTTATGTTTCCCAAAATATTTCGGTCCTGCTGAGCGAGCTGTACTATTTTTAAAACATTTTTTTTTTTAGTTTTTTGAAAAAGTTATTTTTTCATTGGGTAACTCAAACACTTTGTCAAGTAAGTGACAGATTGACATTGGGTGTTAACAAGTTAATGATTGATTTGATTTTGTATACGTAAGATAGTTCACATCGAATTAAAACCATAATCATAGGAACATAATACATTATTATTTATGCTGAAATGAATACTTTTCCATTCATCTGTACAAAGTTTATCAAAGCTAAAATTACCTTCTTAAGAGAAAGAGTTGTTTATATTTTAAACAAAAGCTTCTCAAATCTAAAATTTTAAAATAAATTTTGTTATAATTAAATTCACTTATATTAATGTTTTTTCTTAATTTTTTACTTTTAGAATAAATTTGGAATTAATTTTAGGTGAGTACAAAAAAAAAATAAGTTCTTCATTTAAAATGTGTATTTGATGAATGCGCGATACAAATCCCAGATTGTTCAGACATACATACATAACTGCTGGACGATTTATGTAAAAAATTTGACACAACTAACGTGACCATCCTGCTTTTGGTGGGATTATCTCGCTTTTTAGACTAAAATCGCGCTTAGATTATTTTTTCCTCTTTTTTATAAAGAATTTCAACTTTTTTAACTATAACAATTACTTATTCTTATTTTTTTTAATTACTTATTTTCCAGTAAAAATTATGGTATAAAAAGAAGAAGGTAGTTCCAATGAATTTTATTTTTTTTTTAAATAAGGATTTTTGAAGTTTACTTTTTGTAAATATTAAAAATAAACGTTTTTTTTTTAATTAAAGGAATTTTTTTATTAAAAATTTAATAGGTACATTTTAACAAATACTTTAGAATTGATTCATAATCTATATACAAGAGTATATCTCTCAACCTAAATTACGTTTATTATATATGGATTTTTTTATATTCCAACATTAAAGCAGTTAAAAGAGAGGGTAAAAATGACATTTTAGAGAGAGAAGTAAGTTTTATTAATTATTAAACTTTATATTAAAATGTGTAGTTACATCATTTATTGGCCCAGCTGAAAATATTATGCATGGATCATAATCACAACTCTACATATTAAACTATAAACCACATTTTTGACGTAATTTCTGCAGTGTAGAGTTTAATTTTTTTCAATATTTATAGCTTTTCTTATATGTAGCTTAAATTCTTGACAATATTTAGTAAAAATAAAATGAAGAATATAAATAGATTCGCGATTATTCACGACATTGAAAAAAAACGTATTTTTCCGTTTTTTTTTTTTAATGGTTGACGACATAGTGTAATAAGAAAGGGACCTCGTAATCCCAGCTGATATTAAATTGTTTCATATACATGTACTACTTCTTCATTTTCTCATTTTTTGTTCATAGCATTTTGGCATCATGTGCAGTGGTTTCACACTAACAAAATAGAAATTGTTGTTTTTGTATATGTCGCTTTATAATTACATTTAGTACAAACTTTTTCTATTGTGGAAGTCACTAAGAAAAGACTTCCAGAAGTATCATTAAAATCATCCTCCGTCGGGAAGAACTATTCTTTGTGATAGAGTCTTTTAAAAGTCTCGAAAAGGACACTCCTCGAAGTGTAAGAAAAGAGTCTTCTTAGCGACACCCGGACGATGGTCATAGAAGTGTCGTCTTAGTATTTCTAGAAAATGATTTTGCGCTTCTACTATTTCTGTATTTATAATTAAAATTAACCTTTTTTAAATATTTCATAATTATTTTTATTTCACACATACATATTTAGGGAACTCCAAATAAAATCCTTATTAGAAACTTCTGGTGAACTCTGATACCTTTAAAAGAAAAAAAAAAGATTAATAATAATTTCTGTAATTAAATTACATTTAGAATACCTTCTATGAGAAGAATGCGAAAAGACATTTCTACAAACAAAGTTTGTACTTTTTTAAATATGCAAACACTTGTATTTCCTTAAATAAATTTAAATTGCGAGAATAGTATGTTTTTACTAAATAAAATATTAATAAGATTCGTTTACTTTTTTAAAATATCCTTTGTTGATTATAAAACACTTAATTATTAGGAAAATTGTTCTTCTCATATTTAATATTACAGCCAAATGTATCTAAGTTAAATTATTACTGAAATACATGATTTCACCTGCTTCTTTATTATGTTGTTTTCTTTTTATAAAAAATTAACAATCTTCCTAACACACGCCAAGAGGATCAATGTGCAATAGAAATGTTGCTTTTGTTTAATTCGAATTGTCGTCATATTATCTTCCAGAAGTTACTTCAAAGTATACTTCTGGGAAGATAAAAGGACGATAATAATGTATTTTGTTTTTGTAAATTTCGTACAGACTTCTGACAATCATCTAGAAATTACTAATAAGTGACGTAGGGACACTTAATGCACAATAACAATGTATTTTGTTTTTATCATCTACAAGTCACTAATTAGCGACGTCTAGATGCTTGGCAACAAATTTATCTTTCAAATATTTAAAGAGATTATGAGTATAATTTTCTCATCTAAAGGACTATTACAGTGAAAGTCTGAAAAAGATTTAAAAGTAATTTTCTTATCAAAGGTCAAGGAGGAATAGTAGCTCCCATATAGTGTAAATATTAGTTACCGGATCAAATAGGGAAGCGGTAAAAGCTAGTAAATAATTAATTTAATACTTTGGAATTTTACAAAAGTTTGCATATATTTAAGCAAGATATAATCATTTCGGTGCAGAAGAAATATTGAATTATAAAAGAGTATTAAGTAAATTTGTGGACCGATTTGACTGATTTAAAAAACGAAAAAAATATTTGTGATAGCTTTATGTAACGACGAGGTACATAGCTTACATAGGAGCTTCAAAATATCTAAACGCTCTTTTTGGACTACAACTCGGTTAATACTGGATCAGCTTAGTTAAATTTTTTCAACATAAAAATTCCTAAAAAAATTTCCGAATTTTCTGTGAAAAAAACGAAGTCCCTGGCTTACATAGTTGCTTCAAAAAGTTTAAAAACCCAAATATGCCTTAGTTTATGTTGTTGTTATTCAGTATCCATAAAAACAACAACTATAAGGGAAGCAGACATTAATTAAATAAAAATAAAAAACAGATTTAACAATAACTCGGTTGTTTATGAACCCACTTGGTTAATTAAAAAAAGTGAAAAATATTTATGATCAGTTTATATAAGAACCAAGTCCGTAGTTTAATTAGGATTTGGATGCGTTTTGAACGATATCTCTATTACTAATAGACAGAGTTCTTCTTCAGCCCAAAAATTCGAAAAAACATTTCCGAATTCACTTTGCAAAAACGAAGTCCCTAATTTTTATAGAGGCTTCTGAAAATCGAAAAAAAACCCGGTTTGAAAAACTTTTTTTTTTTATATATTCGCTATTTTTGAACCGATTTTTTATGAATTGCAATAAAAAAAAGTTCCGTCAGAGAGAGGCTTCACAAACGCCATTTAACCACAAAAAAGCAGTTTTTTTTTTTTGACATATCTCCGACATTTATGAACCGAAAGATTTTCGATCTATGTGTGAGGTTTGATGTTTGAACACGGTTATTTTAACATTTGCTTTAACAACGTTTTCTTTTTTTTTTTTAACAATTCTGCAACCTGTAAACGGTTGGAATAAAATAAATAAAATTTAACCTGGTCAGAAACGATGTATTTTCGAGTTGATTTATAAGAGCACATATTCCTAGCGGGTCAAGGGAGAAGTGGAGAAACCTCCAAAGTTAGATATCTCGAGTATACATTTTTTTTTTAAATCGCCAAAAATTAATTTATGATTTGACATAAAAACAATTTTACATGTAGATCGTCCTTGCAAATCCCTACAAAAAACATGCTTGCTTGTGTAAATTACCTCCATCATTTTAATAGATACTTAGGTCGACATAAATTTTTACTCATTTTTAGCCTCGTTTTATAACCTGGCGGGCTCAATATTGGCCCTATTTTTTTATTTTAATATTCATCAGATTCCATAAAAATTTTAAACATATAGATTAGATAAAAGTTAATATAACTCTGAAGTTGGAACTTTAAAAAATTTCATATTGCGGCACGGGTTAACGTTATCCGATTTCACTTATAGTTCATATCAATATATTTTTACAGCCCAATGAACGATTTTCTTTGAGTTACGGTCAAAATTAGAAAGTCGGTAAATTTTGGTACACTCTAATGCACAGTGTGAGATCCAGGAAATGAAATGAAAATAAATCTGCATCTTCCAAACGGTGGTTTGATTTCAACGAAATTTCACATGTTAAGCCGTATAAAAATATATATTAGCATTTGTTGATATCAGTTTTGCGATTTGAGATATTAGGACACGAAGTGGAAATTTAAAATAGGCCTATTTCGGAAGAATTTGGTCCTCGCAGAAAACAAGTATTTAAATTTCATTTTCCTTTACACTATTTTCTATTGTTATCTTTCAGGAAAATATAAATATTATATATGTTTTATAGAAAAATTTTATAAAACTTAAAAAGAATGTAAATACTTTTTTGGCAATAAATCTGGGAAAAATCGATCTTTTCTTTAATTTGAATTTAAGATATTTCAAAAAATGTGAATCCGTTATAGCGAAAAACTTTACACCAATGCACAGTGGGGCAGAATCGAAATTTTTTGGAAATAAATCTTTAACTTCTGATCGGCTAGTTAGATTTTCATAAAAGTTGGTATAGGCGTAGCACAGGAGTGTAAAATGTTAACTTTGGAAGGGGGGCATAACAAACCCCTCAGGAGCGGAGTTAAAGGGGCTCAAATTTAGGTACCTCTGACATAAAAAATTTTCAATCGCTTGCCAAATTTTTGTTTCTCGTCTGATGTCAACTATAACTGTTGTAGGCCCTGATAAGACCTATAAAAAACATGCTCACATGTCCTATTTATCTCTTATAGTTTTCGAGTTATTTGCGTTTGAATTTTTAAGCACCATAATTTTGCATGTTCTTGGTCCACTTTTTTTCATATATATCCTAGTATTTCCGACCGATTTTATTATTATTATTATTATGAAAAAAAAATTTGATTTACCGAGTCCAAAAATAAACGATTTTGAATTTGAAAATTCCAAAAAAGACTTTTTGTGTTTTAGCCGAAAAAGTATCTACACTCTTTTTTATCTAAAATAAAATTTTCTTTAACAACATATAATAATTTTGCACTTTTCTGAAAGGTAACTTCACAGAGATGACTTTAAGATAAAAAATAAGCCCAATAACTTAATTGGTCATGGTACATACCCTCCAGAATTCGACCCATTTTATATCAAAGTTTTGATTTTAGACCATATTTTGTCAAATCCCAAAGAACGAATCGACAAGCGGAATATATTTTAAAAATCTCCAATATGTTGCTAAAAGTTTTAAATCAAAATCTACGGGACTTCGCAAAAATGTGGATTCTATAGCCAAAAATGTAAAAAAATCCCATTTTTGGGAATTTTAATTAGTTTTTTGGGAATTCAGGAAAACCCTACCCCTGATTGAAATTTGGTTAACGCACTTTTATTTATATTGATAGGTTCCACATTTCCTGCAAATTTCATTAAGATATCTTTATAAACAAATATGTTATTACAATTAAAAAAATTGTATTTTCTCCAAAAACCCCAAATTGGTCCTTTTGTTTGGTTTATTTCTAAATAGCGAAAGCAGAGAGCATCGTAATTATTTGTCAAATTTATATAAAAATTTCGCTGCCTCTGTTATTCTGGGCCGACACTTATGTTACGTCTAGATGCCATAGAATACAACTAGAAGGCACTTCGAAGTAAATTTTTTTAAAAACACAAAAACAAAATGTATGTGACTACATGTATTTTGTTGCTGCATGAATTAGGATTTTGACAATTAAATAAGGTTTTTTCTCTCACATAAATGTCTAGTTATTAATCTAAGTTTTATGCTAAATTTTAAGTAATAAAATGACAAGACTAATTTTAGAAATTCTTAAAATTAACTTAAATTTAAAAATAATGAAAACATTAATAAAAAACCACCATGACACAAGATGGAAACGGTTCTGTGAGTTAAATCTTTAGTTGACACTCTTGCTCCGTATTTCTTTTTTAATTGAATTTTTTGCGATTTTTTTTTTTTATTTTAGACGAAAAAAATCTGTAAACAAAATTAAACTTTTGTGGAATTTTTTCTTTTCCACTTATACGAGTATTTTATAGTTTATGTTCCTTGAAAGCAAAAGTACTAAAACATGTCTTAAGAAAAAAAGAAAAAAAAATTGTATTTTCATGTTTTGTTTTTTTAACACTAACATAGGACGCTTAATTCTAATTATTTTTTTCTGTTACATTTTTCACTTTCTTCATCATTCTTTTTTATACAGTGGCCAAAATAAGTATTCGACATACCACTTCATTTCTTATAATTTCGTTATGATTTACATACTTATTGAATTATTTAGAATAAAATTAAAAATATTTATGTGAAATATATGTTTTCTCTAGTTTTAGTAATATTTACTCCCAAATGCACAGAACTTTATTGAGTGCTGCCATTTTTTCAACATTACACGAATTCAATCGCAAAAAAGTATGTTTATTTGTTCATTTCCGATAATTGTATTAATTTTCTTATGTTTATTTGTTGTTGTTTTACAAATAGGATAACAATTACATCTTATATATAATTTTAAATAATTTTCCATCATTTTATTGTGATTTTGTGTAAATAAAGGTCGGTAAAAAAAGAAACTTCATAATTAATAATTTTTAGCAAGGAAACTCGGAAATTTCAATTGTAGAAAAGGCGTAAGAGCTAGTAAAAACTTCCCGTTATATTATACAAAAAAACGAAAATTCACTGGAAAATAAATCTGTATCATTTATAATACTTTTTAAATTTCCGGGATTTCCGGGAATTTTTTAAAACTTTAGTTATTAGAAAAAATGCCATATTTCTTATAAATAAAATAATTTTTTATTAAGTAAAACAAACGAAATATTATAAATCATACTGAATTAACTAAAAATTAAATAATATAAAAATATAACGCCAGTTCTAAGATTAGTGTCTTTCGTAATTTATGTTAAGAATTGTGTCTAATTTTTACGTTAACATGTTTTTGATACTAAAACTTTTTATTGGATGAATTTCATTGTAAATAGATTGTAGTTTATTTCCACTTTATTTCTCTAACTTACATTATTTTTTTACTAATACTTACTAAATTAAACATAAATCTGGAATCAATTATAGTGTTAAGAAATCTGATAAAAAAAAATCTCATATACGTATGAATGCAACATGAGATTAGTTTTTTTATAAGTATTTTAAATTTATAACTTTTGCATCTAACATTCACATATTCATTGCTTGGATAAGAGATGCTGTTTCAAAAGAAAATGTTGCGTTAGAATGAAAAATCTCCCAATCAGGTAATTTTTTTATAATATGTAGTGAGTATTTTCGAAGTTCAGCTTATTTAATATTCATTTCAACAAATCTATAATAGAACTAGATACTTTAGTTTTTGAAAAAAAGGAAAAAAACGCTAATTCATATTTAAGAAAATCTTTTATTGATAGAAGGTGTTAAAAATAGAAAAATGTTTGCTCTAGAATTCAAAACTACGAGAATATTTAATTTTCCCGGGAATTCCCGACAGTATTTTGACAGGAAATCCCACGATTTTCAGCCCGGGAATTCCCGGACCCCAAACCCTAATATTAACTTTAAAATGTATGCAAAATTTAAATCTTTGTGTTCTAATAAACATTAAAAATAAATAAATAAAAATAAACTAGCATCACTCATGTTTAATAGTTTTTTTTTTTTTTTTTTTTTGTCACTATATATAGATTTAATATAATACCCTCATACATTTAAAAGAACTTAAAGAAGTGGCTATTTTGTGTTTTACGTAAAATTTAATACTTCAAGTAATATTCATTATTCTTATTATCGAGTATTAAATAAAAATCCTTGTGAACATACGTACATATAACTATATATATTTTAATATACTCAAAAATACACCTTTTGCATGTACATTTGTATCAAAGTAATTAACAGAAAAACCTCAAACTGTTAATCAAAGGAAGATGAAAAAAAATTTTTTGGTTTTATAAACCCAAATATTACATTGACAAGGGTCTCTAATTTTCAGTGGAAACGTAAGATATTGGTTACGAAAAAAATTACGAAAAACATTTTTAACACAGCCGTCTGTCTCATGCATACTATAATTAACCTTAATAAGCCGCTACATGCGTTAGTTTTTGTCAGTTTTGTCATAGGGGCTTAATATTTAAAGAACGTATTGACAAATAATCGTCAGCATCATAGAATTGTTTCTATAGAATACATATGAATTTTCTATAGTAAACAATTTTATGATGCTGGATGTATGTGTGTATTTATATATATGTATATATGCATGTATGTACATTATCACAGGTTTATAACTGATATTAACGCTGATATAATATCTGAGATAACGACCGCAGAAGAGTGTAAACATTTTGCTTATATTTATTATATCAAATGTAAAATAAGAGGTACACGTATTATAATAAATCCTATTAGATATCATTATTTTCAATTAGTCACATAGTAAACATGCGCTTTTTTTAAGCAAAATTTTTAGCACAATTTTAATAAAAATATTGTTTCTTTATGTAAAATAACCGTTAAAACAAAAACATTTTACAAAACAAAAAAACATTGTAGAAAATTCCTAAATATGCATGCAAAGTGTCTATACTAGACAAATTTTTATCAAGACAAACGCCAAAATCAACGCGAATTTATGGAAGGTGCTAAAAGTTATACAAAAATGCTTTTAATGCCTTTTACATAAGTTGTAACAAACAAAAAAATCAATTGTTGAACTGAGGTCACCTTGTATAGGTTCACCCTGATTTCGACGTTTGTCTAGATACAAATTTGTTTAGTATAAACTCGACGCTATAAAAAAATATTTTAGTCTACACGTGGCATAATTCTCTCAGAGTTAAAATTTTATTCGTAAATTAGTAACTCATGAAAACTAATCGTGATTAGTAAAATTTTGCAAATAAAGCATACGACGTTACCACTTCATTTTACGTTCATAGAATTTTCGATTATTATGTATGACAACTATTATGTATTTTTTCCATGCAGCACGACAAATAAGGAAATATGTTTCTTTGTGCAATTTGTGTATAAACAGTGAGTTATTTATTTACAAGTTATTTTTATTTGTAATAATCCTGCGTTTAGACGTAATATCTGACAGAAAAATCTTACATATTTTATTACTTATAGATGGGCTGTTAAAGTCGTCCAAACATAGTATAATTAACTAGTAAAGAAACTAGCTCTCTTTTTTACAAATATAAAAAGTCCCCACTCTTCACATGCATATGTTGCGTGAATTCAACGCATTTGTAATGGAAACAAAGCAAAAAATTACAAAAATCATCCTTTCAAATAACATTCGACGCACATTTTTTTCCTTTCTTTAGATTTCATATTTGGTTGTTGAATTTGAAACTAAACGAAAACAGTTGCAGTTTTTTGTGTTAAAAATGTTATAGATTTTATAATAATTTATATTGTTGTTGATATTTAGCAACAAAAATGTAATAATTAAATCATTATAAATACAATACACCAGTGTTGTTTTTTTGTTCAGACCGGCGCGAAATTACGAAATTTCATGCCGAAAGTACGAATGAAATCTAGAGTGTTCATACTGGCTAGATGACATTTGATGTAATTTCGTGAACAGCTGATACTTATTGTTTACATTTTAAATTGTTGTAGGGGTAAATAGAATAATTTGAAATGGAAACAAATAAGAAACAATTACTTACTAAATTGGAAATTATTAATTTGCAACAATTAAAAATGTAAAAAGGATAGGTTTTATTTTGAAAATCACTTTAATAATTAATTTTAAGATTTGTTTTTAAATTTAAGATCAGCTGTTTTTTTTTTCTCACGGTTGAAACATGCAGTACATAGTTGATAAAAAGTATTTTTTCCAATCATGTACAGAGTTGCACGGAAATGGGCATCATAATTTCAATGTAATTTCGCCAAAATTACACAAAATTATGTAATTTCGCATGTGTCAAAATGTATGGGAAATTAAGTAATTTCAACTTGATTTCGGCCGAAATCCCGAAAGTACGTAATTTCGCGTCGGTCTGAATGCCCTATTAGCTTCTAGCTTTTTTTTACCTTTTTTGATTTTTCAAATTCCTTTAAAAAGACTAAAATCTTAGTACTTCAACAACGAAGAAAATAATTTCTTATTTAGTATTCTTAATTTTATTTTTAAAAATCATGTATTTAAAATTTTTTGTGCAATTATTCTTACAAATATATCGAGGTAATTTATGCTTAATAAAAATTTTCGCCTGCTGCATTTTATTCTCTAAAATAAGAATAACTTAACTAAATCGGTTATAATTTTTTTAACATACTTCATTAACCATGGGATCCATTTATGAATATAATTTTGAGAAAATTTTTATAAAAGCGAAAAATCACACCAGAACGGAATTGCAGCTTAAAAGTTATGAAATATCACTTCAAAACATTGGATTGTTTTTCATATGAAATATAACCCAAATTTTTATTGAAATTTTTTGGGCGATTTTTCTTTGGGCACTTTACTAGTAGCCTTTTTATGCTTAATTAATACATTTATTACAATATCTGTAAAAAAAAAACATCTAAAAAATGAGAACGAGAAAATAATGTAAATTAAAAATAAAATAAGTTTAACCTTTTTCTGAATTTATTTTTTGGGGCATTTATCCTTTTTTGAAAATACGTTTTTTGCATAAAGACACGATTGTGTAGAATTTTTATTTTTTCATACAAATTTTTTTCTTGGATGTTTAGGTGTTTTAGAATAAATGGAGTACAATCCAGTACTAGACTAATACATAAACTTCAGGCTATAAAGAAGACATTTTTTATTTTTTTTATTTCATATTTACTCATATTGAATTATATATATACATATATATATATATATATATATATATATATATATATATATGTATGTATGTATAATATTTTGTGCATCAAATTGAGGGCCTATATCCATAATTTAATATAATATAATAAGATGATATTTTCAAATTTATTGGAAGAAACTAGTAAGAAATATATTGTCGGTCAAATCCGATCATTTGATATCCAACACCATGCGTTTTTTATATCTGTAGAGGTCATTTTTCATGGGACCTATTGGTCAATTGTGGACCGATTATTATAAGATTTGATAGTGTAAATCATATTTCTGTAAAACATATGTATATGCAAGAATAGCGTGATATTATCATTTAAATTACATTTTTTATGCGGCTTATTCCCTAAGGCACGTTTTATATTCGAGCTATGGTCAATTATGGACAGACTGTAATAAAACTTTGCACTAGGTTTTCTATAAACATATTCGCATTAAATACTACACAGAAAGAAATTTTGCATTCTAAAATCAAGTTTATTTTTCTTATTTTTCGCAAAAATTTTACTTAAAAATTTAAGTAAGATACGAACTGAGCTATACTTAGAACTAGTACAAAACAGGATTGATTTAAAAATTAAGAATGAAATACTTAATTTAAGTATAAAAAGAATGTAATACTTAAATTAAGTAGATCAGGTTCAAATTGTACTTAAATCAAGCAATTTTTTTTCTTAAAATTGGAATTAAGTCTAATTTGATTTGAAATAAAAGTAAAAATCTTATATTTATCTCAGAGAGAATATGAGCGGAATGAAATTTAATTTCCTTACTCTCTATTTGCTTATCGGTTGATTTCAAATTTCGTCATGCAATTTTCATTAGTGTTTTAAGTCATTTAAATACTTTGGCATTTGTTTTTTTTTTTTTTTTCTTATAAATATGTGATCAACAAGTGAAATTAAGTTTTATTGAAGCTTTACCTCCAAATTACCTCAACTTCTTAAATAGTTAAATTTAGAAGTTGATTTTGATTTTTTTAAATGTAAGTATTAGGAATGTAAGTACATCCATATAGAAAACATACCACAAGTTTTTTTTCCAAAATATGCAGAAATAGAAAAAGTTCTTCCTTTTTATGTTTTTTAAAACAATAATTTTATTGATTAAGAAATTATGTCTTGATTTAAGTACAGTTTCTACTTACAAAGTATATTTATACAAATGTTGTTACTTTTTTATATTAGTATGGTGATAACAGAAGGGGAAAGGGTAAAGCAAATTTAATTCTGCTCTCTATGAAATTTTTTTTCGTATTGCATGTTTTATCACGTATTTATATATACATACACGTATAAATATGTAAATAGGAATTGTACTTAAAACAAGACACATTTTCTTAATAAGAAATAATAAGAGGAAGATTTGAAAATTAGTAAAATTTGTGAAAAGGCTAGAGGAAAATCTGTCTGATTACAATAAATGTATTTGTTTCAATTTCTTAATTTCATAATATAGCTTGGCATCGATAAGGATATCATTTCGGTCGACTGCAAACTTGAAAATTGGTTGAAGGACGATTTCAAAGGGAAACATGTTTTGAATAAGGTGGAATATGCAGATTAAATTTAATATAATTTATAATTTCTTATATTATATTTATATTAATATTTTTTTAGGATTACGATTTCATTTCGAAAGGCTACAAGGGAAACCCAAGTGGAGATTTATTCTCCAATTACAAAAACTGCTGGAGCAGACGATTTGGTGCGGTTTGGATCAATTTAAGTATGATTTCGAGCTTAAAATAAGTTTTTAGTCCTTTAAATAATTTATACTTCTTAAATTAAGTACATTTTGTGTTTAATTGTGATCCGATTATTCTGAAATCAATCCTATTTATGCTCACTTTAAGTATGGTCTTAAGCCTAAATCAAGCCAAGATTTCTAAAAGCAAGAAAAATTTGGAATTAATTCAATCCAAAGTAGTCTTAAATAGAGCTAAAATTAAGAATTTATCGCCACACTCGAATCTAGTATTTTGCTCTTGGTTCGAGAAAATTCGTAATTACCGTACTTTTGACACCGCTCCAAATTAATTTAAGTACCGATTTTAGGAAGATGGACTTATATAAAAGCCATGGTCAGTTTTCTACCTATCTTCATGAAATTTGGCACACTGATTTATAGATACAGTTCACTTGGTCCAAATTTTAATGAAGTCGTGATAAATACAAAAAAATTATAAACATATATAAGCCCTTGTTCCATTTTAAGTTATTTTCAGCCGAATGTTCTAATCCATGCATGTTCTAATCCGATTTTTTTAGCGACACTTTGCATACAGATAAGCGTTTAATAAATCTTATCAATTATTAAAAAAGGTAAGAAAACAATTAAGTTTTATAATTTTATGAAGTTTTTATGTCTCCTGTAAAATTTACTTTATGGTTTATATGTCGTTATACGCGTCCATATTTCATTTGTTAAAATATGCGAATGAAAATGTAAAAAAAAAAATATTTAATATTTTTTATATAAAATTTTTTGCAACTGTGTGTGCATATGATGTGTGGTGAAAGTGGTTTTTAATATATATAAATACAATTTTACTAGCACATTACGTACCAATTGAGAGAGTTTTTTTACTAGTCCCTTATACTATGGGTCCAACATTGTATGCAAAAAACCAAAGAGCATCGCACATTTAAATGTACATGAAATTTTGAAGGGGAAATCTTTTAGAAAGTGTTTATACATCGCTTAACCGAAATCGCTTAACTTCGGTTAAACGGTTTATCCTTTTTTGAAACGGTTTTTAAAATCTGGTAAAAAATATTACTAAATTTCTTTTTGTTTAAATTTAAAATATGAGAAAATATTTTGGAATAATTAAAAACGGTTTCTGTTTGTTTTAATAAGTAATCAGATGGTATATGTAAGTAATTACATGTACTTATTTTAAAACTAAATGTATAATGAAATTAGATGGATAATCAAGCTCTCCTTTTGCAAACCTATGGATAGGTTAAGTATAAAATAAGATTTGATATACCAGGAAAAATAAAGAAGTACATCTAAATAAAATGGTCATCATTTCAAAAGTATAACTAAATAAGTGTTATTATTAAATATTTTTCACAATTTAACCAACTAAAAAGTATTTTTATTGTATATTTTTATAAAACTTATATAAACGTGTCTTTAAGAGAAAAACTTCAAAAGCGGTGAATAAAAATCACAAAAAAAAACACACTTCCAGCTTTGAAGTTTTTTTTTTCTTTTTCTTTTTTGCTAGAATGTTTTAAAATTTCGATAATTTGATTTTATTTGTATATTATAGGAAATAGAAATGAGATTAATGTTAAAATAAAAAAAAAAATAAGAAATTACACAAATTGGATTTTAAAAAACTTTATGTTCTAAATACCAAATAAAAAAATTGTTTTTATAAAATGTATAAAGGCCAAAAAAAGAACTTATTATAATCTTTCGATTAAATTTTGCATCAATTGTAAAGGACTATTTTCATTATTTTGTGCTGGTTTCTTAATTTTTTAACCAAAATTATTTTTATTAAGCTTATACTCGTAATTACATAATTTATTTAAATGTCATTAATCGGATTAACTGGATTTTATAAATTTTTCGTTTAACCGTCAAACAGGATGCTACACGTCCATTTATGTTGACAATCCCAGAAGAAATCTTCAAAAAGTTGTTTTCACCAAAGTTAATGATATATGTACATCAAAGGATAGCTAATGAAAAACTATTATACCCATATTTCGTAATTTTTTTTCCAAAAAGTTTTATGTCAACAAAGTATTACACCCTTATTTAGAAACAACTTTTATATTTAAAATTCATTTTAAAATAAATTTTCAATAAAAATTTTGTCTCCAAAATGTACTTTAAATTATATAAATCATATTCACACATGAAAAAATCGATATATATGAAACTGGAGTTTTACTCCAGGATATCAAATTTCCTCTTTTTTCTCTCTGTTTCTCCATGGGCATGAAAATAGAAGCCATACATAGTAAAACTGCGTACTCAGTTTTACTTTAGAATGTCAAATTTTCTCTCAAAAGCACTTAAAGTTTCGAAGACAACTTTTAAGACAATTATAAAATATTTACGAAGATTATATCGACTCGATATGGATGTCATATCTTAGAAATCCTATAATATAATAATATTATTTATTTAAATATTGCAGCACAAAAAGTTAAGAAAATATCTTTTTAAAAATTTTACCCTTTAATTTTTATTACAGAAAAAAATATGTAATATTTTCAATGCCTTATATAAAGAATATTTATTTCCTTAACTTTTAAACAATATATATATATAAATATATATATATACATATACATATATATATATATATATATATATATATATATATATATATATATATACATATATAGCATGGATTAGTAGCTCTTATTTAACATACATATTTAATACAACCTTTGTAAATAATTTATAATTTTTTCTAAATTTGTGTATCTTTAGACATTGTGAAGTTCTTTTGGAAGAAAATTTTACGTCGTTATGTCAGTACTTTTATTAACTATAAAAAAAAAAAACTACAAAATATGGGCATATTTATTTTTCTTTTGCCATCGTTTGATGTTGATGTATATATCATTTATATATATATAAGTGGAAGAAAAACTGTAAGATTAGCTGCCAAAAAAGACCACCCAAATATACATACTAGGAATGACAATCAGAATTGATTTTTGAATATTCCGGACTTTTAAAATTCGCGGAATATCGATTTAGGTATCCTGGGATTTTCGGAAATTATTCATTTTTCATAATTAAAAGTAGATTTATTAAATAAAAATACCCCAGCAAAGAAAAGAACTCAGAAGTAATGATTTTAACCCATATTTCTCATCAGGTGAAAATTATTTTTTTATTTTTTTTTTTTTTGTGATTTCTATTCAGCACCTTTTAATAAAATAATTTAGTAATATAAATAATATTGATTTAACTTTTTTTGGAATAGTAAAAATGTTATTTTTATTGAAGTACTTCCTTCTTTTATAATGACATATTATTAGAGGGCTGACTTTTATGCATTTATTTATTTTTTGAAAATACACGGCTACAAAATGCACTTAAAAATTTTAAAAATATGCACTCATATTTATTAAATTAAACAAAAATCAGTCCCATGGTAATCTCTGTAATAAAATATATTTCGTATTTTTAAACGTCAAAACTTTGTTTAAAAATAGTAAACTAATTCTTTGTACGTTTTTTTTTTAATTTGTGCTCTTTTAGTTTAATTTTTTAAATTTCGTGGCACTGAATTTGATACAAACTTAGTAAGGTAGTTAAATGCTAATGTAAGTAGTTTGGTTTTCTTAAGAAGTCTTTTGAATTAATCTATATATGTTTTATGATTTATATATGTTTTGTGATTTTAGTTTGGTTTTCATCTAAACATAATAAAATACTTTCAGTTCACACTTTATAAAAGTTTCTTCAAACAGTAGGAAAAATATGAGGTTTATGAAAATAAAAAGCATAAAAACAGCATTTAGAAACTCCTAAAATAGCGGAATTTGAGTTTTTTAATTCCGAAGAATCGGAATTTTTAAATCCCGAAATTCTCTAATCGAGTTTTTCATATGTACATTAAAATGACCCTAAAATTAAAAGTATCGATGCTCCCATCTCAAATGAACAATTATTTCATTCTAAGATACCCTTACAACAAATTTGGAAATTTGGATATTAGATTTTTTTCACATATGTAAATATTCTCAAAAATAAGACCAAAACAATACAATATAATCCTTTAGTAGTTCCGCCCTTTTTTTAATTCGAACTTGTTCATATTTTTTGGAAAGATATTTTCCTTCATATATAAATATAGAAACATGATAAGGAATTAAATGAATTTACCATGAAAATGCGCACATTTTTATAAGATTTTTAATGATATATAATACTTCGTACTTCTATTAACAAACAACGAAATAAATTAAGTTTATGTTAAATACCATTTAACATAAACTTAATTTATTAGAATAACATTTATTCTAATAACAATAAATTGTAAACAAATACATTTTTTAAACTGTGTTCACATTTGGCAAATATTTGATCTAAATTGCGTTAGCACTAGTTTTATAAAAATTTGTTTGGCGTTGTTCGATTTTGCAATGTTCTGTAAGAGAAAACAGAGTCAAACAAAATTCGATTAAAGATAAGTAAAATATCGTTTCCCATTAAAAAGAGAAATTATGAAATATTTTATATAGTTTTTTTTTTTATTTTATATAGTGGTATTTCATTTAAACTTAATTTATTGTTTGTCAGGGATAGAAAAGTTGATACTATAATACTTTTTTTAACTATCTAATATTCAAAAGTATCGAAGTATTCCCTCGAGTCATTTGATACCGTGAAACGATTAGCTTAATATTCCACAATTCGAATTAAACATTTTTCAATGAAAATATATTTTTGAGATATAGATATAAATAGATATATTTTTGAATAGAAACCTATGTTTTTATTAACACCATTGATTTACAATACTAAATGCTTATTAGACTAATTCAAATAAATTTATAGGGCAAACAAACTACATAAAAGAAGGTTTGATCAATCAACTACAAATTTCAAATTGTAGTGAAAATATTCCGAATTTTAAAGACATCAAATAATGAATTATATATTAAGGAAACTACAGCTGAAGTGCTTGGTTTTAAGTAATTGATATTGGATGATTTTTTTTCCGTAAGCTTAGTTCGACAACAGGTCCACGTTTTATTAAGATCTTAATATTTTATTATATACATTTATTTAACCTGAAATAAATGATTTTAATGAATTGGTATTGTATATTATCGTTCGCTTTAGATATACAAATTACATTCTTTGAATTTTGAACTAAATAAAAAATAAATAACTGTCAAAAATTTTAATTTAAGTACTCTGATGTTGAAAAAAGTACTATTTGAAATTTATTTTGATACCGAAAAATATTTTTATTTTCCATCCCTGATGTTGGTTAATAGAATTATGAATTGTTATATGCCATTAAAAAGCTTAGAGGCGTATTTTGATGCTAAATTCATTCAATTTCTTCTCACATAAAAACATTTGTTTATGAGGTAAATTATGCTTCCAAAAATTCGAACAAAATACGAACAAATTAAAATTTTACAAAACAGAAAAATCGTTTAGATATAACTTCTAGAGGATTATACTTTATAATTTTTGTCTTATATCTTAAAACATTTATGTGTAAAAAAAAATTCAAATATCAAAGTTTTTTTGTGAAAATTTGAAAGAAAAGATTGTTTTCATTTTGATTCAATTGAAGTAAATATATACCCTTGGTAAATAATAAATTATAAAGCAAAAGTAGTAAAATATTGTGTATATATTACAATTTTTTTAGTTATTAAAAAAGATAAAGTTATTTCATAAAATAAAATACTAATTTCTTAAATATTAAGAAAATCATTCATGTTGTCAACTTTTAATTTTTAAAATGCACCAAAATAACGTAAAAAACGCGTGATTTTCCAAAAAAAAAGCATTAAATTACTTTCATTTTTCCATTTTTTTAATGTCGAATTCCATTCGTTCCATAAATGTATATTTTATATATAGAGGACCTATATTCCAAAAAGGGCTATCTGCAGATATTCACAAATAATTTTTTTACGTCCTTTATCAGTGGTATTAATTTTTAAAAGAAAAATTGATTCTAACACACTTTTTTCTATTTTTATTTTTGGGCTACCTACAAAACATATATATTTAAAAAAAATAGGCTATCTGCACTTTTTATTTGATTTTCATTGGAAATATTGTTGAAAGTCTATAAACAGCGTTTTTGAATATTTTAGTAACATTTGACTTGTTGATAAAATATTTAATACAATTTTAATCAATTTAAACATTTTTTGCCAAAAATTTTGTGCAATTTTTTTAAACAATTTTTTGCAATATTTATTTATAATTTGAATTATGAAATCATTTCCATTTTTTTTTTTAGTATCCACACTTTTCATTTTACAGTTGTAATGTTTGAAGATGGTGATTTGTAAGATTTCATAAATTTAATATATTGTCTAATTTTCACCAAAAATGTTATTTCTTATACCTTATAAACAAAAAGGGTTATCAGAACATTTTATTGATAATATATTGCTAATGTATTAAGAAGGAAGGGCTATATACCATAACTTTGCGAATAATGTTCTCAAAATACTTATCTTTATGTGTTAGGTTTAATAGACGTATTACTAATAAATCGTTGAACACCGGATTGTATAATGTTGAAAAATTAGTAAAACAAATAGTTTTAATACTCTTCTGAACAAGTGGAGTTTTGCAAATAGCCTTTTTCGAATATAAGCCCTCGATATATTTTCCTAATTCTGAAGCAGATACACTAATTTTATCTAGCATGGTTGCGGCCGAATATTGAAAAAATTGTGAAAACATTTTGAAAAAAAAAATTATCAATAAAAATATAAGAATTAAAATTATAAAACTATCATCAATCTCAATCATCTCAACGCATGTTTTTCACTTAAGTAATCTTTTCGAAATCATCTGAGGAAATACGTATTTACTTTTTACAATACTTTGGTTCTTACTTCTGTAAACGTAAACTTAGTATAAATACGATAGCAAAAGTTAGGGAATTAAATAAAATTAATAAAATAAAAATAAATTAAATAAGGCATTTTTCGCAGGCATTATTCTAAATTATTGTACGCCAAATTATAAATAGTTTTCGATAGTATAAATTACACTATGCGACAAATTTTGAGTCAATGATTCCAACGCGAAATGAAAGTATATCAGATTAACAAAATCTCTAAAGGGTTTTCCAAAGTTAGTTCGAATTTCGATTTTATAGACACTTAAACTTCGGACATTTTGGAGCCCCATTTTCATTACTTATGAAAATAAAAAACATTTAAATCAATAAATAATTTAATAAATAAATGTATTTATGGAAACTTAGGGCCGTTATATATTGAAAAAAACTGGACCAAAATTTTGAAAAATTGAGATAGTTAAAAATTCAAATGCAAATAACTTAAAAACTATATGAGGTAAATAGCACATCCAAACATGTTTTTCATAGACCTTATCGAGAGCTTTAAGAAGGTGTAAAAATATTTGAAATCGGATAAGAAACAAATTTGGCAAGCAGTTAACAATTTTCTATGTCGGAGGTACCCTATTTTAAGCACACTTAGCTCCGCTCCTGAGTTGACTGTGTGGCCCCCTTTAAAACTTATACTCCTCTGCTACGCCTATATGAATACGTTTTATATAAATCCAACCAGTCGATAAGGTATTACAAATTTATTTCAAAAATTTTCGATTCTGTCTCACTGTGTAAAAGTGTTGATAATAAATCTGTATCTCCTAAGGTACGGAAGGGATCGAATTTCAATTCGATATAGAGGAGGATCTAATGAAAAAAAACGGAATTTTAACATGTCTACATTTTTGAGCGGGTGGGAACCAGTTTAGTGTCAAATCAATATGTGGTTATTAAAACTATTTTTAGATTTGAAAAATGTCGCACCCGATGAACGTAGGGTGCAGCTCTCAAGCAAATAAAAATTTCTCTATGATCCGTTCTTAAAGCATTACATTTTGAGAAAAAAGTGAAAGTTTTTATAAAAAACAAACATTTTAATTTCTTTACTTTTACAATTTTTCACGGCTAAACGAATTGAGGTAAATCAAAAAAACTTTCAAGACATTATTTTGGAATGTGTTAAAAATCTTAGAATATTATCAAAATATTATCTTTTATACTGAGGTAATCAACTTTGACACCCTTTGGTTTATCTTGCATAATTAATTTTTCTGAAAGCTTAGGTCCTCCTCTACAACTCTCCCATACATTTCAATTTTAGAAGATTAGTATTCTAGAAGATATACATTTATTAACGAAATTATTACGAACAGCCCTACTGTGCGTCAGTTTTTGTTTATATAAACATATTTTTTTCGGTGTATAGTAGTATATCGGAATTACATATCATTATTTTATTTCCAGGTGAACAATTATCTATCGGATTCAGAAAATTTTAAAATTATAATTAAAATTAAACCAAGAAAATACGCACGAAAACAACTTAATATTTTTTATTCAATTACTCCATATCCTTCACTATAATTGCATTTGTTGAAGAACTTTACTAAATTATATTAAAAATTAAGTAAAAATGTATATAAAAGTCAGAAAATATATATTTTCTGACAGTTTTTCTCATTATGAAGTTTTTTCTCTTGATAAAAAGAAGTAAGTGCACAAAAGATAAGTAAGAAAAATTTCTTCGCAATATATGTTTTTTTATTGTTTTGCTTTTTACTAATAATTATATAAAAAAACGAGTATATTCATATATATATATATAATATTAGTATATGAAATTTAAAATGGAAGGTTTGTAGAATTATTAATAGTAAGAATACAATTTTCGCAAGGAAATTTTATCTTTAGGAAGTGGTACTAGTAAACAGCGAAAATGTCTTATGTGAAAATGTTAAACTTTATATGATTATTTATTTCTTTTCTTACAAATCTGACAGGGTACTTTATACATCTACTACATCTAAAGTTTCTACTTCAATTTGTTTGCTTTTAAGGCTCAGTAATTCAAATATTTAATTATTGAAAACTAAATTCATTGAAAAAATAATAATTATATAAAATACATATTTCAAAACTAGCAAAAAATTTACTTTAAAATAGCTAAAATAGAGGAGATTAATATGTAAAATATTACCCAGATTTTTTTCCAAATTACAAAAATAAAAAACGGCATCAAATTTTTAATTCTTTATAGCTTTATCAATTTTTTTTCTTTTGCAAGAAGACATTTAATATATATATATATATATATATATATATATATATATATATATATATATATATAATGTATAATAAATGGAAATTTTGTAGCTGTTACATTTTCCCAGTCGTGAAATATATGTTTGTATTAATCATCAAATTTTGGTTATACTCGGACCTAGTGAAACTTTCCCGTTATGCAATTAAATTTTATATTGTTCCTTTGGAAAGGTTTAGAATAGATTCAAAATTTTTTATCTAAATCATGAAAATAAAAATGTGTCCACTTTCCTACTCATCAGATATCAATTACTCCCTGCGATAATTTATATTTACTTTCCTCTAATTGTATAATTTCCACAAAATATGCAGACTTTCACAATTATAGTTTGTTTTAGATATTCAATAATTAACATTTACTTCTTATGGGGTCTACCGCTTCTCCTACACCTACCCGTCCTATTTTTCTGTCAATTGTGGAACTTAATAAGAAAAGTTCCTTAAGTTACACCTTAAAATTATCCCTTCCTCGTTTGTATCAAGAAAGGTGTAATTTTAAGAAACTTTTTTCTTATAAGTTTACAACACAATTGATCTGTTCCTAGGTTCCTAGAGTTACATATTCTATGAATACCCTTAATAAATTAAATATATTTTCTTTTAACTTATTTATTGATATCTTATTATTATTTTTTTTTAATAAATATTGCTATTTACTCTTTAATTATCCAATTATCAAATATTTTTTTTAATTACATTATTTATCAATTCCTTTAAATTACATTAAACTAGTTATTTTTGTTCAATCTATGCTAAGCAAGATCTCATAATAAAATGTAAAAGTCAGTTCTTAAATAACAGTAGAAATGTTTGGTTTAATTATTTTGAAATAAAAATAAACATTGAAAAATTAATAAAAAAATAAAATAATTAGTTTTTATAAAATTATTATAGGTGCTTCTTTTCGTATTATAGTACTTTTCTGAATAAATAAATTATTGTAATTTTTGTACAACATTGTGCATACCTGATACCGGGTAAATTAAAAGTCATGGAATGTGGGGATTTTTCTATTAAGTAAAATTATGCTTCTTCTAATTGAGTTAATTGAGCGTCGCTAACCCCAGGTCTACAACTGAGATTAACGCTAATATAATATGTGAGATAACGACGGCAGAAGAGAGTAACCATTTTGTTTATATTATGTTAAATCTTAAATAAGTGGTACATGTATTCTAATAAATCCTATAAGATATCATTATTTTCAGTCAGTCACAGAGTAAACATGGCCTTTTTATTTAAGAAATTTTTAGAAAAATGTTTTTTAAAGTGTAAAACAAACATTAAAAGGAAACAATTTTACAAAAAACATTGTTTTTTCTAGTAATTTCCAAAATACACATGCACACACACAAACAAAATTCCGTATATATGTATTTTTTTGACAGTTTATCTTATAAGATAGTTGTGTAGAGAAATCTCATCACAACAGTCTCGTAATACTTCTTATAATACTTACATTTTAATCTACACGTGAAATAATTCTCTCAGAGAGCAAATTTGACACTCTCTGACAGAAAAATCTTACATATATGTTACGTCTAGATGGGCTATAAAATTAAATAATTTTTCTTGAAAAAATTAGCTAACACAGTAGCACATTAAATGATAGTAAATTATAAAAAATGCACATACGCTAGAACAACCCAGAACTCAGTGAAAAAAAATGTTTGTGTTACACCTCTGAAAATAGACCATGGTATGTTTTATGGTATTTTTAAAACTACAAAAGATCATTTAATGATGTAATCATATTTTTTTATTCTCAACTTCTCTACAAAAATTGCAAATCATCATTTATTTTTATAAGTTACAAGCTTCAAAATCTCTTATAAGTTCGAGATGGTCAATTTTAGAAACGTCTCGCTCATCCTAAATTATAAAAATGTAATTATAAGATAATTTTTCTGAAAGCTTAGCAATTTATGTGATATGTATTTATTTAAGAAAATTTTGAAACATTTTATGCCTACAAAAGTTTTTCCTATTCAACATTTTCTCCCATTACTGAACAATTTTAGGTATAATACAAACCACAAAACACATTATAGACAGTATCAAAAAATAAAAGTAATACTTTTTACAACCAGCTATCTTTATAAGTCGACGTAATGTAAAGAAAAAGGGAAATGCAGCTTTAAAAACGCAATATGAATCGAAAGCAGAGTGCTCTACAGTTACAAAATGACAGTATAAGTATAAGCCGTTGCAAAACTTAAAATCAGTTAAACTCCATTTATTTTAAGGCAGCACAGATAGAATTTTATTCCCCCATTAAGCAGATAATTGTAAAGATTACTTTCTAAAGGAAAACAATGTCGAATGTAGAACTGCAGGGTTCTTACAGAATAAAAAATGCCTTAATAATCGTAACATAGTGTCTACATTAGACAATTTTTTATCAAAACAAACATCAAACTTAACGCGAAGTTGTGGAAGGTGCCAACAGTTGTACAAAAACAACAATATGGCGTATTCATTATTACTTTTTATATATGCAGTTTGGCAACTGTAACAACCAAAATAATAATCAGCTGTTTAACTAAGGTTACCTTGTATATATTCACATTGATTCTGACTTTTGTTTTGATAAAAATTTGCCTAATGTAGACATTACATAGTGTCTACATTAGAGATTTTTTTATCAAGACAAACGTCAAACTTATATATGCAGTTTGACAACTAAAACAACCAAAATAATAATCAACTGTTTAACTAAGGTTACCTTGTATATATTCGCACTGATTTTAACATTTGTTTTGATATAAATTTGCCTAATGTAGACACTAGGTTAGGTAAGAGAGGCTGAACGTAACAAAATATATATAAATAATAATATACGTACACATGTACTTAAATTTCACTTAATTAGAGATTAATTGTTCATTAACAACAGCAGCAAAAACGTCAAAAGGATTCAAGAATTCACTTGTTTATCATACTTATTGTGATTATCGCTTTTGTTGTCTTTATTTATACGACTTACACTTTAGAAAAATGGTTTTCTTATAAAGAATTTCGCTCAAAAACTTATTTTAATTTTAAAACAGTGCACAGTGGTCCCAAATCGCTTCTCTTTTTGGAAATAATTCTGTAACTTGTGAACCGTTGGAGATATCTAAATAAAATTTCACACGCACAAAAATTCATTTATGACTTGAATGTAGGAAAAATTTACATTTAGATAGTCCTTGTAAATCTCTAAAAAAAATTTACACGTTACATTTGTAGGTTATATCTTTTAGTTTAATTTTCTAAATAATATTGTTGCAATAATCATATAAATATATCCATCCGATAAAAAGTTACATTAACCTGGAGTGTTCCAAAAGCAGTACGAGCAGTTTACAAAATACGTATTTAAAAAAAATAAACGAAACATTTTTATGCCTGCAAAGTTTTTCCTGTTCAATATTTGCTCCTATTACTGAACAATTTTTTTTATATTTCAAACCACAAAACACAGTATAGACAGTATCAACAAATAAAAGCAATACTTTTTACAACCAGTTACCTTTATAAGTCGAGCTGATGTAATGAAAAAGGGAAATATTAAAACAAGAGAACTAATAAATGTTTTTCAGACACCAGCTTAAAAAAAACATATTATGAATTGAAAACGGACTGCTCTGCAGTTACAAAATGACAGTATAAGTATAAGTCATTACAAACCTTCAAATCAGTTAAACTCCATTTATTTGAAGGCAACACATACACAATTTTATTCCGCTATTAACCAGACAACTGTGAAGATTACTTTATAAAGGAAAACAATGTCGCAAGTAGAACTGCAGGGTTCTTACAGAATAAAAAAAAATGCTTTTATAATCGTAAGGAAGGCTGAATGTAACAAAGTATAAGTAATAATATACCTGCTTATGTATGCAAATTTCACTTAATTAAAGATTAATTGGTAATTAACAAGAGAAGCAAAAACGTCAAACGGATTCAAGAATAAAAACAAAATTGACTTGTTTGTCGTACTTATTATGATTATCGCTTTTGTTCTCTTTATTTTTACGACTTACACTTTAGAAAAATCGTTTTCTTGTAAAGAATTTCGCTCAAGAACTCATTTTAATTTTAAAACAAACAATACACAGTGGTCCCAAAACGCCACCATAGGTGATTGGGGTATTATGAGTTTGTGCTGATGTATGTAACGCACAGAAAAAATCATCCAACACCCACTTTAAAGTATACCAATTTATGTCCGTCACTCTGACTGGCTGACTGTCCATGTAAACCTTGTGCACAAAGTACAGGTCGTTTTTTGTTTTGAAGATAATTCAATGAAATTTGCCACGAAGGACTTTCATGATACAAGGACGAAACCTTTTGAAATTTGTTATGATTGGCCCATTATTTCACCTAGCCCCCATACAAATGTCCTCCCGGAATATGGGTTCAACGATCATAAATGCCTTTAATATAGCAATATTTTAATGAAGTTTTGTATAAGGAAGTTTTGTATAAGTATCAATCTTTGTGCTAAATTTCACGATCGGTCCATAATTGAATATAGCTCCCATATAAAACGCTCTTCGGAAAATCACTTTAACGTGCATAAATCACATACATATGTTAGTATTAGGTTTATATTCGAAAGAAATCGTAGAAATCATAGTGACAAATTTTATGATGATCGCTCCATAATTTACCATAGCTCCCATATAAGCCCACTTTCGGGAATCACCCTAAATTGCATAAATTCATACAAATGTTAATATTAACGTAATATTCTGTATTCGTAAATTTTATTTTACACTTAGTAAAAGTATCGGTCCACAATTGTCCACATGTCTAATATAAGAATTTTGATGGTCATACACAATAGTGGGGTATCATATGGTCGGGCTTGATCGACTATATCTTTCTTACTTGTTTTTTTTTTTGGAAATAATTCTGTAACTTGTAAACCGTTGGAGATGTCTAAATAAAATCGCATATGGTCACAACAGGTTTTTTAGAGATTAACAAGGACTACCTAAACATATTTTTTTACAATTTTTAAAAAATTACATATTTTGATGTTCTACCCTCTACCCCCATAACCCCTTAGGGGCCTATGCTCTTCCAAAACAACTTGAAAACACCTCAGCTGTGAACCTATTGCATAAAATTTTCACAGCATCATCCTGTTTCTCGCCGAATTCAAATATAATATTTTATTTTTTGTGGAGTGGCGCCCACTTCCCCTAGTCCGCAAAGCAAATATTTTTAATGGCATATCTAAAAATCTATTCTGGAGAGTACCCTCAAATTTTGTTTGATGAAATGAAAATAGGGTGAGGGGGAGGAGTTACCCCTCTACCCATATCTAAAGGAGTAATTTAGTGAAAGTTTTAAAATATTGTAGAAATTATTTTCACATCAAATTTTTAAAGAGAAGGAAAGGTCGAGGAAGAATAGTAGCCCCATATAAAATAAATATTAGTTATTTCATCAAAAGGAATAGCGAAGCGCACCGGGGAAAGCTAGTATACAAATACAATGAATATGAACTTTTCTATTTGGATTAAGAGCATAAGATAAACAAAATATGAACAAAATAAAAAAATAAGTTTAACAAGTAAGTAGATAATAAGTAATGGAAAATATCTTTTTCTTATTTTGAAGCTAGATATTCTTTTTACTTTGTTATCTTTAAAACTTACTACAAGGGTGCTACAAAAAATTATTTGGCTAATAGATTTTTTTTCTTTTTATTAAGGTATTATGCTTTTGTGCTGTACTGATGTTTTTTTACGAAAATTACTTTAACTTGCACAAATCCAATATAAATATTAGTATTAAGCTAATATTTGACACCTAAAACACGGTGCTAATTTTTAAAGTAAGGTCCACTTTCGAAAACTTTAATTAATGTAAGTATCACGATAATATCGGACACAAACAAGTTTTTTAAGTACATAAGTCATATTTCTCAATTTCAGATCCTATACAAGACCCTTGCAGAAAATCAGTTCTACTTACACACATAATGGTATAGGGTATCATATAAGGAAAACTTTTAAAATTACACAAATCCCTTATAAATATTATTACCCAGATAGTATTTTGTATTATTATGCTCTCTTTTGAAGTATAAATTATACTTTCGAATTGAAATAGAATCGGTCCGCAATTGGTCCTCTGAGAAAATCGCATCGAAACTGCTGGCAACTTCTTTCCAAGACATATTGCAAAATTAGACTAAAAAGAGCTAAAAAGTAGCTAAATTTTAAAAACGTTTAAAAATTTAGCAATAAATCGCTACATTTTCTGTTTATTTTCAAATTCAGCTCATAAGTTTCCCAAAAAAAAAAAAAAATAGCTAAACTTCCTGTTAATTGAAAAATTTGGCTATTTCTTGAAAATAAAATCAGAAAGGATTATTTTATTCTTGTATAAGAAAAAATAAGTTTTCGACATTTTCATATTTATCACCACCATTTCTGAAAACGTATTCAATTTGCTAAGCCTAGCTTTGAAATTTTAGAACATATGGGATAAACTCAAAACTTTGACAAACCAAAAGGATTTAGACTGGTTTCTATTAAAAAATAAACGTATGAAATATTTATATTTTCTTAAAGAAGTTTTTAGTTAGTAGATAATGGTCTATTAAGTTTTAGTAATAAAAATAGTGAAATCGGAGGAGTAACCGAAAATTAGCAACGTTTTAAAAATTTTCATGTCAAATGTGAGAAGTCATATATCCGTTCCTTAAGGGTCTCTGGGATACTGTTGTGAGAATTTTTATGTTAATAAGATTTACAGATATATTTCTAATGAATATATCGTCAACAAAAATGCAAAAGGGCCAATCAATACTTCTTAAAATTCTACAGGAGAGATAAAAAAACTTAATAAGTTAGTTTTCAACATAATAAGTTTTTTTATGGCTCTAAAAAACGATTTTGTTAGTTTGATTTGGAATAATATTTGTTTACAAATTTTTTCTGGGGTTGTCATTAGAACAGAAATTATTCGATTATTCGAGGAATACAAATTGTTATATTGTACACAAACTTCTTTTTAAAATTATAAGTGTAAAAAGTTTTGCTTAGTTGGAAAACCCTCTCAAAAATTAGTGAAATTTTCGTTAAGATATACAAATGTGAAAACTACGTATTTGGGTTAAAGCTTTTTATGGACATTGAAGTCACAGTATTATTTGGAAGAAAATAGAATAGGTTTAATCAAACATATTAAAGTTAGAGTAAACGGTAGACGTATAATTTATCCATAAATTCTGGAAGTTTTCCAACGTATATTATTTTTTTTTAAATATTCAACAAAAAGTGAAACAAAAGTACATATATGCAAATGCTTTATTTTAGAGATTTTTTTCATTTATTATTTATTTAAAAAATTATCTTAATGTTTCAAGTGATGTGGAAGTAACTGAAGATTCTGAAATATATGAGGATGATTTGTTAATTGAACTCAATAAGTTATTCATAAATTCTGGAAGTTTTCCAGGGTATATTATTTTTTTTTAAATATTCAATATGAACCTATTTTGAGTATTATTACACTTCTGAATAAATTTGAGCAGGAATATTTTCGAAATGCTTATAGGTGTTAAAATAAAATAATTTTTGCGCATATTATAAAGTGGTTAATGAAGAATTGATAAATTCAAAGTTCAGATATATATATATATATATATATATATATATATATATAATTTTACTATACATTTTTAAAGGTTAAATTGCCTTCGTGTGACGAAATTTATCGGTTAGCTGTCACACTTTTTTGAAAAATCTTTAAAAACATAAACAATCAAATTTTTTACAGTCTCAAAAATTTGAATGTTTATTGTTTATTATTTTCGACCATTGTTAGATGTAGGGTGCACATTCAAAATTTTCAAAAAGTAACAAAATTAAAACAATTAAAATAGATATTGTGAAAAAAGCCTTGAAAAATAGGATATTTTGTGCAATATAAAAATATTGAAGTCACTCATGGATATGTTTAATATATCAATGGACACGGCTTCCAAGTACCTTTTTTTTTTTGAATGCGTTGCTTTGGGAAAAAATAAAAAAATTTTCAAAACAAAAATAAAAAACACCTTTTTTATAGAATAACTCACGAACGGTCATCCATAAAACCTAAATATTTTGGGAAACTTCATAAAACATACCGAGGTTAATTTTCAGGGGGTAACAGAAAAACTTTCCAGTGAGTCGCCTTAATGTACAATATTCATTCATATGTCTTTTATTTTGTATTTTGAAAAAAAGAGAAATATTTTGGAAAAATTTTGTATGTATGACGCACAGTAGAGTAAAATCACCAAAAATGGTGCTTAATTTAGGGAAGGTGTGTAGCTTTTATTTATAATTTTGTTGAAAAAATTTGATTTTTAGTATATCAAATCAGAAAGAAATACTTTTTGAATTTATGCACTGCAACCATCATTTCATGTTGGCCTTTTAAAGATAACTCAGTGGGAAAAAGAAGGTGTAAAGAGGCCTTATAGAAGATCTTATTCAGAGCCAGAGGAGCTTCCCGCCTCATTCCCCGTTCATGCATTTCTTACACATTCGCTACCCGATGCAACTCTTCTAGTGGACCCCTTGTATAAAAACCAGCAGGCCTTCTGAAGAATAGCTGCCAACAGGCTTTTCGAAGAAAGGTTGTCAACACTTTTTAATAACATATTTCTCTATTTATATAGAATAACAACTTTTTATTTTAAATTGTGAAAAGTTTAAAACTTAAAAAATACAATAATTGGGTGTTAAAAAACATATCTGTGTACTTTTGACAAAACATATTAAGTGGAGATAAGACAATTCCAAAAATTTACATTTTCATAGAAATTGTTGATTTTTTAAACAGTTTTTAGTTCTCCTGAAAAAAATTAAAATTTTATAACTTTGTTATTGAGAAGCTTCACAAACGACATTTAAGCAATTTTTAAGTCGAACCGATTTTGCTAAATTTCAATAGCAAAATTCTTGAAAGGATTTCTGATCGCTTGATATATATATTATATATAGCAGTTATCGGTGGGCTTCAAAGAAACCATTTCAGGCGGACATCGTCCTATCGACATCATTTCTTATAACAATTCAGAAAATATAAACTTCTTTGCTCTTCGACGAAAATTGTGAAAATTACAAACGAAATGACAAACTTATATATACCCTTTACACCTGTGGTGAAGGGTATAAAAAGTATAAATTAAGAATAAAATTCACTTTGGAAAACACAATCTACTTTAAAAAAGCATTTTTGATTTGGATTTTAGCATTGTTTTTGTAACGGTTTTTGAATAGTTGCTTAAAACAAAATACATATAAAAAATACAGCTTCTTACTTTTTTTCTAAAAGAAGGAAGTACGAAGTTCTATCAGATATCAGATCAGAGGATAAGATATTCTTGAAGTCCTTGCTATAGAACGCAGGCTAGCATGAGCAAATGTATCTTTAAAAAGGTGTAAATAGACCTTGTAGTAGGCCTGCACGATGGAGGCTTTGAAATTTTTACCGCTGGGAACTTAGTGATATTTGATATATGAGGCACTTTTGGACTAATAATATAATATAATATATAACGTATTAAAATTAATTACACCATACATACATACATATATGTATGCATATATGTATGTATATTTATGATAGGACTACGTATTCACTTTTTCAATTCGTGTTCGAATATCACTTTAGAAGGACTTTGAAATTAAAAAATTAATAATTTTTTTACGAATTATATTAAAATCTGTTAGTTGCTCAACAATGCCGATATCTGTATCAAATGATAGAATATGATTCACAAATTCCAGCAAAATTTTCTTTTTTAACACTTCAAGTCTTTATAATATCAATAATGACCTTCAGATATTTTACTATTAAATATCCTTGAGATCATAGAATACAACTAAAAGATTATGTGAGTGGCACTTCTAATTAAATTTTCCAAGAAATTTCTCATTTTTTTGAAAACAAAAAAAAATATATATGTGACTACATGTATTTTATTGTTGAATGAATTAAGTTTTAGACAATTGAATTAGGTTTTAGTTTCTCACATAAATTCTTAACTTCAACAGTTCAACTTTTATAAAATTTTAGTGTTTATATAAATTTTGTTTTCGAAATATCGAATAATGACAAACACAATTTTGATACTTTTTCGAATGTTTACTTTTGGAACTTTTTTCATAAAACAGTTTTTTCTATTATGTTATTGTTATAAAGTAGTTAATAAGGAACAAATAAATGTAAAATCAGAAATATATATATTATAAATATCAGAAATATATATATGTTATAACATGCGCAAAAATTATAGAAAAAATGTTTTATGAAAGTACCAAAAATAAACGTTTGAATTTTAAAAAGTGTCAAATTTGAGTTTGTCACATTTCGATTTCTTGAATTTTTTGTAATATTCAGCCTGGAAACATAAAATTGAAAATGTATGGTCCAAAGTAAATTTTTGGTACTTTTTGTTATTCTAATATTACTCTTTGAATTTTTTATAATAATTAAACTAAAAACATGGAATTAAAAATATATGGCTCCATGTGGGTGAGAATCCATAAACACTTTCACACTTTCACATTCTTTTTAATAAAGAAATAATAAAAATAATTTGGTAGTTTTTGAACCTTTGAAATTTAAAGATGTAAAAAATTGGTACTTTAATGATACCATACGAATCTTATAAACGAAAAACATAGAAACATATTTAAAATAGTAGCTTTTTTATCAGAAATGTACCCAACATGTCTTTGGTACTTTTTGAAAATCCTATTATTTATCTCACTTTTTGGTACTTTTATAACTACAATATATAAAAAGTTTATTATTATTAATGCCGAAATAATGCCCCAACATTTTTAAAAATTTGAATTCTTGGCGGGTAAAAAAGCGTCTAGAAAAGGTACTTCATACATCTCCTAAACTGTTAATCGTAGGAATAAAATTGGATTTTTGTTACCCAAAATAATAGTTTGAAATTTGAATAATGAAATTCGATTTTTTAATTGGGTGATATATATATACTTCACGAAGGGTTACGAAGTGGTACGAAATCCGATTTTTTAATTGGGTGATATATAATATATATATCCCACTCTATGGATATTCCTTATTTAAATATAAACCTGGAGGCATGAAATTGGAATCATTATAAGGTGCGATGGAGATGTTTGTTATTGATTTTCTGAAGATACCAATATTTTAACTGTTCCCACAGAAGTTAAGTGTTTTTCATTCTTGTTTTTTTTTTTCTAAATAAAAAAGCTACCAAATTTATATATTTATATATATTGAATTGATAAATGTAAAGATCAGAAAAATATATTTATGTAATTTTACTATACATTTTTAAAGGTAAAAATTTTTTCTGTTGACAATATGGGTTTTATTTAGAAAATTGCCTCGTGTGACGAAATTTTACTGGTAGACTGTCACAATGTTTTGCAAAACCTTTTAAAAATATATCAAATTATCTCATTTAATTCACAGAAGTGCCGAAATCAATAAACGAAGTTTTTTACAGGATCAAAAGTTTAACTTTTCTTCCAAAATTTCACTTGCTTGCTTTAAACATTTTGGTATATTCGCACCAAAACACCGAGATTATTTTTATTTAACAAAAATTTTCCCTGGCGACGCACGGTGGCTCAGAAATTAATTTCAGTGGCCAAAAGTTGAATTTTTGTGAACACAAATTTCCAAAATTTTAATGCCATAATAAACATATTGAAACCTAGATCAAATTATTGGTAATTGTGGGCGTGGTATGCTGTTAAAGACAAATATTTTATGTTATTTTATAAAAAAATCGATTTTTATAAATTTGTTCAGAAGTATATTATCATTACGTGCAAACTATTATCGGTAATTGGCTGTATTTTTCTATGTTGGTAGGCAAATAGTCTTTAAGAAATGATATGATATGTCACTGTACCGTTTATACTACATTTTTCTCAAATTTTAATTTTAGTGGAAAAGAAATTTTGAGGGCCAAATTTATTTGCAACAATTAAAAAAATCGCAGTACTAAATTTCAATAGAATTGGTCCAATATTGAGCATAGTTCCAATATAGAATCCATTCCAGGAAATCACTTCATAAATGTCAAACTTTGAATTAAATTAGGCATTAATAAGTTTTATGTACACCCAGAAATAAATAGATCACATACGTGTTGATAACTAAACCATTCAGTGTCAACAGTGAATCTGCCCCGTATGTGTTAAAATCATTAACAGAAATGGATACCAATTGACAGCAAGGTTGATACCACTTCAGTATCGAATTATTAAATTACAATATGTTTATTTAAAATTTGTATACGAACGGTCAATGTGACCACAACCGTTGTGGATTCTGAATCGAAATTTTTCCCTTAGTGTAAGTATATAAACTGCAGTATGCGGCACGCGTAAGTAATGATGTAGGGTATTACAGTCACGCTTTACTGGCTACACATTTCTTCATGCTAATTATTCATAAAACCAAATTATATATAATATAAAAATCATAGCATACTGTGCTTACAAGTACAAGTAATTAATTTAAGATTAAATAAGTAGAAATACTCAACTTAACGTTGTTTAAGCTTTCAAATGTATTTTAAAGTATTTCAAATAATGTTGTCATACTACACTTAAAGTACGAATTACTTAAAATTTAAATGTAATGGCTTCAAAATATTGGTTTTTCATGATCGAAGTCTCATTAAACTGAAAATTAAATTCGTACTTTTGTTCTTAGGAATAATTTTCAAATGTTGTATGTATTAAAGTAATAAAGTTAAAACCATAAAATTTTGGTACTTGAAATTGGATATTAGTATCTTAAACACATACTATTTTGGAAATTATTTCTTGAAAACTTTTAAGGATATTAGAGGATTAAATATTCGAAGGACATTTTTGGCAACTTTTATTTGTATGATTTTAACAAAAAGTAATTCAATATAACGCAATTTAGAAAGTGGCATAATAAAAAATTAACCTCGCGCAAAAACTTTAAAATCTTTTAAAAAGAAAAAACGAACACGAAAAGGAAAAATAAAAACGAAGTTATGCAACATTAAGTCTATTTTTTCTCATGTATTTTTAGATTTTTATTGTATGGTGTTATAATTGAACCATTACTTCATTCAGCTTCCATATAGAATTTTTCCCGAAATAGGTCAAATGCTCATGAATGTTTTGATGATTTATGTCTAATCAATAATTATACCATTGTTCACAAATGACCATAACTCCCATATAAGACCAAATCGCTTTTACGTTCATAATTTCTATATAAAATACAAATATTTTTCCAAATACCTAAGTCTGAGTTCACACAAGGCAATTTTTCTTGCTGAAATTCTGATTTAGTTTGAAACAGAGTGAGATAGAATATGAAAGCGAATAAACTTGTCTGTGCTTTGAAATTCATTTTGTTTATCATTTTCACACTTCAAAACAAAAACAAATCAAGACAATTAAAGCAAGAATTACTGAGGAAAAATTTTGTGAAAATTAAAGAAAAATTTCAGAATGAAAAATTGCTGTGTGTGAATTTAGACTTAGTCTAACTTTGATAAAATTCAAAAATAGCATTTATTTATTTCTTTCACCTCTATGTATGTATATCTATTCTATGGTTTTTTTTTCTCTCGAATTTTTTTAGTTACATAACTAGACGTTAGTGTACAAATGTATATAAATAAGTAAACATGTAATTTCATAACTAATTCAAAATCTGTACTTTATATCTTTCATTTCAGATTGTAATCACTATATGTTATCAAATCCTTAATACTCCCTCCCATCCATAAACTATGATACAAAATGCAAAATGCCACCTGCAAATCAGATGCTGTTAATGAACTCAACCGCAGCCACAAACACATCCGCTTACATTGTTCGTACACTTACCAGCAACAACACTACCACCACAGATGCCACCATTAGGCACTTCGGTATTGGAAGAACAACGACGGCTATGACATCATTAGCAAATGAAAGCGACATTACTAGATTAGACAATGTTACTAATGTAACACTTAATTCATCACTATCATTATTGGAAAGTGGTTGTATTGCACCAAGCGAAGAATGGCATGACAGTTACTTTGGAGTTAAATTGGCTGTACCCGAATGGGAAGCCATAATTACTGCCATCGTTTTGTCTATTATAATAGTCTTGACAATTATTGGAAACATTCTGGTCATATTAAGCGTATTCACCTATAAGCCACTGCGTATTGTTCAAAATTTCTTTATTGTATCACTTGCAGTGGCAGACTTGACGGTTGCTCTGCTTGTACTTCCATTCAATGTAGCTTACTCGATATTGGGCCGATGGGAATTTGGAATTTACCTTTGCAAAATGTGGTTAACATGTGACATCATGTGTTGTACATCTTCTATTTTAAATTTGTGCGCCATTGCGTTAGACCGCTATTGGGCCATTACAGATCCAATTAATTACGCCCAGAAACGGACCGTCGGTAGAGTATTGCTATTAATTGCCGGTGTATGGTTACTGTCATTGCTAATAAGTTCACCGCCACTAGTGGGTTGGAACGATTGGCCAGAAGAGTTTACAAGTGCGTCGCCGTGCGAACTTAACTCGGATCCTGGTTATGTGATATATTCCTCATTGGGTTCGTTTTTCATTCCCCTAATTATAATGGCAACAGTGTATATTGAAATATTTATTGCCACCAGACGTCGTCTGCGTGAACGTGCCCAAGCGGCCAAAATAAATACTATTGCGACACGTTCAGCTAGTGCAGATGTGGCCACCACGGCATTAAATTCTGATGGTGAAGGCTCTAGAACAGGAGCAGTTTTAACACTATGCTACAGTGTTCTCTGCTGCTGCCGTAGCTCATCTCACTTTTCATCCACGCCAATGATACAAAACGATCAGGATTCAATAAGTAGTGAAACTCATGCCAACAACGAAAATTCACGACCTCCAGTATCCGAGCATAGAGTTGTAGTCGTGACACAACGAAAAAAGACACGCAGAGCAAAAATCAAAGATTCCATAAAGCATGGTAAATCCAAGGCCCGTAAAAATCAACAGGACAAAAGCACTGAGCTAGAACCAACTAATATAAAAGACGGTTGTATTAGTGGTGTTGAAAATCGTTTGTTATCGCCCCAAACCAAAAATATCGACGTGGAAAATCCTGAAATTTCCAATGAAAGTGGTAGTGATCCCAAAGGATGCACGCAAGTGTGTAGTGGTGGAGATGGTAATGAAATATCAGTAGGAGATAACGACGACGAAAACATGTCATTAAAAATTACACCACCACAATCATCAATTGGTGTCGCTTCCTCCCAAGCTGCACCGCTTCAGAAGAAACCTGGAAGTGTATATCAGTTCATAGAAGAGAAACAAAAAATTTCACTCTCGAAAGAGAGAAGAGCTGCCCGAACATTAGGCATAATAATGGGTGTATTTGTTATATGTTGGCTACCGTTTTTCCTAATGTACGTTGTCTTACCATTTTGTTCCACATGCTGTCCCACGACTAAATTTAAAAACTTCATAACTTGGCTGGGCTACATAAACTCTGTGTTAAATCCAATTATCTATACAATATTTAATCTTGATTATAGACGAGCGTTTAAAAGACTTCTTGGTTTAAACTAAGATTAATACCACTCTATAGTAAATTAATTATAAAAATGTATTTTAAATTATTAAAATTAATATGTTATGTTATTTACTTTTTTATTGTTTAATAATAAAAAATTTTATATAATGTTATATTGTGCAATATATCTACATGTATTTATATTATATACTCTCAAATCAGAAAAAAAAAATATGCGTAAATATAGCAGTTATATTTAACTATATTCAATGAAATGTATATAGTAACTGTGACTACTTTAAAAACTTTTAACTTATCCTACAATTAATTTATACTTAGAATATATGCTTAATAAATTGTTATAAGCTTTAATTTAATTATAATTAAGAAACAAAAATATTTTTTTTATTTTTACATACATATTTACATTAGAGCTATAACTTTTTTACATTTTTTGCAAATACCAAAATGGTCCCAACAACATTGACCATTGAAAATTATTTAAAAAAAATGGTATTATCTTTTCGCGTTTGTCTAAAAAGTTCACCCACAAAACGCAATAAAGTTTGGAAATCATAAAAAAAATAATTCTTATTTTTATATAATTGCGTGTTTTAAATACTCCGAATTTGTGTTTTATACTTAAAAATAATGGGTTTTAACAGAAGTCGTTTAAGCGTTTTGAAAAATGCAAAATGTGAATAATGGCTTTGACCAAATTTAAAGATAACACAACAATGTGGAGACACGTTAAATTTGAAGTTTATGTCTTGTAATAATTATAAATAATATTTTTAACTTTACTATTTTACTTTATTAATGAAATATTTAAAATTTTTTTTAAAAATTGTTTTTATGGTTGAGGTTTTATTCCAAAATGACCTGAAATTTTTTTTCGTAAATAACACAATATTCTCCATCGCGTGCTACGTCCAAAATTTGGTTACAGCCCAATATATATATATATATATATATATATATATATATATATATATATATATATATATGGGCAAAAACACAAACGTTTTAAAATCAATGAAACCTAGTTAATGTTACAATAATTTCGAATATGGTTTTGTTTTTGGAAAAAGGACTAATAGCAATATATTAGAGTAACACTAAAAACAATTACTAAATTGCAAAGTTTTGTGGTTCACTTTATATGAGTAAGAGTTCTTTAAAGTACAAAATATAAAAAAATGTAATTAAAACGAAAAGTTTAGCTATTCATGAAGATGAAATTTGATGTCATATATTTATAAACGAGCTAATTCTGCTTCATTTGTGACGTTTCCCATTAATGTGTCCTAGTGAATAACAGAGTACAGTTTTTCACCAAGACTACTTTGAGAAAATCGGTTTCTTGCAATAATTGATTTTTTTTTTTTGCTTCAACATCCTATAGTCAGACGAACCTATAAAATATTTAATTGATAAAATTTGCAAAATTTCCAGATTTAACTTCAACATTTTTGATTGTCAAAAATGTCTTAGACTATTTATTATAACTTACCAGTTATTAAAGTTATGATTTTACCGGACACTTTAAATGTTTTTGGTTTTTATAAATATAGGTTAAGTTAAAAATAACCGATAAGCTAAATGACAGAACATGTGACCTTTAACTTTTATCGTAAGGTTTATGCATTTAGAGCTGCCATATTTTCTGATTTATTAAAGAAATAAATAAAAACATATTTATTTCGGTATAATTTTTAGTAATCTGTCAGTCTATATTTATATTTGTTTCGGCGTTTAGTTTTAGTTTGGTTTAACTCATTTATTTAACGAAAAAAGTTCCTTATTTTTTTTATTTGTTCATATTGCCGTCACTGGCCGTAACGTTCAAATTGTTCATGTTGCCACTACGTTAACTGGCTAAAAGTAGTCGGTTTTTGCTTTGTCCTTACCTCATTATCAACATTATAAAATTTACCATAAAACCAAGTTGTTGCTGTAGTTTATTTTAATGATTCAATTATTTGTTAACACCGATTTCCATAATTTTAATGCCATTCAATAGTAAACATATTGACTCTAAGGTGAACAAAAAATTAGATCAAAATATTGGTAATTGTGGGCGTGGCATGCTGTTAAAATCAAATATTTTATGTAATTTTATAAAAAAAAATGTGATTTTTGTAAATTTGATCAGAAGTAAATTATGATTACTCGCAAACTGTTATCGATAATTGGCTGCTTTTTTTTTTGTCATGTTGGTACGAAATCATCATATGATGTGTCACTGTACTGTATTTGTTTTTGGACAAAAAAAATACAATTTTTTCAATGTTTATTTTATTTTTTATTTAAATAACATTAAGGACAAAAATTTTTATTTTTTATAATAACTAAAAGTTTTTTAATATTTATTTTATTTTTTACTTAAATAACAATAAAAGAAAATTATATATAAATTATATATAGCCTTTTTGCTTTTTAATCTAAGTCCCGATGTTTTACTTTCCATTGGCTTAGAATGCTAGAGATGAGAGGATCTGACATTGCCAGTAATATATTAAATAGATCTTCATTTGTAGAATTTCATGATATTTTTCTGCTTTCTATAAAATCTATAATTCTTATTCCTATTTTCCTGTGCTTCCTCTGATAGATCTCCAAGTGGTACTAAATGATGTTTAATGACATCTTCTCCATGATAAAGGATTTCGTAAACTATTGCAGACATATTTTTCCATGGATATTTGGTTGTATATATCCGTGCAGTTTCCTTAGCATTACCACCAAATTTTCTAGTATCAATTTGTTCATTGCATACAAGTATATGGATAATTGTTTCAAATCTTAAAATAAGATTTATATCAACACCTGTTATTTCAGACGCTCTTTCGGGATCAGAAAAAGCCTTCTTGCTGTGTTCCTATCATTCGTATTGACTGATCCTTGTTTTGGTTGATCTATAATCAAATCAAATTCGTCCTGAACATGTCTCTATTTTAAACTTCTTAACTCCTTATAGGTGTCGTTGTTTCTTATTGGTTTTTAGTATGTGTTCCATGAATTGTAATCTTGTATGTAGTGGTGATAATGCAAATTCATATACATCAGTATTATCTAATGATTTTTCTGGGACTCGGTTTAAGTGCAATTTGACATATAATGCAGCTCCATCTATCATCATTAGCACTAATACTTCAATTGTCTGGCCATCAATCTCTAATTCGAATGGCTGTAGTATTGCAATTTGGGCTCTAATATCACTGACTCCTTTTTTAATTCAAATTTAATTGGTTGAAGTTTTTCGTAGACGATGGTGTGTGATTTTTTATCAAACGCAATGCATATTGCTTGCATTGTTTTTGTCCAGAAGAACCATCACATCTCCATTTGCTCAATTGAGTTAACTTGCAGTTTCCATATTTCTTCAAATCATTTTCTTTAAATGAAAGCAGCAAGCGTTTAGCTGTATGATTAAGTAGATCTTAAACTTGTACCTCTGCAGAAGTCGGTGTATTATAATAGTTTCTCTTGATGGCAAACAGTCCTTCTTAGCAACAGTTATGTGATGATATGATGGATCTGAGCTGAGTATGTTGCTATTTTGTTAACTTCAAATACAAAAATAATAATAATAATAATAATAATAATAATAATAATAATAATAATTATTGGTGATGTAATACTTTTAAGAATTCATTTTGTTCTCCGATTTCTTCATTGATATCGTTAAGTTTCTGCCCTTTAGATCTATCGCTGCAGTTGTCGAGTGATTTTGATGGTCTCCCAAGATTGTTTTTGTTTGTACTTTCTAAATATTCCTGGAGTTCGCCCTTTTACCAGCAAATCTGGTATAAATACTTTCTTTTTGACGAAATTAGTTATTTTATTTTCAATGTCCAATTGTATTTCGGTGCTGCATGAATATAAGTTTACTTTTCTTTGAACATAACTTAAGACATCTTCCCGCTTTTTGTTTTTAAAATACTCTAATTTTTTATAGCTGAAGCTCTCCATGTTTTATAAAGATGTTAAAATTTGATTGTTATTGCTTAGATATATTATATCAACTGTTTTTATGTTCGTATACCACTGGTTTTTATCCTAGATAGCATAAATAATTACAATAAAAAGTACTTAAAAACTAAAAAGGGCTAAAAATGGGTAAAATATGCTAAAAACTTTAGTAATAAAATAATAATTAATTAACATACCTATCACAACTTATAGGGCTTGGTGTATTTATATTTGAATCATAGTAATAGGTAAAATAAAAATAGAAGAAATTTTGGGAGTAATTTCATTCAAATGTTAAACGTGTTCTACAGACGGGTCCAGAGAGGTACAAAAGTATATATGGGGTTAAACAAGACACTTTCGCCTTTCTTTTGGTAGTAAAATTTGTTTAACCCCACCACTAAAATTCAAACTTAACTAAAAATTGAAATCATTTAATATCACAGCAGGTATAAACGTTAAAGTGACACATCTTACCATTTCTTAAAGACTATTATCGTACCAACATGACAAAAAATGATAATTTACTTCTCATTAAATTTACAAAAATCACATGTTTTATTTTATAACATAAAATATTTGTCTTTAAGAGCATAACACGCTCACAATTACCAATATTTTGATTCTTGCAGAAATATTATTTAGAATTTTGTAGGAATACTAGACGATAATTTCAAAAAATTGTAGAGTTCAAATTAAGACCTCTAAGTTAAAAAAACAACTTAAAAAACTAGGCCAAAAATGAGAGCAAAATTTACTTCGACCTAAATATCTCTTAAACTGAAAGAGATTGCCTACATGTGTATGCATCGTTTTTGTAGACATTTATAAGGATTTTAATGTAAATTTTATTTTACATTCAAGTCATAAATGAATTTTTGGCGAATTAAAAAAAATACATACATAGGGATCTGTGCTCCAATAAATCAATTCCAAAACATCTCAGTTTTGACCATGTTAAATTTTGTTTAGATATCTCCAACGGTTTACAAGTTACGGAATTATTTGCAAAAAAATCGTTTTGGGACCACTGTGCGGCGTAAAAACTACCAAAATGTAACTCAATAGTAAGCTTTTGCCAATTTATCTAAAATCAAGGGCGCCTAAAAATTTCGAGATTTATAGAATTTATGGATAAAAATTAATTTTAATAAATTTTTTATCAAAAAAATTTAATATCAAAAATTATTACATTACAAAATCTTACTTAAAATAAATTATTGAGTGATATAACAAGTTTCCGATTATTTTTCTATAGTTTAATTCGAAAATGGTTTTTTAAAATCAAAAATTCGTCGTATATCTTGTAGAACATAAAAAGGATGTTGAAAGTTCGTCAAATGACATCCTAAAAATATCTAAGAGTAAAAATTCTAACATGACATGTGAAAAAAAATAAATAAAATAAAACGATTAAATGCCGGAAAAAACCTGCCATAGTCAAGTAACAAAAAAGAATCGTATTTTAATTATTAAAAAAAGTTTAGTCGGCTAATATTGATCCAACTTGTGTATGTTACTCAAATTATCCATTTTTTATTATATTGCATTCTATGCCACAAGTTCGAATTTTTGGCAACAAAGCCAATTCAGATAAAGTGAAAAATTGTGCACAGGTTTGTAATTTAGAAACTTTAGATTTTATGCCTGTAAATTTTTATATTAATGCGACTTACAGTTTCTTAATAGTTAGAGGTCAAAATAAAAATATCATATTTTTGATGTAATTTTTTATTTATTATAAATAGTGCTTATAATTCATAAATTCAAAAAAAAAATATTCGGAAATGGTCTCAGATTAAAAAGATGAAAACATATATATATTTTTGTTAAAAATATGATTTTTTTCCAAAACCATGAATCTTCAAATCATGAATGCAAACATTGCCAAGGGATATGTTGATATTATTAATGCTGGTGGATTCTCTGAGGTCTTTTCTATCTAAGTTGTAGCTACCTTTCTTAAATTCGTAAGCTATAGTCCTTTAACTATAAAAAAATTATACTATAAAAAAATTATATGTTTTTTTTTTATAAAATATAAAGTATTGATTGTTATGTAATTATTTGATGATTTCAGACCAAAAACGGAAAATAAAAAATGGAGACTTCAATATGGCGGCAACAATTTGTTATATTTCCATAACAATATGTATTTAATTTATAAAATGTCGATTGCTAATTTTTACATAAAATGTTAAAAATAAAAAATGGCGAATTCAATATGGCTTTAATCTGGAAATTTTTTAGATTAAAATAAAACATCTTTAGATTGAATAAAACTATTCATACGTGTGAATTTAAAAACAATAAAAAAAATGTACCTAATTTCAAAAGATTATTAGTCGCCATATTCAATTCACTATTTTGATTTTTTTTAATTTACCTTATATTTGTAACTAGCAACTTCACAAATATATAAATCATATACTTATACATATATTTAATTGTTTGTTATTTAAATACAGTATTGTTTTATAGGACAAAAAATTCACTTTCAGCTACCAATAATCCGTCTTATTGCTTCCGCCTTTTCGAATTCGGAAAATCGAAAAACGAATAAGTATTCTGTGACAAGAAATCTATAAAATGCGCTTATTATAAAATAAATTTGTTGATCTATATATTTTTTTGCCGCCATATAGTTTCCGCCATTAGGAATTTTTAATTTCTTATTACACAATTACCCTTTAATTATATATATATTTTTTCACGTACACCAAGTATGTTAACTGTGGTCAAAATTCAGGAATCATAATTAACTTTGATCCGCCGTATTGCCTCATCCTTTCCGAATTCTGAAAATCAAAAACCAGAGACCATAAATCTTTTAAATATAATGTTTTAAAATTTCTTTAAGTAATAAAATAAAATTTTTTGGTCGCCATATTGAATCCGCCATTTTTAATTTTCAGTTTTTTACTACAGAATCGTAATCAACGTCCCCAAAAATCTTATATGTGATATTTATTTTATAAGTAAATCAAATTATCTAATTATGGTTAAAATTCAGGGATCGTGGCCCAAAGTATATTATTTTAAAAATGTTCTTAATCATAGGCAACAAAGTAGAAAGAATACAAATTTTTAATTTCTGTTAGATTTTATAAACTTTTATACATATTTCAAAACTCTAATATTTTTCACTAAAAAGTATAGATTCAGTTTATTGGAAAAATGCATAAAACCTTAGTATAACTAACTAGTAAAGAAACTAACTCTTTTTTTAGAATTACAGAAAGTTCCCATTCTTCATATACATGTGTTATGTCCAGTGTTGCCATATGTGAAGATTTATCTTATTTTTGAAGTTTTGTGAGAACTTAGAAAGATTTAAAGATATTTAATTCAAAAATAAGATTTTTTAAATGTTGCTATTTTATACTATGTGATCGATTAATAATAGTTTTCTAAAAAAATACAAGTTTATGTAATTTAATATAAATCAAATTATTCGCTATCTTTGACCATTACATTGAAAATTCTTCTGTATCAATGTATTTCTTTAATATATTTCAGTTTAAATTAAAATTTATTGCCTGTTGGTCTGCAATGAGAGTCTCAGAAAAGCATAAAAATATTTTTCAAATAATTTGGTCAATCCAAGTAAATTGTAAAAATTTGTGAACAAAATTGATAGAGTAGACCATAATGATCAATAACGTATTTTTTGATCCATCAAAAAATTAAGCTAGAACATAAAGATTAAGTATAAATCTTAAACAGATAAGAAATATTTGTTGCTGCAATTCTGATATCGTAGGAGAGAAAATGGAATACTAATCTTTCGCATTCTCTTTACCTCTCTCGCCTACGAAGTCAGAATTGCAGCAAGAAAATTTTTTTTATTGCTGTGTGTGAACCCCGACAAAGTAGTTCATGAAAATTATCAATGTAAATAAATTTTACAAGTTTGTTGCATCCAAACGAAAATTATTTTTCTTCCAGAAATAAGTTTTTTTAAGTAAAAATGTAAGATTTTCAAAAATAATATATGGCAACATTGGTTGTGTAAATTCAACACACTTGTGACAGATGTGAAAAAAATTAAAAATTACCAAAATCATCCTTTCAAATAACATTCGTTATAAATACTTCTACCACATTTTAATTTCCGAATTGTATTTATTTTTTACAAACTAAATATATGTATATATATATATATATATATATATATATATATATATATATATATATATATATATATATTTATTTATTTATTTATATATATATTTATATATATAATATGAGCTAAATCCATTTGCAAATTACAATATTTGGCAAACGCTCTTTTTTTAATTTGACTTTACTGAAACCTTTGTAAAACAATTAATTACAATGTTATGAGGATTTACTTAAAAGTATTAGAGCAATTAAATAAGAAAACTACTAATATCACAGTATTAAGAACAAGTTGAACGTTATAAAAAATTTTAAAAACAACTGCAAATTATCACTCTTTAAGTAAAAAAGTATCTTAGGGATTGTTTAGCAAATTTTATATGTAGACGTTTCGTTTTTTTCAATAAATAACAGAATCAGTTCCTTAGCAAATGAATTAAACGTTCATGGTTAAAGTTTCTATGCAGTAGATCAGTGGATATCTGAGGTGTAGATTATGAATTGTTTTAAGATTTTTATTTTGTAATATATGTGGTTTTTATGTAAGTTTTAGCAGTTTATTCAAACCACTTGACAACCATAGGTCAAAATTGGACTAATACACATTTTGTAAATAAGAATTTTCTTATGAGAGTAGGAACATTAAAGCTCTTGGCTCTTACCTTAATTGATTTAATCCATGATAATAGAGCACTGTTTGTAGTTAAAGATCCGCAGATATTCGCAAATATAATTTAAAAAATCAAATGCAAAAGATATAAATTCTTCGTTTTACGTTTACTTAAGCTCGGAGGTAAAGAGAGCAACAAATACGGATTCCATTAAAAATAGTGTCTGAATGTAATCTGTACAAAAATTTTAACCACGGTTCTGTTGTTTTTGAAATTTATGACTAAAAACAAATTATATGCAACGTTTTCCGTTTAAAATGATATGTATAAATTATATTATATTTATTGTTCGTTAATAAAATCCACGCAAAAATTTTGGTAATAAAACTGTATTTCCTAAACTCCTAATCGGATCGAATTAAAATTATGAAAAAGTTGTAGAGGAGCACTTGGGCTGTAATAACACGAGATAAGCTACAGGAAGTCAAAGTTGACCACCTCAAGTACGTAAAGTTTTAAAAAATCATAAGTTCCACAAATCAAGACCAATTTCAAAACCAATAGAATTACTAAAACTTCACTAAAGCGACAGGTGTAGGTAGTCTTTGTACTTGAAGAATAACCTTCCAATTCGGTTTCCCTTGTTTCATCTTGAAATGAAATAGAAATCTTGAAAAAAAATTAATAAATAAGGAAGTATAAATGTATTGTTTCGTACATTTTATATAAATAAATTATATTGATTATTCACCTTATTAAAAAAATGTTTTTCTCTAAAGTCGAAATTCAACTAAATTTAAACTTTGGAGTCGAAATTTTATCCTCATCGATATATTATAAATATAAATATATTATGAAATTAAAAAATTGAAAAAAATACAGTTTATTATAATCAGAAAGATTTACTTCCAGGATTTCACAAGTTTTACTTATTTTCAGTTCAATTTTTCAAAATATGAGGAAAAAGAAAAATTCTTCCTTAGAAACAAATTATTTTTTTTTTAACTAATTCATTGATTAAGAAATTTTATCTTGATTTAAATACAATTCGCACACAAATGCATGACAAAACATGCAATGCGAAAAAATCTCAAAAAGAACAGAATTAAATTTGCTTTGCCCTTCCCCCTTCTGTTAACACCATACCAATATAAAAAAAATTACAAAGTATTTGTAAATATACCTATATGTGTAAATATGTAAGTAGAAATTGTACTTAAATTAAGACATAATTTCTTCATCAATGACTTGGATCTCTTAAAGAAAACACTAAGAAAGTCATTTGTTTTATTCTTTTCCTGCGTATTTTGATAAAGTTTAGCATGTTTTCTGTATGGATATACATACATACATACGTACATACATACATACATACATACATACATATATATAGCAATTAACAAAAATAATTGCTTAATTACAAAGTATTTGTAATTTAATTTTTTAAGTAAATTTTTTGTATATTAAAATAAAAAATACAATATTTTTTCAGTTTTCAAAAGAATATAAAAATTTATTAAACTTTATTATATAATAAACATATTTATTATAATTGCTGACCCCTATTTCTTCACGCATATACATAAATAGAATTTGTACAATGCCAAGAAATCCTGCTCAGGATTCCGCAGCAGAACCTGTTGCAACAACATCAAATATTACACTTCATACTCCAAGGTTTTGGAAAGAAAATCCAGCAATTTAGTTTGCTCAGTTGGAGGATCAATTTGAAAACCTTAATACTGTCAACGAAAAATCAAGGTATTTCGGTGTTTTACCGGAACTAGATCCAGAAGTTCTCTTTCAAGTAAGTGACATTATTTTAGAACGTCCCGTTAATACCTATACGAGGATTAAACAACGTCTTATTGTCCACTTCTCCATTTCCGAAAAGAAGCGTATAAAAACATTACTCAACAAAATTCCAATCGGAGAAAAAAAAACCAAGCTTTTTACTTCGTGAAATGCGTGCTCTCGCCAACGGTGATGTACTATGTGGTTTCAACGTTTGCCGTCTCAAACTCAAGCAATATTAGCCATCTCATCAGAACCTCTGGACAATCTTGCAATAATGGCTGACAAAATAGGTAATATTTCCAGCCCAATCAGTAATAATATTGCCGCTTTTCAAAATTTGAATCAAATTATCGAGTCGCGCAGCGAAATTTGTGCCCTCACTACCGCAGTAAATAATCTTAAATTCACTAGAAATCGTCCACAATCATGTTCTAGTTCATGTAATAGAAATCGAAGATCACGAAGTTCAGTACAACAGGTATATTATTATCATCGTAAGTTTGCAGATAACGCTTGATGTTGTCGTCTACCATGCTCCTATAAAGTGTCTCATTCGGAAAACTCTCTAGGCGGTCACTAAATTCAACTAGCGACCAATGCCAAACAACAAATCGTTTATTTATCTTTGATCTTCAACTACAAAAACAATTTTTGATTGACACTGGTGCTGATATATCAGTTTTACCTTTGTCAAATAAAACTTCAAGAAAAATCCTGAATAATTTTAAATTATTTGCTGCTAGTTCACGTATTAATACGTATGGTGACGCTATCATGTCCCCAACAACTGTTTTAAGAAGAATTTTCTCTTAGAAATTCATCGTCGCTGATGTTAATCATCCTACAATTGGTGGCCGACTTCTTGCAACATTATGGTTTATTAGTGGACCTAAAGAAGGAGACACTAATCAACAACTCAACTGGACTGTATTCAACATTTTTCTTGAAGAATAATTTTGAAGTCAAAACGGTGAACAATAAGATGCCATATCATGAATTAGTTACCCGTTTTCCGGATATAACTAATTCCTCCACAACAACCTTTAAAAAGAAACACAATGTGAAATAAAAGGACAACCTGTAATCTCTAAAGCCCGACGTCTAACGCCCGATCAATATGAAATTGCAAAACACGATTTTATCCAATAATGATAATAAATATGTTTATTATATAATAATAAAGTTTATTGAATTTTTATATTCTTTTGAAGACTGAAAAAATATTTAGTTTTTTTTTACTTTTATTATAAAAAAAGTTGACTTAAAAAAGTCAACTTTGCTGCATATCTATATATATATATATATATATATATATATATATATATATATATATATATATATATATATATATATATATATATATATATATATATACATACATACATACATACATACATACATACCTGATATATACATTATTTTTGGAAATAAGTTTACATACTAAGTACAATTTGTAATTATTAATTGTTAATTTATTTAATTACAATTATGTTAATAAATAATAAGTACAATTTATTTACTTAAAACATAGTTTTTTTTCAAAATACTTCATGTATACCATATGCCCCAATTTTTTTTAACAATTTTAATTTGTACTTACCTTTTAAATAATCAATATCACCTTCTAAATTAAAAACTCTTGTGGTAGTTAGAGCAGGCGTAAGTTGTCATTCAATAGAATTTAATTTCATTTGTGTTGTAATTGAAAGGAAGTATTTATTGTGTTTGCGCGAGTTAAGAAAACATTGTTTCCTTTAAAAAAAAATAAAAAATTTTATTAGTGTAGTTGATGCTCCTTTATTGAATTCTAAAATTGAACTGAACTTAAATCTAAAGAACAAATTTATTAAGCTAAATTGTAATACAATATTAATTATTATAAAATCACCTGTCTGCTTTTAAAACTGCTAGACATAGTGTCAACAATATTCTTGGAAACGGAAATTTCACCTGTAGTTCATTTGAATGTTTTTTGTTTTAACTCCTCCGCCCTTAATTTCGAACGTCCGCATTCGTTATGATGAGTGAGGGGTTTTTGTCTATTCTTTGCATCTCTGGTTGAAGTGGGGAATATATATTAATGCTTCCTAGATACTTATAGATTATTGCTGCTGTTATTATGAAAAGTATTAAAGCCATTGATGAGAGGCTGATGGCAAATCCTCCAATTTGCTTTTTTTCTAAGAGTTTAATTATTGATGTATTATTAAGGTGAAGCTGCTCCAAACCTTGAAGGGTAAGTGTGTCTTCATAGGTGCTTATGGATGGTGGACGTACTATGGAAGGCAACGGTTTGTACTGGATTGTTTCAGTGAGACTACATTCTTGATTACTAATTTTAACAGATGTATTTTGATATCGAACCAGATATGATCCTTTCAAGTTTAGTTGTTCCCCATTAATTTCCAATCTATCATTAAAATCATTTAACATCAGCAGACCGGACATTATACTTTGTGGAATTCATTTGTTACAGAACAGTGTGATCTCTTTCGCTTTAGTAGGTTAGGCAAACACTTATCATTAGTTATATCTAATATATTATTGTTACATGTTTTCCATCTTTATTTCTTAATTTTAGTTTATTTAAAGCTAATTAGGACTGGGATAATTCATGTTGCAGGAAATAATGGATGGGTCTGGTTTATTTCTTGTAAAGCAATTGGATATTCAGAAATGTTAACCGATATGGCATATTTGAAAGATCCTATTTGTAGTTTCGAATATCTTGTGTCGAACGTTATTATTGGTGAGTTTGAGTAATTTAATATCTCTATTTCAGCACCACTGCAAAATTTAACATTTTTGGGTACCTATTTTTGTCATTGAAAAATTTATTTCTATATTATTAATATTTGCAACTTTTTATTTATTAACCTTAATTAATTAATTTCGTTGGCCCAAAGTCCAATTTTTTGTTAACACCGATTTCCAAAATTTTAATGTCATTCAATAGTAAACATATTAAAACTAAGGTGGTTAAAAAATTAGATCAAGATATTGGTAATTATGTATGTAACTAATTATAATAAGCATCACCACCACTGGTTCCGATTTTTTCCCTTTTGCCTTTTTGCTACTCAGGAACTTTCCTCAGCGTTGTCATGAAGATGTCCTGTGTTGAGAAACTACAGGAGTGTGGATCTAAGATTATACTAATGTTGTCATAATTATTCTGGCTTTTTACAGCTTAGAAGAAATACTTCGAATTATTTTTAACTCCGCGTTCTTCCCGTTTGATGTTGCATAATGTCCTTTTCATAACAGCTTTTTACAGCTTTGAATTCGTATTCAAACACCGTTTTTCTCATTTGACATTTTATAATATCTTTTTCCCAAAAAGTTTTTACAGCTTTGAAAAAACAATTCGTATTTAAACACCTTTTTTCCCGTATTATATTTTTATATTATCCTTTTCACAACACCAGAAAACAATCGAAAGTTGGGCGCCAGTTAAAAAACTGTGTGTTTCTTAAACAAAATAATAATTTTCTTGTTATTGGTGAGTTGATGTTTCTTTATTGAATTCTAAAATTGAAGTGAACTTAAATCTAAAATACAATATTACTTATTAAGCTAAATTGTAATATAATATTAATTATTATGAAATCATCTGTCTGCTTTTAAAACTGCTAGGCGTAGTGTCAGCAATTTTCTCGGGAATGGAAATTTCACGTATAGTTTATTTGAATATTTTTTGTTTTAACTCGCGCAAATTTTAAACAATTTTCCTTATGATGCTGTTTTAACATTGACTAACATTTTGGTTTCTTCCATTTTACGATACCATCTGTTCATCAAGTTTATTTTTTATTTGTTTTATTTTTTTTTTTTTTTATTTTATTAATTTACCTTTTTATTAATATTTGATTACCTTCTGTTGGTTTCAGCACTCCCTTTCTTAAGATAGCCTCGAATAATTTCACCCATATGGTTAATTTTTCATCCAATTTCACTGTTAGAACAGCCTTGATCAAGAAAGAACTCAATTTGAATTTTTTCCTGGTCTGTAAGAAAAGTTCTTTTGGGAATCCTTCAAGCTGATGAAATTTGCCAATTAAAACAAAACTATTTACAGTAAACAGAGATGTTGTCATCAGAAACTTACCTTAAATGAAACAAACTAAAACAGTTTATATATATAATTTAATATACCAGTGAATTTAAAATTTATGCTTTTTACTAATAAGAGTTAAAAAATAAGTTATGTTTTTTTTTTTTTTTTTTTTTTTTTTTTTGGTCATATTTTAACATTTTTAGTGCATGCTTTAAGTACCTAAAACTAATTTTTTAAGTGCATGAACTTCCTACCCCTTTTTATAAATCTAAAAGCAAGCTGGTGAATACACGTAGAAAAAGCTTGGTGGAGTATGTTTGCGATGTCCGTCCATGTTAAACTTTTAACGAAGTTGCAAGTCGCAATTTTTAAAATAATTGGATGAAATTTGGGTTTATATGATTCAGGAATGAACTCTGTTAAAAATAGTTGACAATGGTTACTTATTATAACATAGACCCCATACAAATTTTTTCGACGCTTATAAATTTTATAACAATTGCATGAAAGTTTTATAGACGTTAAAAACCTCATTTAATTTTATAGAATAATTTTCATAATGGCATCAAATTTATATAAGGTTCGCTAATCATAAATCCAAAGCTTTTAAACTTTACAGCAGGACAATAAATCACTGGTTTCTTATAAGAAACTCTCCGAAAATCTGTCAAGCCTGACTATAACATTATTACAAACTTAAAAAATATTGTCAGTGATGGCAACGACTTTATTCATAATTGAGCACAGGTCTTATATAACATCGTTTCCGAAAATCGTTCTCACAATCCTAATTAATGTTGTCAGTGTTAGCACAGCGTCCTGTCACATTTGGAACTACAATATCGAAAGTTTACGTGTTCTGACACGTATAACGGAAATGATGTGTACAGCTTGAACCTTTGCATTATATTTTAGAAATTTTTACAAACTTAAAAACTAAAAAGAATTCATCAAAACCATAGCCAATATTAAAGGATGTAAAAATGACTGAAATGTGCGCCATTATTGTCATAATCATAAAGACTGAAGCAAAATAGTAATAATGAGAAAGATTTGTAAGTTTTCATATATTATCTTTTATTCCTTTCTCTGAAGCTCCTAAAAAAACAAACAAAATTCGAAATTAGCTTACTTATAACACTAGTTTTCTTCAAATCATAACGGAGCCAGATTTTATACAAAGAAACTTTTGCATGTACAGGCTTATTCACAAGTTAAAAAAAATGAATAAATTAAATTTTAGATTTAAATGAATCAAAGACAATAAAAATAATAAGTACAGCAAAGTAAAGTTAATTCTAATGCAAAATACATAAAAATTCTTCGGGGGTACCCTGGGTATTGACTCCCGTAGGTGTCAACTTTAAAGCCATTTTACATATAGTCCAAATGAAAAAATTGAGGTTTCTTCAGTTTGTATGCTTAAAAACAGATTAAACGTGGCGATATATATATATATATATATATATATATATATATATATATATATATATATATATATATATATATATATTAATGATAAACAATTTTAAAGCCACGAAGTCCGAACATTTTTTCTGGTTTTTGGCCCATAATGTTTTTTTTTATGAATCGATTTTTTTTATTTTCAATACCAAACAAACCTTATTGAAGGTGAATATTTTACAATTTCACGAGGATCCAGATATGTGCTTTATGAATTCTTTGATGTTTATTTCGGTATGCTACATACATAATGACAAACTCATTTTGGATGGTGGGTATAAAATTAGTTAAAATAGACAATTTTTTGTATTAATTCATACCGTTTTTTTTTTTTTTTTTTTAATTTTATCATTGTTTTATATTTTAAGTTTTTCGATGTGCGAGTTACATATATTATTAAGTAAAATCATGTATTATGGAAACTACTACTTAAATACGAAAATTTATATAAATTTCTATAAGCATAACTTTTTTTATTTATATATAATTTAAAAATATTTCGCAATTAAATGATTTGAAAAATGCAATTTATAGCTAATAAGTTCAAGTAAATTAATGAAATTTTTTATAAAACGTTGAAAATAATATCTAAAAATTATTAGAAAATTAATATTTAAATTTAAATATGTATGTAACTAATCTAAAAAAATAAAATGAGAAAATAATTTCTAACATTAATACGAATAATGTTAAAGTAATGTAAAATTTAATCAATGTTAGCTAAATTAATTGAATAAATTTTGTTAAAATTAAAGTTGAATTATTCCAATAAATAAACTACTTATATGTAGGTTTATTGAAAATTTATAACACCGTTATTTTATTTATAATTACACAAGTCAACACTAAAAATGTAACATGAAAAATATATTGTAGATATTGTGGTATAGTCATTCCAATCACCAAGAATATTTCACTTTTTCTCCATCACGTCTCAATTTTAACCCACTGACGACCGAATAAAATATCCTTCCCTGAGGAGTTTTTAAGTTATATAATTTTCTAGGTAATAGGCAGAGAAAATTACTCACTTATATTTTGTAGACGAGAAATGGTCCTATAAAAATGTGGTACAAGTCCAATCTCCAAATTACCACAGATAGCCCCTAGAAGTCTTTAAAGTTACAAAAATCAAGAATTTCTCAGCTAACCCTCATAAAATTAGGGAAAAAAATTTGTATTTGATATACCTAGCACATTAAGGTAGATCTCAAAAGTGGTAAATTTACTGAAATCGCACTGACAAAAAATGGGTAGATATCAAAAGTTTGAATAAAAATGAAAATAAAAATCTTAATTTAAAAAACAAAAAATAAAAAATAAAAAATTACAAGGTGAATAATTGGGTAATTCTTACTTCTTAGAATAAATATACTGCTGAAAGTGAAATAAAACATTTGTACGTCTCACTTTTAACCAGTGTCCAAAAAAACGGAACACTTAAAATTGTGACGTGACGGAATTGCTTAATTTCACTTTCTACTCTATATCTATTCCAAGGAAAAAGTAGTTAACCGAAATTATTCACTATATAATTTTTTCCTATTCTTTTGTTGACCTTATTATTTAAATTTGGATTTTGACTCTTTTTTATCTTTTAACGTCTACTCATTTTATGTCAGTGCGATTTTAAAAATTATACTATTATTGAGTCAAGTATTAGTTATATCAAATACAAATTTTCTTCTACACCTACTTCTTACACCTCATTTTTCATAGTTTTATGAGAATTAATTGAGAAATTCTCGATTTTTACAACTTTAATTACCTTTGGGTGCTAAGTGTTGGAGACTTGACTTTAACTACATTTTTATAGCACCATTTCTTGTCTATAATACATGAGTGAAAAATTTGCTCTACCTGTTACATAGAAAATTATATAACCTAAAAACTCCTCAGAGAAGCATATTGTCTTTAGTCGTCAATGGATTAAAAGCGTGACTTGATAAAACATAAATAAATAATCTCAGTTGTAGATCTGGGGTGAGATTAACACTGGTATAATATGTGAGATAACGCCGGCAGAAGAGAGTAACCACTTTGTACATATTATGTTAAATTTTAAATACTGGGTATAGATATTGTAATAAATCTCATAAGATATCATTATTTTCAATCAGTCACAGGTAAACACATCGTTTTTATTTAGGAAATATTCCTACTTTTTAGCATAGTTTTTATAAAAAGTATTTTCATAATGTAAAATAACCATTAATACAATACAATTTTACAAAAAACATTGTCATTTTAAGTAATTTTCAAAATACAAATGCGCACACACAAACAAACTTTCGTATATGTGTATTTTTTGCCAGTTCTTCTTATAAGATGGTTGTGTAGAGGAATTTCATCACAACAGTCTCATAATATATCTTATAATACTAATATTTGAATCTACAAGTGGTATAATTCTCTCAGAGTGCGAATTTGACACTCTCTGACAGAAAAATCTTACATATTATATTAGGTGTACATGGGCTGTTATGTAGGGTCTTCACGAGAGATTTTTCTATCATAACAAATATCAAATTCTTATCATTATAAGAATTTTTCACGTATGGATATAATTATTAAAACTCAGGCGAAGATAAATTTGTTTTACTATCAAACGTCATTTTAATTGTTATTTTTTCTTTGACGTTAATTTTTTTTAAATAAGCACTAAAATTATTTCTCCAATTTAAGTAATTTTATAAAATTAAACAACCTATGTGCTGAAAATTGTATTAAATTAATGAAAAATAAATTGAAAGCATTTATTGGTAAGTAAATTGTATTTATTGGTAAATAAGATGTGTTTGTTTTTTTTAACATATTTTATATATAAAATTCAATTACGCACTTGATGCAATATTTACAAATATAAATGAAAAATGAACAATTGAACTCCAGTTGTCGCAGCTGCCAATTGTTTTGGCAACCAAGGCTATGGTTCGCAAGTTTTAGCAAAATATGTGGGGAGAAGTAACAATGACATTTTGCAAACAGCTCTAAATGATGCAGACATTATTTAAGACTAATATATACTTTAGGATGGTCCAATATTGTATGGAGAAAACCAAAGTGTATCGCATATTTTAACTTACCTAAAATTATGAAAGTAGGCATTATTTGGAACATATTCAAATTTCAACATCCTATGATAACTATAAAACAATTCCAGAACAAATCTTCAGATTTCTTCTCTCCAAACGATAGCCTATAAAAAATTATTATATCCACATTTCGTAAGTTTGCAAAAAAGTTAATATTCAGAAAAAAAAATCAAAAAGTTCATTAGTAAACTTTTGGTTTTTAAAATGACGATTTTATCCTTACTTAAATTTAAAAAAAAATATATATATATTAGTCTATTTTTCTTTAGCTATCGATTGATGTATATATCATTGATATTGGTGAGAAAATAAATTAAGATTTTTTCTGGGATCATCGAATTAAATGGCCGTATAGCATCCTGTTTCAGTTATCGTAGAAAGTTGAAATTTAGTCATGTTCTAAATGGCAGCCCGTTTCACAATATTAGGCACGCTAAAATGTAGCTGGCAAAAATTACCATCTTAATGTACATATTAAAGTCCTTCGATTTTTTTGAAGACGATCTCTTATTGAAACCTGAAATATATATTTTTTTGGCATATTGAAACTAATATGATATATGAAATCCACCTGTTTTTTTAATTTTATATTACAAATAAGAGCGTTCAAATAAAATTTTTGAATCAAATTTAAAATATTGTATTTTTATTATTTACCTATTTTTGAAGTGTTATTACGATGTTATTTAACAATAAATCAACGATTTCTGTTTCGATTAATTAACTATTATCTATTATCTATGCTGCTATTATTTTGTACATATTAATTTTTAAACAAAAAAAATCTCTTTAATATTGATTTTGTGGCCCTGAAAAGAGCCGATTGATTCTATTACTGTTGGCCCTGAAAAGTGCCCATTAGTAAAAAAGCCGTTACACAGTGGGGTCAAGCCCAAATTTTTTGGTAATAAATCTGAATTTCCTAAACTACTGGTCGGATCAAATTGAAATGTATGGAAGAGTTGTAGAGGAGGACCTAAGTTTTCAGAAAAATCATCTTGTAGTCACCATGTGATAACACGATATAAGCTACAGGGTGTCAAAATTGACTACCTCGAGTATGTAAAAGTTAAAAAAAATCGTAACTTGTACAAATGAAGTCCGATTTTAAAGATTTTTATATTTCTGGAAAGTGCTTGGCAAGATAAAGAAAAAATAAGCTTACTCATCTAAGTTATCTCTTACAGTTAAAAAGATATTTACGCTTGAATTTTGAATTTTTGATTTTTTGGCTCAACTTTCTTTCGTTTTTCGGAAATAAGTCCGGAGATATATAAGGTAAAAATTTTTTAAAAATACTCTGTAATTTGCTACATATTTCAAAATAATATGCTGAAAGAATTTTTGGATTATTTCAATTCGTCTAGACGTGAAAAAATATTCAAAGTCAGCACTCTGAAATTGGCATGAAAAATGGCTACTTTTTTACAAAAATATAGTACAATTCATTCACTTTTTTCTCAAAGTTCCGTTAATAAAAAAATTTTTTCCTTATTAATTTCAAAAGATAAGGCTTCATAAATGGTTAATAAAGAAATTTTGAATTGATTTAAGTTTGCACCCTACATCCAGCATTGGCCGAAAATTGTCAATTTTAAAAAATAGTTTCATTTTTATCGATTAATAAAAAAAATGTCACGCGAGCTTTTTTAAATTTGATACCCATATTTTTTATAGAAATAGATTTAGAATGATTTAACACTAAACTGCTTCCCGCCCGGCCAAAAACGAATGCAGGAGTCGAGATTTTATGTTAAAAGTCAGTTTTTTTAACGACTATTTTTAAAAGCATATTAAAAGCATATTATCATAATATTTTTAATATTATTTCTTATGTAATATATAAAACACAAATCAAGCTTTCATTCCTAAAAAAAATCAATAAAATAGCTCCAATAACCTATTTTTGGTAATTTTTCAAAAATAATTTTTTTTTTTTAAATAGCTGAAAATCCAAAAAAATTTAATTTTTTTAATACAACTCCACTAATTTTGCAAATACTTTAAAAATGTTAAAAGAATATAAAAATAGACTTATTTACCAATTCAACGATATATAAAATATTGATATAGGTCATTTAATAATAGTAATATAATGGCCTCAAAACTACCAAGTCACGTCAAAAGTTGCAAAATTCACTATTTTGTTCCGTATTTCCATATGTGTGTATACGTAACACTCAACTTGCTTATTTTTGTTACGAGATAATAATATTTATTAATGAATTTATTTAAAGTGCTCATAATTTTTTCCTACTGAAAAGGTTTTTAAAATTACCTAAGTACATAAATAAGTATATTTTCCTTCGTTTTTTATTACATTTTTTTAAGTTTTTAAATAATTTACCTAGCTATTTAATTAATGTATTATAACAAAAATGATTTTTTTATAATCGCATAGGTACATTTTTTGACGTACCTGTTTAACACTACAGGTCATAAAAATAAACTGAATGAAATTGGGGGTTTTGAGCAAAAATTTAAATTTTGTAATTCATTTTTGCCTGTCACCATTTACCTGATATAAATATTATTTTTCTATATATAAGTATCCTTATAAATATGCAGATTTATTAGTGAATTTGCCATTATGGAGATTACATTAAAACACTTTTCTATTTGCAAAGTAATCTGGGATAATCTATCTGATATTATAAATCGTCCAGAAAAAATAAGAAAACTCATTGATACAGTAGTATCTTTTGGTTTAACTCTTTCTGCAGAAGACAGTTTAAAGCTCGAAAATTTTTATAAATCATACGAAAAAAGGATGCAAGCCAAATACCAAAGTTCAAGAAGAAAAATGAAGAGTGGTTGGAGGGAGAAATACCAATTTTCATTGGAAAGCAGAAAAAGGGTCGACCAAAAAAAGTTACGATGAAGTTCAACTAAGAACAAAGAGGACCAAACAGGAATCTATTCTAAATTCAGATACGAATGCCGAAATAAAAGATACATTTAAAGCTTTAGTAACACGTACGCAACCAAAGGAAGTAGAAAAAGTTATAGATGTGTTACCAACAGCTTCTCCCAATCGATTACATCGGATAATCCAAAGCATAGTGACATCGAAATCAACATCGTCCTTTACCTCTGAAGATGCTTTAGCTCTAATATTAAATTTAGGATTATCAAGAAAACAATACGAGATTTTGAGGAAATCTGTTAGCGAAAAAGGATATGATATCTTTCCCAGTAGCAAATCAGTGAGAGAAGCGAAAAGTAATATTTTACAGCCGGTTAATGCTTCTGTTAAAAGTGCTAAAGTTAATATATTGCAATTACTTGAAAATACTGCCTCTAGAATTATATCTACCTTCAGCAATGATAACATTGAAAAATGCAAAGACTCTGAACTTATTTTAATATTCAAATGGGGCTGCGATGGAACATCAGGATTTTCGGAATACAAACAACTGGATGGAAGTAATTCTGGAAATAATTATTCCTCGCTGTTTATAGCGTCTCTGGTACCACTTCGAATGCGCTTAAATAAGCCTTCCTCATCGACAAGAAATGACTTGCTTTTTGATGATATATGGATAAATTTAACTCCAAGTTCCAAATTTTTGTGCCGTCCAATCCTTTTTGATTACACAAAAGAAACCACGGTTACAATAAACAGCATTGTCAACCAATTGGAAGAAGAAATTAAAGCATTGCCCCCAATATATGTAAAAGTATCAAAAAGAGAACTATTAAAGTTACATTTCAACAACAATTAACGGTGATTGATGGAAAAGTTGCAAACGCTATAACAGATACAACATCTACATGGAAATGTAGTATATGTGGAAAAATAAGTTCACAATTTCAGGATAATTCTGAAGTCCTTGTTAATAAAAATTCTTTAAAATTTGGAATATCACCACTCCACGCAAGGATAAGATTTTTGGAGTTCTGCTTACATCTTGCATATGATATGAAGTACAGAAATATTCCCGAGCAGGAAAATGCTACAGTAAAAAACAATTTGGAACTTCACGAATTACGAAAAGAGGAGAAGAAAAGAATTCAATTAGAATTCAAAGAACAACTCGGATTAATAATTGATAAACCTCTACATGGCTATGGAAGCTCAAATGATGGAAATACAGCAAGACGTTTCTTTGAAAATCCGGAACTCACATCTTCAATCACAGGCATTGACTTAAATATTTTGAAGCGTTTTAAGATTATATTGGCAGCCATTAATAGCAAAAAACAAATTAATGCGGACAAATTTAAAATTTTTGCTTACGAAACCAAAGAACTACTTAACATTACATACCACTGGAAATCAATGACTCCAACAATTCACAAAGTATTGGCTCATGATAAAGAAATAATAGAAAATAGTATTTTCCCATTGGGAGAGCTAACAGAGGAAGCACAGGAAGCCCGAAATAAAGATAGTAAACATTTCCGACTCTTCAATACCCGAAAATGTTCGAAAATAGCGCAAAATATGGACTTAATGGAATATTTATTAATATCATTAGATCCAGTTATATATTCTATAAGAACACGATGGCTACCAAAAATCACTCTTGAAATAGAAAAAGAGGATTCCGAAGCTAAGAAAGTTAAAAATTTGCTAACGTTTGATGTTTCTGATTATTTTCAAGAAAATCTCTAATAATATCTTCGATAATATATTCTTAATAAAATAAATATACGGGGTATATGTATAATAAGTTTGTAAATATGTAGAACAAATTAAATAAACATTACTCAAATATGGAATTTACTACTTTATAATAACAAATATATACCTACATAATACATTAGAAAACTAAAATGTTACGTATACACACACATGGAAATACGGAACAAAATAGTGAATTTTGCAACTTTTGACGTGACTTGGTAGTTTTGAGGCCATTATATTACTATTATTAAATGACCTATATCAACATTTTATATATCGTTGAATTGGTAAATAAGTCTATTTTTATATTCTTTTAACATTTTTAAAGTATTTGCAAAATTAGTGGAGTTGTATTAAAAAAATTAAATTTTTTTGGATTTTCAGCTATTTAAAAAAAAAAATTATTTTTGAAAAATTACCAAAAATAGGTTATTGGAGCTATTTTATTGATTTTTTTAGGAATGAAAGCTTGATTTGTGTTTTATACATTACATAAGAAATAATATTAAAAATATTATGCTAATATGCTTTTAATATGCTTTTAAAAATAGTCGCTAAAAAAACTGACTTTTAACATAAAATCTCGACTCCTGCATTCGTTTTTGGCCGGGCGGGAAGCAGTTTAGTGTTAAATCATTCTAAATCTATTTCTATAAAAAATATGGGTATCAAATTTAAAAAAGCTCGCGTGACATTTTTTTTATTAATCGATAAAAATGAAACTATTTTTTAAAATTGACAATTTTCGGCCAATGCTGGAAATGTAGGGTGCAAACTTAAATCAATTCAAAATTTCTTCATTAACCATTTATGAAGCCTTATCTTTTGAAATTAATAAGGAAAAAATTTTTTTATTAACGGAACTTTGAGAAAAAAGTGAATGAATTGTACTATATTTTTGTAAAAAAATAGCCATTTTTCATGCCAATTTCAGAGTGCTGACTTTGAATATTTTTTCACGTCTAGACGAATTGAAATAATCCAAAAATTCTTTCAGCATATTATTTTGAAATATGTAGCAAATTACAGAATATTTTTAAAAAATTTTTAGCTCATATATCTCCAGACTTATTCCCGAAAAACGAAAGAAAGTCAAGCCAAAAAATCAAAAATTCAAAATTCAAGCGTAAATATCTTTTTAACTGTAAGAGATAACTTAGATGAGTAAGCTTATTTTTTCTTTATCTTGCCAAGCACTTTCTAGAAATATAAAAATCTTTAAAATCGGACTTCATTTGTACAAGTTAAGATTTTTTTAACTTTTACATACTCGAGGTAGTCAACTTTGACACCCTGTAGCTTATATCGTGTTATCACAGGGTGACTACAAGATAATTTTTCTGAAAGCTTAGGTCCTCCTCTACAACTCTTCCATACATTTCAATTTGATCCGACCAGTAGTTCAGGAGATTCAGATTTATTACCAAAAAATTTGGGTTTAACCCCACTGTGCGTTAGTAGTAGTAGTTAGTTTATTTAGTTAAATGGAATTTTTAGTAAATTTATATTTTTCATTTTCTCACACCGATATCGATTTTAAACACTTGTATCCAAATGCAGGTTATTTCCATTCGAATTATGAAGCATTTATAAAAAATCATCTCCATATTTGATTATAATATCAAGGATCCAGCAAGCAAAATTTTAAATCAAAATATGAAGCAAATGGAAGGTAATATAATTACTAATTATTAAATAACTAATTATTTTTTTAATATACATTCTTCTTAAATACGAGTATTTCAGATAGTCGTTTATTTGGTTCATTTAATAGCGTACTAGTCCATCCTTTCATTATATATGTAGTTACGTACAAACAAAATCTCTGCTACGTAAGTTTAAACTAGGTTTAATTAAAATATTCGATATTATGTTATTATATATCAGAAATTTTTAATTTATTTTTACTTTTGTTGTTGGATAAATTAGTTTTTTGATTTGGTTTTTTCTCTGACATAAATTTCTACTTATTAATTTATTTTTTTATATCTATAAAAGCATAAACCGCTTATTAAGTGAATGGTTTTCAGTCAGATTAGGGGACTTTTCCTCAAATTGAGGATTTCTTTTGGGAAATGGGGATGAAAAATTTAGTTTGGGGATTAGGAGATTTGTTGAAGATGGATTTCAGATTTTATTGATTTTTGGAGGTTTTTTAGGGTTTTTATTTAATTTCCATAATTTTTCTTTTTAACTTAGGGAAAATTAAAAAAACAACAATATTCACCCCGATATTAATCTTTAGTAAGATATGCCTATTATTTATTCAACAACAGTGCCATGAAGACAATATTGTGTATGTCCATCAAAATTTGTGGAGTGGCCTTATATTAGACGAAGAGTAAAATAAAATATACGAATACAGAATATTACGTTAATACTAACATTTATATGAATTTATGCACTTAAGGGTGACTCCCGAAAGTGGGCTTATATGAGCGGTATGGTAAATTATGGAGCGATCCTCATAAAATTTGTCACTGTGATTTCTATTTATATAAAACTTATTTGTGTCGAATATAAGTTTGATACTAACACGTGTATGTGATTTATGTACGTTAAAGTGATGTTTGGAAGAGGGAGTTATGGTTAATTATGGACCGATCTTCATGAATTTTGGCACAAAGAATGATACTTACACAATACTTTCTTACACCGAATTTCATTAAAATATTGCTATATTTAAGGCATTTATGATCGTTAAACCCCTATTCCAGGAGGGCATTTGTATGGAGACTAGGGGAAATAATGGACTGATCTTAACCAGTTTCAATAGGCTTCGTCCTTGTATCATGAAAGTGCTACTAGCCAAATTTCATTGAATTATCTTCGAAATTGCGACCTGTACTTTGTGCACAAGGTTTACATGGACAGCAAGTCTGACGGACGGACATCGTTAGATCGACTCAAGAAGTGATTCTTAGTCGATTGGTATACTTCAAGGTGGGTGTTGGATGATTTTTTCTGTGTGCTACAAACATCAGCACAAACGCATAATACCCCAGCCACCTATGGTGGTATGAGGTGTAATAACTGTTATACTAAATATGATTCCTTTAAGTTAAAAAATTAGTTCCAATCTCTGCAACATTATGATTATTTAAGGCTTGGATGAGAGGGTAATGTTTGATCAATTTATACTTTATCATTGTTACTCCAATAATGATCAATAATATAAGATTTGTTAAAAAAATCAAATATGTTCCTAAACCGCTGAAGCAATTTTAATGATATTTTATATAAATTAATTTTAAGATGGAAGAAACTATAGGATATACGTAAATAAATTTTATATTGCTAAAAATCACTAAAATGTAACTATTTTATTAACTTTTAGGATTACATGCCATGCAGGGGCTTTCAGCTAGTGTATTATAATAAATTATTTATAAGTTCAATAAAATGTATCAAAAATTATTGAATCAATGAAACTTAATTTATTATGCTTTCATATCTTTGAAGAAATAAAAATTTAATCTTCGGTATTTGCATTAACTATGAAAATTACATAAATCATTTGAGTCCTATTGGTCCCGTTGTGTTACCCCGATGGATCATGTGAATCTGTTTTCACATATCCGAGAATAGGTTCGAATCGAACCAACCTGACGCTCGAGTCCTAGCGTGTGTACCAGCAATATAGTGCCCTGTAATAACGGCTACAAGTGTTTGAAGCTGACGGTTTGGCAATCCCAGAATGAAACTCGACCGTTTCTGATCGTACTGGGACCATATCTGTCTCGAGATAGAACATGAGGGACTCGTTTGTCCATCTATGTTGAGCTATTCTCGACAAGTACTGCAGTATTATAGATCTGCAAGATGACAGCGGTATGCCAACTAGTTGGTCCGATTCTTCACTTTAAAGAAGGGAACCAGTTCTCGCTAATTCATCCGCAATTATACTTCCCGGTGTACTTGAGTGGCTCCATACCTAGATCAACTCTAAGTTTAAATGTCTCGTCATCTCATTTAAAGATGAACGGTATTAATGTACCAGATTGGATGTCGAATAGACACCCGAAGAAGACTTAACCGCGGTATAAATCTGAATATCCACTCAGTATACCCTATAGTACATTAGCCAATTTGCCGCTGATATCTCCGCTTGAAGTACAGTGCAGTGATCCAGCAATTTAAAGGAAATATTTCTCTTATATGCGGAAATGAAGACACTTCTTCAACTCCTTCAGAAAATTTGGGTCCATCAGTGTAAACCTCAATCAATCCAGATTTTATAGTGGGATCAGCTGATATTGAAATTGAGAAGCCTCTGTCCAGAAAGGGTTTGGGAATACAATAATCAATACGTCATTCGAAATTCCCAAAATGGTCGCATGGCCACAGCTCCTACCACTGCATGCACCTATAGTACTGAGCATAGTCGCCATTAGATCCACTGGCATCCAATTCATTAGAACAAATAATGCCTTGGATGGTATTGTACGAAGCGCACCTGTAATTAGTAGCACTGAGCGATGAAGGATTTAATCACCAAGAAATCCCTATGGCCTTCCAACACATATAAAGGGCAATATTTGCATTCGACGCTCTAGTTTGGGTGTTGTGGAGCCAGAACAGTTTGAAGTATTAAACCCAGGTACTTTGCACTGTCCAACACCTTTAATTCAACTCCATTTAGACAAGGAAGTGGAAAAGATGGAATTTTGTATCTCCTTGAAAAGAGAATTAGTTCCATCTTTCCTGGATTCACGCTAAGGCAACTACGCGATGGTTGACGGCAATTGTGTTGACGGCAATATTCCAAAGAAGTGGAGATAGAACTCCTCCCTGAGGAGTGCCTCTATTTGCTACTCTATATATGGTAGCCGCACCCATAGTGAAAAATATAACTCTGTTGGTGAGAAGTCTCCATAATCGACTGATGTATATTCAGTCTTTCCATAGCCATTTTAATAGCATCTGGCGTCACATTATTGAAGGCGCCTTCTATATCAAGAAAGGCCACTAATGCATATTCCTTGTGCTTGAGAGCATTTTCTATATACCCTACAAGTGAATGTAACGCCGTCTCAACTGACTTGCCTAGCATGTAGGCATGTTGGGACGCTGGCAAAAGGTTATTGTTGATTATTTTGTGAAGGTTCAGGTCAATCAGCTTTTCCAAAGGAAGATCAATAAGCTAATGAGTCTGAAGTCCTTCGGTCTCGTATGGGAGGTCATACCCGCTTTTAGGATAAAGATCCCTTTACATCTAGTCCATGAGTCAGGGATATAAGAGCATGACAAGCAAGCCGATTATATCCGAATCAACCATAAAGCTATAATATCAGCATTATACTGTAAGTCTGCAGTTATAATGCCATCTGGGCCCGGGGATTTAAATGGGGCAAAGCTGTTCAGAGCCCATCTCAGTTCATCTTCAGTTACATGAATCTGAACGCCACTTAGGTCTGAAACTGTCGCAGGGATCTCCGTTATAGGGATGCTTTCAAGAAGATTAATGTAAGTTGGGACAGAGGGTGAGGAAGCCAGGATTTTACGTAAGCGACTAATCTAGGATTGGCCTTCCACTCCGTTACAGAAAACCTTCCAAGATTTATATTTGGCGTTCCTGAACAGGTTCTTAAACCTATTTGCTGAGGATTTGTATACTGAACAGTTTCCCAGTTTCTTAGCCTCATTAAATAAACGGCGGCACTCTTTGCAAGTGTCACCTATTTCGGAGAAGTCGCTCTGTTAAATGCATTTGTTAGCAACTCTACAGAGGACTCAATGTCCCATGATTATAAATAGCCGGGGGTTCGGGAGGAGTTGGGACAAAATGTCATATTGTTCCATCCAGTTTGTTTTTCTCCTGTTCTGAATCGGGTTTACCCCAGTTATAGGGACTTCCATAATGAAATCAATGTACAAGTGATTGAAGAATGAGCAATCACTTGAAACCCTCCATTCGCTGATCACGTTCGGATACCTAGTATTTACTAGCGTAATATCGAGAACCTCCCTTCTATTATAAACTACAAAGGTTGGTTACTTACCGTTGTTTAAAACATCTAAACTACTACAATGTAAAAAATCGAAAAGAGACTCACCACTTGCATTTTAATCCGAGCTTCTTCAAACGATGTGGTGGGCGTTGGCGTCAGCTCTTATCATGAGCGGTATATTTCTGTCATTTGCCGCCTTGGTTATTGCGCTGCTATTATGGGCATTATAGCTAGAGATAATACTATGCTTGCTACTATGCACGATCGTATTCTACCTGACCATGCAGCGTGCAGCGGCATATAGTTATCTTTCACTTGCGATCCAGAGTTCTTTAACAAGTGCAAGCTCCTCGCCTCTTTCAGCCATCCGGATCATTAACTCAGCCGAAGCTGCATTAGAGTGGTGAATATTAACTTACGCTATTGTCATTTATGGGGGTGATTGTGACATTGACGTCATCTTGGTCCGAATCCAAGAGGGCGTCTGCGTCAACTACTTTGTCCACCCGTTCAAAAAACTCACCCACGAGTTCAGAGTGGATGTCTTCTTGAGCGAGGGAACTAGTAGTTTCCTCACATGATATTTCTCCCGTAGTCGGATCGTTATCGTCCAGAATCGGTCTATCTCGGTCGTTTCTTCGATAGACCTGCAGAAAGATAGACTCAAAACCGTAGTATATCTTTCCACTTTTCCCTCGAAGGGACTCCTTATTCATGGCGATGACTATCATCCTGGATGCGAATGAGTTCCAGAATCTCCTCTGGTTTGGACGGTTCATCCGGCACGTGGGCCATATCTCTAGGCCGACATGTAATCTCATCAATAAACACCACGTCTAGTCTAGCGCCTTCCCATAGGCCTTCCAAAAGAGCGGCCGCTTTCTTCAGGAGCAAGGCCGATCTAACATTCAAGCAGGCCATTAGCTTGATACGGCTACGATCCCATCTAGCATCATCGCATTGGGAAGAGGGTCCGGGGTTCTCCTTTAGAACTTTAAATAATAATCCCATCAGCTTTTTGAGCACTAAATCCCAACTCGATGAAATGACCTTTGGCCACTTCACTAAACGATATGTCCATCGGATTGTAGGGCTTCGGACGTTTGGTCCCGGGCTGTTAACCTTGCGACTATGCCTCCTCCTGTTGAGGCCCGACTTTCTATGAAGAGAAAAGAGTTCCTCTGGGATTAGGCACGCCATCTTAAGAAGCCTTTCTGGCGGGTATGATGTGCTTTTGGGACGTATATATCTTCACCTTTTAATCTGGAGACACAGATCCAGAGCTTAAAGGCAAGTTCGCAGCTCCTTTACAGGCGGGGGAGGTGATACTTGGGAACTCGTAAACTTGTTCGCAGTTTCCTTTTTTGCAGAAGGCACTGGGTTTGCGGCTGCTCGAGTTGATTTCGAGCAGACATCTCCCGAAGCGGGCCAGAGCAGCTTTTAAGATGCTTGGTTTGAAGCTCAGAGACACCTCCGTGCTTTCGCTTCCATAGTTGGGAGCTGGTTTTACGCATTTGCTATTTATTGTACCGTATTGTTCTTTATTAGTTTATTTATTTTTTGTTTATTCGAATCCATATTCCATATATTATTTCCATGATTAAACACGTATAGGGTTAGACCATCCATGCATTGCCGGCATACATGGACTAGGCTACTCAACATTTAGAACCGACCCGTGCCCTGGCATCGGAAGGGAGTTCTTAGCGACTAGTCTTCTTTAACCAATAAAATTATTAGAAATAACAAAAAAGAAAAAAAAACTTGAAAAATAGGATATTGAGGTCACTCCTGGATATGTTTCATATATCAGTGGACGCAGCTTTCAAATACATTTTAAATGATACACCTTTTATATGCGGTGATTTAGAAGAAAATAAAAAAATTTCAAAAAACTAAAAAATAGCTTTTTCATGGACCCTGCTGTACAGGGATAAAAAACACACATAGCAAGAACATAAATTATCCAATTGGTTATACTATATTCATATAACATAACCAATTGGAGCTAAAACCGGAATTAAAATTAAAAAGATTCAAATTTTACAAAAAGTTGTGTCCATCCAATAGGAATCTTTTGCTTCTTCCGGCTTTCACAAAAATTTTCTTCGGCTCTTTCGGAAATTTGTGTAGTTTGGCATCCCATAACACATTTGCGGCTCCTAAAAAATAAAATATTTTAATTTTAAAGCAATAAAATCAAAGAAAATTTATACTAACATTGCCAAGTTTTTTTTTATTTTTTGTTTTTTAGAAAAGGAACAATTTTAATGTTCCTCTTTGAAACAACGCAACAGAAATGAGAATTTTGATATAAAATGTATTTTTTCCGCCAAAATATTTAATTTTCTCATTTCCGCGTCAATTTTTTGCAAAAATACATTAAAAAAATAACGTTTTTTTACGTTTTTAGTACAATTTGCTATCCCTTTTAAATAAAGGTATTAAATTGTGGTTGCCACTTCGCGGTCTTTTTAGTATAGCACCTAGCCGTATCATATATATGCCTAATATATGGTTTATACTAATTTCTAAAATAAAATTATTATTTTAGTGGGGATTTTTGGGGATAATAAAATCAGATATTTTGTTATTTGGGGATAAGGTTCGAAAAAAACTGAAAACCCTGTCAATAAACAGACATGTTGGACTAGGTCGCACTTTTTGCTCAGTTGGCTCTTAATGAAACGGCTCATTATGGGAAAATTTCAAAATTTGTTTTTGTTTTAAATGTAAGTTAGACGAGTCGTTTCTGCGCTCGTGTTATAAAAACAGGCAGTAAAAACGAGCTGTTTCATTGACAGTCAATTGAGCGAATGAAGTAAAAGAGAGAACTAGTTCAATTAAATGAGCTGAGCTTAAAAGAGCGAACAACTCAATTTGAAGTGGCATTACCAGATCAATTTGTTTATATAAGAAAAATACTCAGAGTATTTCTGAAAAATTGTCCAAACTTATCGCCACATTAATATCATCATATAAAGTGTATCCATTATTTTGAGCAAATGTTTAATTCAGTGATGGAATCAACGATTTATTTGATTTTATGAATACACCGTCTCATTTTCAACACTTGTAAACTCACAGGTTACTTTCAATCCATCTTTTTACACAAAACTACCTTGTCAGAAAACTTCTTCAAAATGTTTGACTAACCAGATAATAGAAAACTTATGAGGAATATTGGTATTTCGGTGTTTAACGTCCAATAAACCGCCAGTGTTGGAATAATTCTGCAATATTTTCAGTAATCGCAAATCACCTGATTTTAATCTAACTACCTTTTGCGGTACGAGTAATTAGAAAGGAATACAAATTCACAAAAATTTGACGAAAAACCAAAAATGAATTTTTTAAGTTCATACTGTTATAAAGTTTGCTCTTTCATTTTCAAATTTTTCATTTGTAAACCCTCAAATTTCGATGCCTTGATTTCTATGAAAACTTTAAAAACAAGACGTAAAATTTCTTCCGTATATTTCCTATATTCTATAATTCGTGGATTAATTGATTGTCCTGATTTGCTTTATACCATAAAACTATATGTACCTCCTAGGCCTCTAAGGCAAAATAATTATATCTTTTATATAGATATTCATAGAACAACATATGCTTTGAATGAACCTTTAATAGAAGCTATGATATTATTCAATAAATATTCTAATGAATTAGACTTAAGTATATCAAATCTTGAATTTAAAAATTTGTTAAACAGTTTGTTTAAATAATTATGTATATTATCATTGATGTCTGTAAGGCTAATATTGCATCCATAGACTGAAAATAATAAATAAATAAATAAAAAATTTAATTACTTGACCAAAAAAAAATTAAGTTTATATATATATATATATATATATATATATATATATATATATAATTGTTGATCTTTTCAATACAATACATACACAAAAATAACTAAAAACGAAGACCCAAATATGTGAAATAATATAATTTAGATCTAGTAACATATTTATTCAATATGTTAAATCCTACTACATATCCTTATAAATCTAATCATTATTTCGTTATTTTCAATCAGTCACAGAGTAAACATGTTCCTTTTTATTTAAGAAATCCGTACTTTTTTAACACAATTTTTATAAAAATGTTTTTTAAAATGTAAAACAATCATTAAAAGGAGACAATTTTACAAAAAAAAAAACATTTTTTTTAATAATTTTCGAAATACACACACACAAACAAACTATCGTATATATGTATTTTTTGACAGTTCATCTTATAAGAGAGTTGTGTAGAGAAATCTCATCACAACAGTTAATAATATATTTTATAATACTAATATTTGAATCTACATGTGAAATAATTCTCTCAGAGAGCGAATTTGACGCTCTCTGACAGAAAAATTTTACATATTATGTTACATCTAGATGGGCTGTTAAGTGTGTTGTTCATAGCCAACATGTACATCAGCAATAAATACTGTTTGTACTGTTCGTTGACCGAAGCAAAGCAAATGCGTCATGTGTATGATCGATTGCAAATTCTGGCGTTCAATGCATTTGTCGCAAACAAGTGGTGCAAGTGGTGTGGAAAAAAAGCAAATCATACAAGAAATTTCTCTTAACTAAGAATTAAAACAGTAAAATGAAACCTAGAAATTAAAGTTATTAAAAATTTAAAACTCTCAGTTAGATAATTAAGCTAATTAACATATATGTTTACTTAATACCTTCGATTTTTTTAATTTTAGTATTTCTTTATATTTCAAATAATTTTAGTTTTATAATTAATTGTATGTTGTAATTTACATTACAAAAGTAAGTAATCAATTAATACATCATTTCTAACTAATGAGTAAAGTAATAAAAAATTAAAAGAAAATATATTCAATTTTAAAGTAATGAATATCCAAAGACTTCCAAATTTCGGATTTAATTTTACCTGTGAAAAAAAATGTAATCTGACATTCGTACGACAATAAAAAATGAATAAATTAATTTTGGGATGACCAATTCGTTTCCAACTTCACTCTTTACCTAAAAAATTTTTACAAATATAAAGAATAAGGCATTATCCATTCATAAATTGGTTACAGCGAAAGGTGTAATATATGCACTATAATAATATTATGAATATATTGTTACGAAATTATACTTGAAATCAAGTATACCGTTTTTAACTGCTGATTTAAAGTTGCATAATGCTTCTAGATCTTTCTATGCTTGTCAACCTTTCTATTTATGTTAACAGCAGTTACATAGTGTCTACATTAGAGATTTTTTTATCAAGACAAACGTCAAACTTAACGCGAATTTGTGGAAGGTGGCAACAGTTGCACAAAAACAAAAATATGGCGTATTCATTATTGTTTTTTATATATGCAGTTTGACAACTGTAACAACCAAAATAATAATCAACTGTTTAACTAAGGTTACCTTGTATATATTCGCACTGATTTTGGCGTTTGTTTTGATATAAATTTGCCTAATGAGACACTAGGTTAACGTAGCTGTGGAACATACAACAGTCAATAAAAAGCTTTCACCATTGTCTGTAAGAATGGCAACACTAAATATTTAAGCTGCTAACATTAATATCGAAAGCTCTAGAATTGAAATATACAATCAATAAATAAACCACAGTTTTTAAAAGGTAAAAACGTAACAATATGAAATATTTTAAGACTTAGGTAAATTTTGTATCCTGTATATGTACATTTTTAATATATCATTTAGTTATTAAGTAAGCGAACTACATAAGCTACGACAAATTTTATTGCTTAATCCGAGGTTTTATAAAAAATAAATTTAAAATTACAATTTTTCAGTGCAGAACAGATGTACCTGCTTTTTATTAATCTACTCGTATTTAGGCGAACCGCACGTTCTATATACATATAGAAAAAACAAGCAAACAAGTGGTCCCATGTCTTACATTATGTAAGCGATCGCACTCTCATGTCTTATAAAGTTAAACAGTACAAGCAGTACTTATATATTTTTTAGTACCTGCAGAACAGTATTCTCCGCTCACATACTAATTTAATGTACTTGAAAAATAACAAGCGGCTTGCAATGCCTTATAAGACATACAGGTATGTGATGGGAATCGATCGTTTTCAGATCGAACGGTTTGAAAAATTGTGATGAATTTCGATCGATTTTAAGAATAATTTTTGGAACACTGCTTTATTTTTCTTTATAAGATATAGTACTATTGAAAACCATGGAGATAATTTTCGAGAAAGACTTAAAATTTTATAATACAATCTGATACAAAATGAGTTTACTGCAATTTTCATCAATAAACAAAATGAAAAAAATAAATACATCACATATTTTTTTCGGTTTCAATTCTCTTCGTTTCCGAAATCGATTTCCATCACATACGCGATAGTTTGCAGGGCTTTAGTTCATATAAACATTTGTGTGTGTATATTTTTAATATTTTACACAGGAGATTTATAAAGTTCAAAAATGCATTTTGACCGACACCTCGGTTAATAATAAACTGATTTTTTTCATTTCCAAAAGAGATTCCGAATTTTCTGTGCAATAACGAAGTTCCTAGCTTATATAGGAGCTTAGAAAAGTAAAAATAAATACCTTTTTTTCTTTTTTTTTGCGATATCTCGGCCATTTATTGTCCGATTTTCATTAGCGTCATGCTTTTTTAAATACCCTATAAATTGATGTATACAACATATATATCCGATAACTAGGACTTTCTAAAAACAGACGGGCATCGTTATATCGACTTCCCTATCAATAAGGATCCGAAATATATATATATATATATATATATATATATATATATATATATATATATATATATATATACTTTTTGGGATCCTAATAGAAATTACAAACGGAATCGCAAACTTATATATATAGTGAAGGGTATAAAAAGTCGAAAAATTGATTATTTAAAAATTGAAAAAAAAATCGAAAAGACTTTTTGTTCCAACTATAGAAACCTACCACAAATATTGAAATGAGCCTATATTTTCTAGACCTCAAAGGCTGCCCATGGCTGAACGCAAATGGTTAATAAACAAATTGATAAATTGTTGAAAAACGGAATCATTGAGTTTAGTAGTCAAATTGTAATGGTTAAGGAACAAGATGAATTACTAACGTTATGCATCAACTTTAGAAGGATCAACAAGGTTGCGGATCGGTACCCTATATGTTATGCGTCAACTATTAAAGAATCAACAAGGTTAGGAATCGGTACCCGCTGCACCCGATTGAGGAACAACTAAACCAACTCCAAGGCGCAAGAATAATACGATGGATTTGAAGAACGGTTTTTTCCAAGTTTATGTAACAGTGGCAAACAGGGAAATTATGGGATTAAAAAATCAGAGCGCAATTTTCGGCAACCCTGCCTTTACATCTGAAGATATTAAAAAATATTGACAAAAGTTAAACGTTACTTGATAATAACAAGCATACCAAGAGCGAATTGTCAACAGGAGCGGCTTAACACTATAATTGTATCAATTTTATCTAAACTCAGTGATGTACAACGTGTTACATATAAATTGAAAACACTTCCGAAGTACAGTCAATCGCATAAATATGCACATGACCTATATGTATTTTTAAAACTTTCCATTATTTTACTTAATGGCATGTCTCTGCACAAAGAAAACAAAAAAATCTTGAAATATTCCTATTACGCCAGCTTTTATGACCGCTTATATAAAAGATTGACTGAAATTTACATCTCAAAGGTATATAAAGGCGTGAAACATTGTTTTCATCGAATATAACTATTGTTTAAAAGAATATAATGAATCCAAATTATAATTTATTAAAAAAAACTTGTCGGATTACTAAATTATTATTATTAAATATCCAGAGATTTTTCAAAATTTGTGTTTATTTTTATTTGTAGGAATTGGGGTTTTTATTTTCTACGCAATTTCATTCATATCTGATAGTCTTACGGAGATAAAAAGCGAATAATTATGGGAAAAATGTTGATAACTTAAAGAATTCCATTTGTTTTTACATTTTATGAACTCCTTACCTAATAAAATGTAGAAAATGTTAAGAATATGGTATTGTCCATTAACAATTTCTCTTAACTAAATATGGAATATCTGCACTGCATTCAAATTATAGATTTGATTTTACGATATACATATGGATAAATTTCGCATTGTTTTTCTACGCTTTTTTATAAATGTTTGATATTCCTTCCAAATCCCCCTCAAGCTAATATACCTACAAACAATCTTAAGTAGTTGTAAAGTTTTTGATGTTACAAGCATACAAATTTTGATACTTTAAATGGCTCAAAGGAATCTTTCGAAATATTAAAAAAAGGAGAATAATATAATTGTATAGTGAAAATTGCTCCGAAAAATAAATTAGATATATGGTCCATAAAAGTAAATCTACAATGGTTGAAGGGTTTTTCTCTTCCTAGTATATTTTCTTATTTTTAAAAGAAGTTTTGCAGTCATTTTGAAGTTGTATTAAAAATCTACATAAAAGTGTACAAAAAATGCAAAATTTATACATAAATCGTAAAATGTTTCATCTATAATTTGAATACATTGTAGATATTCCATATTTAGTCATGATAAATTGTGAATGGATGATATAATATGTGAGATAACGCCGGCAGAAGAGAGTAACTATTTTGTTTATACTATGTTAAATCCTAAATAAGGGGTATACGTATCCTCATAAATCCAATAAGATATCATTATTTTCAATCAGTCACAGAGTAAACATGTTCCTTTTATTTAAGAAATTTGCACTTTTTTAGCACAATTTTTATAAAAATGTTTTTTAAAATTTAAAACAACCCTTAAAAGGAAGCAATTTCACAAAAAACATTGTTTTTTTTTAAATTTCCAAAAAACATATGCATACACGGTGTATTTTTTTGACAGTTCATCTTATAAGATAGTTGTGTAGAGAAATATCATCACAACAATCTCATAACACTTCTTATAGTAATAATATTTGAGATAATTCTCTCAGAAAGCGAATTTGACACTCCCTGACAGAAACGGCTTACATATTATGTTACGTGCAGCTGTAACGCTGGAATAATTCAGACAAATTCAGTCTATATCAGAAAAATTTTTATCCTGATAAAAATTTGACGTTTGTCTTGATACAAATTTGTCTAATATAGACTCAACGTAATTTAATCTGCCGTATAAATAGTAAGTTGATTATATAATCGTAGTAAAGTTATTCAGAAAAAAAGTTGCTTTCATAAATGCAATATATTTTACGATAAAAGATATAATTCCAATAAATCAAAAAATTTTAAATACATTCCCTATATTATATCAAAACTTTCTGTCACTGACTATGCATAAACATGTTTTACTGCAACAGACTACGTACATTTTAAATACAACACTTCTTGATTTGTCGGATTGTATGCTTAATACTTGGCAGCACTAAATTTTGCATTTCAAAGTTGGCTAGGCTGTGTGTGTGTTGTATTTTGAGATGGTACTTCAAATGTCAGTTTGGTTGTTTTGAAATTAATTTGTTTTTATAACTTGAACAAGTAAGAACTGAGGAGTTCGGAAATTGCTTTGAATTATAAATTAATAAGTGTTGTAATATAAAGTTCAGATTATTTAAAAAAATATACTATGAGTAATACAGACAAACTTAATGATGAAAATGTCGAATCTACATGTCCACATTCAGAGTATGTTGCCGCCAATCTATTCAACAATTTTACAGATGTAAATAACACATCCTACCGTCTACATAATTCACATAATTCTACAATATCAAATGAAAGTGATTTATCATTGTTATCCTTGTCTCTGGACAAAGAGCTCGAAGCAAATGCTCATTCGATAGATATTGATGAACTACCAGCTTTCGAAATACGTCTTATATCTCCATTAGGAAGAACACCATCTCCCATAGACAGTGAAGATATGGCAACACCTACAAGATTACTACCATTAATGGAAGAGCGCCTTACGCCTAGTCCATGCCGAAATAATCCCGATTTTGTTGCGTTACATGATATAAATGCCCAAATAAGTCCACCTAGTGATCACGGAGAAGAGGACGGGTCATCTCTTAGTCGAACGAGTAGCTTAGAAACGATCTTCGAAGGAGTATTTTTAAATACCCCGCCAAGACAACGTCTAAATTTGCAATGTAATCGCCACAATCGGAGTCGAACAAATCTTCTGGAGAAAGTTGCTCTAAATCGTTTAAATGCGGGTAAAGAAAATCAATCGCCTTTATCAAAGTCTGAGACCCCGCCATCTCGCCGAACATCTATAGATTTCGATTATGTATCAGATACATGTAACAACAATAAAAGCCATAGTTTCTCATAGACTTTTAAGCACAGCTTCACATCTTTGAATTGTTAACAATCGGTAACCAACATTAATTTTTGAATCATTAATTAAATTTATGGATCCTATAAATTTTTGATATACATACGTACATTTTTAATTGGTGTATAATTTATAAGGAGTTTGTTTAATAAACCCCTTTTGCCGTACATTGGATATGATCCATACATATCCTATCAAACATGTGAAGTAATAATATTAATTAGTTTTTTATTTTAGAATTAAATAAAAATGTTAATGTTTTAAAAACATGGAAAATATAAATTATTTATCTTTTTTTTATTATTGAACACCTACTTTTTTCTATCAACAGAATAATAATTATCATATATCTAAAGAAATGTTAGGACTCGTTGTAATAGAGTCCTAACATATCTTTTTCATCAACTTCCACAACTGGAATGAATATATAAGGGATAGTTATAGAGGTAGTGGCAGTTACCACATAAAGCAATTGTTTGGGAATAATTTCATTAACAAGATTCACCATCGAGATGAAAATAGGGCGGATACCTCTAGGGGAAGTGTTAGCCTCCATACAAGATAAATTTTAATTGTCGCATAACTATAGAAATATTACAGAGAAAGTCTCGAGATTTTGTGGGTATAATTTTTTTGTCAAGTTGCACAGTTGAGATGAAAATAGACAGTGAATATTTATTGTGATATATCTAAAGAACTATTAAAACCAATTTTACATTTTTGGCCAGATTCATAAACAGCATGTGTAAATTAGTAAGGAAAGATATATGTTATGCTTAATATTATAAAAAATAAAGTGATTACTCAGAGATAGGGGCTTTTGCAGTCAAAAATATAAATTTTGTAAAATAGAGGAATTATGAATTGAAATTTATACCATAGATGATAATAGCGATTATAATAACATCAAAAACATAATTTCATGAAAATCAAAGAAAGGGTTTTGAATATTGGCCGTCATTATACAAAATGTGCCCTTTTTTCAAAAAACATTTTTCGATAAATGATATGGTAATCGCTTCAAGTTTATGGATTATTTGTATATGTAACTAATTTCTAAAAGAACTATTTGACATCGATACGAAGTTTAGTACATAGTTCTAAACGTTTCTGCGAGGGAATATTTTTAATATTTGTATCAAAAATGCAGTATGTGGTCCTTTTTTATTTTTATAAGATTGGTACAAATAAAACTGGTGATTGCATTTAACCGTTTTATTTAGTTTCTTTAAAACAACAATAATTGCTAACGGAAATTTGTAAAATCTACTAAAAAAATAGGAGTTTGACAGTATCATATAATAAACAAAACATAATGCCAGTAAACAATTGATCTTCAAACAAAACAAATTTGTAAGGAAGAAAATTAAAGTAGCGCTCATTTTCTTACGAATGGAATAAATTTTGTATTGCAACTTCCCGGTTGGAAGCAATACATTTTGACACAAGAAGCGCTCTTATCAATGCTAAAAAAGAAACGAATGTTTTATATTGAGTATGTAGATTACACATACATACATACTCTCTCAGCATTTGGAAGAGTTTTTTTATCCATCCACTAGAAAGTGTCTTTTTGACGCTCCTGTATGTTCAAAATTAGAAAGTATACAAATTTGTAAAACACATTAGTATATAATTTTGATCTAGAAAACTTGACTTGGGTTCCAGAGGAAAGAAAAAGAACAAGCACGACATAATTTCGCTGAGTAATGTGTAACTGTCAAAGTGATCAATAGTGCTGCAGTTTAACCTTTTTTATTTTGCTTTTAGCTTCTTTCCAGCCTTTTTGACTTTTAAAATTGGCTTCAACAACGAAGAAAATGTTTTCTTATTTGCTATTATAAATTTTATTTTTAGAGAATCATCCATTTAGGGATTTTTGCGTATATATTCGCACAAAAAATCAAGATTATTTATATTTAACAAAAATGTTTGCCTGCGGCGCTTCATACATCAAATCAAATATAATTTAAAGCAATTTGTGGACTTACTAAATCGATTATTATATTTATTTTTTAATATATATAAATAACCATGGAAACTATTTATGCATATAAATAGTAAAAAAACAAAAAATCAGAAAGAAATTTTGAAATGCTTAATCAAAAAGGAATTCTAGTTCAATATTGACGAAAATTTTCACTTCAAATCACTGGATCATTTTTCATAAGAAATATAATGCAAATTTGTATGGAAGTTTTGTGGGCGAGTTTTTATTGGATCATTTTGCTGGTAGCCGTTCTGTTTTATTTATAAATTTTTTACATCTTCAAAAACTAATGAGAACGAAATATGAAATATAAGTTTTTTTATAAAAAAATATTAGCTTTTATCTGGATTTATTTTTTGAAGCATTTAGGTTTTTTAGACATTTTTTGTATTTTATATATTTTTTGCACCTTCTGACAACACTGGTGTTGTTTTTAAGTGTTAAATAAAAAATATTTAAATAGTGATTTTTGTTGTGAGTTATTATTTAATTGGTTTAAAATTATAGTGAGTTTCTTCCCGAACGGTGACCATTCTTCGATAAATATATTCAACCGTTATTAACTACATGAGGTGACGCTTTAATTAAAATTTGGAAAAAAAGTTTGGTATATATATATATATATATATATATATATATATATATATATATATATATATATATATATATTCAATGTACTGTAATGATTGTAAAACATATATCCTGAAACAGATTTGGTCACTACATTTACATACGAATGCTCATCAAGACAACCATACAGAAAACATAAAAATTAATGCAAAAAATGATAACATAGACGCCAGACTTTTATAATAGAATTGGTAAATGTTTATAGAATTTTCAATGTATAATTCACAACTAATAAATTTTCAACATTAGAAAAAGTAAATGCTTTCTGAGTGGAATATTTTTAAAATTTTTATTAACGGTGGAAAGAAAGTGTATAGAAAAGATCTCAGGGAATCCAACAATATCATTACCAAGAAAATATTCACTGGCATTATTTGACACTAGATTTTGAAAAGTCAAGTTTTAGAGAAAAGTCATAACTTTGATAAAATAGATTTCTATTTCATAAAAAAATTTTCTTAAAATATCATGATTCTTGATTTAGATATTTGTTAACCTGAGACCATTTTCGAACACCTTTTTGTGTATTTTTCAATTATATATACATACTATTAATGATAAATAAAAAATTTCGACAAAAATGTTTATTTATTATTTTCAGTATAATGATGGTGTAATTTATATGTCCTCAATATTTAATTATATCTTAGAAAAAGAAGTAGGAATGATAAAAGACGAACGCAATGGTAAAATATGTAATAATGCATTCGGTAAAGATTGATGGATTTGAAAAAAATTGAAAAAAAAAATAATGGATAAGTTATAGTTAATGCGTAAAAACTAAACTATTAGTAAATAACTTTAGAAAATGTTTACGAGAAAAATAATTATATTATAATTCATTATATATATTTCAATCTAATATTCATGAAATTTTTGTATATATATATATATATATATATATATATATATATATATATATATAATTACAAAAAATTGCTCAACTAGACCTACAACGTTTTCCATTTTGTCACAATGTGTAATTTAAAGCGTATTTTTTTTTTATTAAAAAATCAAAAATTTATTTTTCATTTTTTGAGTCTTGAGTCAATTTTATAATGGTGTAAATGTAAATTAAATTAATTTTTAAGGTATTTTTAAAATTATGAAAATATAAATTTTAATTTCTTACTATACATTTTCTTTGGTTGTCTAACATACAAAGAACATCGATCTTTTAATACCGATTTCTATTTTTTGTTGAAACTAAAATAAAATAAATAATAAGTTTTGGCGAGTATTGTTATTTTTAATGTATAAGAGAAACCATGTTCAATTTTGTGCTCCTGGCGGGTCCTTTTTTGCGCCTTACTCATTTGTCACTCATATGATAAATGCACCTTTATTTGCTGTCCTCACCTAACAAACATTTAACATTAGCACTAAAAATTCTCCAATTTATATAAAAATTTAAAAAAATCTTTAATTTGACACTATTTTCTGAACAACTCCGAAACTGCAAGGCAGATAAAAAATAATGTTAGAGTGACTTAAAGATAGATTTCATTTGCATCTTTTGGTGTTTCACTTTCCCAAATCGGACAATCCATTCTCTAGTTATGATAAAATATACTCGCGTATCTTGCCTTAATAAAGTTGATACATAGGCATGCCCATAATAAATCACATATTTTTTTATGAAAGGACAAAAAAAAAATTGCCGTCCAGTGTAGTTAGATCAGAAACTAGTACAAAAATAACCACTTCAATTTAATTTTCCTAGAATTAGTAAAATTGAAAGTTTTATATCTATTTAATTAACTAGTTCACAAATAGTCATTATAATTTTACATTATAACTATCTATTGATTGGATTTGAATATCAATAAAATTCAGTTCCAATGAAACAATCCTACAAAATAATGACATAAAAAATAAAAATATAATACTCGATAAATGAATGTAAGTTGTGTTACAAAATATTTATTTAAAAATAATATGTATATATAATTAAAACTATTTATTCATATACAATATATTGCAATATATGTATATATATGAATATATATATATATATATATATATATATATATATATATATATATATATATATATATATATATATATATATATATATATTCACTCCATTAATACATACACACGTATGTACATACAAAAAGGTATTGCAAACGTAAATAAAAACATAAAAAGTAATTTTTAAATCTAAAACAGGTAAAATATTACATTACAAAAGTAAAAATCTTAGCTAATCCGCATAAATACACACAATACATACTTTATAACGTGTAGAAGAGTAAATTTTCAAATCCAAAGGCATCGTAAATAAAAATAGTATTCAGGTATATGCTTATGTATCTAAAATACAGAAGCATATACCTGGTTTAATCAAATATTCTTGGAATGACGCGAACCCGAAAATATTTTTACTTTCAGAAGACCAGGATTGACTTCACTCCATCTGGTAGGTAAAGAAATATTAAAAGACATAAATAGAAAATTAAAGATATTTTAATGAGTTTGGCAATGACATTGACAAATACCTGAGACAACGTTCTTTTAATCTAGCTTTAACTTTATTCTTAATTGTAGAAACACCACCGGCACTGTGTTTACCACGTCCAGTTATTATAAACACATGTTTATAATTTCGTGATGCTACACGCAGTCCTGTTATATGTCGATCTAAAAATAGATCTAAACATCCTAGAGCTTCTATTAGATGTAAATAGTGGAGATCCAATAAGTCTGGATTGTTTTGGGTGTATTTGTGTACGTCCATTATGCAATTGGCAGCTCGATGATTGTACATGTCAATTTTCTTTTTGTGTAAATTAGCAATTTGGGAATAATAAATAGCAGTACCGCTGTTACCGATTTGTATCGCCTCCTTAGCCTTTTGATAGCACTCAGCTTTCAACTGACAGTGATGTGCAGCCAGATTACGACTTTCTTCGAATTCGCGTAGCGCTAAACGTTTAGCTTCATCTGGCGATAATGATGATTTCATCTCACTGTCATCCCAGTTATTTGAGACTCTATCTTGTCGTTTTTCCATTTGATTTTGAACCTCTTGGTTTACCTAAGAATGAGCATATATTTATAACGGTAATTTTAAACTACTTAATAATAAAAACATACCAGATCCTGTTCCCGTCGAGCGCATTCAATTAGATGTTCCTGTGTTGTTGAGGAATCATCTAATTGGATTGTGCTACGTAGAACCGCTACAGTTGCATTATAGTCGTTACCGTTTGTTGCCAATATATCAAGTAAAGTTTCGCGTGGAATGTCAGGAAATGTTTCACATAACTTCATTTGAGTTAGATGCGATGCTAAATCATTCGGTATATGTAATTTCTCCATGTCAATATCTTGCTGCAATTGTTCTTCTTTATCTTGATTGTATATTTTCCACGCATATTCCATGTCTAACATTTCTTGTATATTACTAGGCGACTGCTTAAAATCTGCATATTTAGGATTTTTCAAAAGTCGAGCAAAATCTTCATCCTCTCGTACCAATTTTTGACGTTCCTCTTCCATGTGATTATAAGCTGATTCCACCCACAACATGTATAATTGTTTAGCCAAAGAGCGAGGCATGAAAACTTTTAAATTTAGCGGTAATGTTGAGGGGATTTGTTCTTCAAGAGATGATTCATTTCGAAATGAATTCACTAGTTGCTGAATTAATTGCTCCCCTAATGAAATTTCCAACATATCATCATTGAATCCATTACTATCATTATCATCATCTTCGTCATCATCGTCGTCATCTACATCCTCTTTCTTAATAAATGTATTTTCCTCTTGATTTTCAATGTTTTCATAATTTTCCGTTGCAACATTTGTGGAACTAGATACGTCATTTGTACCACTTCGGATGTTTCGTATCTTTAGCAAGTGCTGGGAATAATGATCATCTCCCAAAACAAAGCAGTTTTCAATATTTTCTTTTACTTCAAGTAGAGCGGGATTTGTAAGCTGATTAGAGCGAGAAAAACGTGATCGCTGACGCTGAGGTTTGGCGTCAAGCGCATTCAACAGGGTCTTGACATTTTCATCTGACGTGACATTGTTTTCAATATTAGTTTTAGTATTGGTTGCAGGTAAACTTAGTATACTTTCTCTATTGACATTATTGCACAAACATTCGTATAATTCATCATCTTCCGTTTGGTAATTAATTCCTTTATCGCCACGAATTCTTTCCAATTCATCCTCTTTTAGTAATATATCGACTGCCCAATCTACATCACCATTGCACTTAACAAACAAATCCCATAAACCGGAGACTTGTTTGTTCGGGTAAATTTGACGCAGCGACACAAATGCAGAATTTTCATTCAGACAATTAACGCTATGACGCTCAAAGACACTCGAAACTTGCGTGTCGTCATTATCATTTTGACGAATTTTTTCTAAATCGCTTGAAGTATCGCCAGAATCTTCCCTAAGCAAATCCAATAAGGACTTTTCACCACACGTACTTTTGTTCGTATCATTTAATTGAGAAAAGTGCTCTTGTTGTGTTTGATCTGATTTTATTCCCCAAAAGTCAGCAGACTCTGTTTCAAAAGGTTTCCAAACGTTTGTTGTCTTTTGTTCCAAAAGACTATAAACATCACGAGCGGATGATGCAGAAGATTGTTGATGTTCAAATGATTTAGACGGCGACCTGTTAGATTTAAATTTTGAACGCTGTTTTTTAGGCTCTGGTGTTGCGTTAGGATCCCAAACCTGTGGCTGCTCGTTTTCTAAAGACTCTTCTTTGGTGCAATTAGCATCATCATCTCGCATTTCTTTTAAACTCATTGGTGCAGTATTGAGTGGTGGCAGTGAACGCATCTGCGGTAGAGTCTTGGTATATTTAGTATTTTTCAACATCTAAAAGCATGTACAAGAATATAAAATTGGGAAAAATTGGTGATTTCTGTAACTTGAAATATTCTATTTGTTTCTTTCTTTTAACTACATATATTCAGTGGCGGTCAAAAAAATAGCACCAGAAGACCTACGCAATTTGCATATATTTTTATTTATAGATATTTTCACCCGAAATACTTTATGCAATTGTTATATGAACAGTCTCTTTATAAAAGTCCTTTTTCTTTTTTATAAAATATAAATTGTTTGAACTAATATTTGAGTTTCTTTTCTAATAAAGTCATATAAAATGGTATCTAGATGAATTTATATCATATTACTACATTAAAGAATCATTTTCATATTTATTGGCTAAAATAGGTCAAGTAAAACATTAGATGGTCGATGTGGATTTTTTATATAAAAATATATCAGAATAAAGTGTTGCTGAAATTAGAAATTTTGTTGACTGATTTAAATGATATTGCATTCAAACAAAGATTTAATCTTGTTAGTGCTGAAACACAATTTCAACTTTTGTGATTACAGGCTAAGTTATAACAGACATTGGCGTATTTTGTCACTTAAGGAGCACAGACAACATGTAAAAGTTCAAGCGGTTTTGTATTTATTTACATATTAACAATTACGAGAATAAAATATTTATACTTAAAGTCCAAAAAAAAAAAAAATACATACAACATGCCCCTACAAAGGTAGAATTTACAAAGTACCTCCTACATTTTGTAATACTGAGGTGGCTAATTTTGTAATACTTGTGCCAATTTTATTAAAATATTTTCATATTTAAAACCCTATTTCGGGAGTGTATTTGTATTCGGTTAAGGTGAAATAATGGATCAATCATAACCAGTTTCAACAGCCTTTGCACTCATGATAAAATCATAACTCGTGTCAAATTTCATTAAGATATCTTCAAAATAAAGTACAGTTTAACTTTATTTTACATAGACCAAACAACATTACTTAGTCTGAGTTCACACAAGGCAATTTTTCTTGCTGAAATTTGATATCGTGTGGGAGAGAGGGAGTATGAAGGGGAACAAACTTGTCTGTACTTCGAAATTCGTCTTGTTGTTCATTTTCGTATTTCAAAACAAAAACAAATCAAGGCAATTAAACAAAGAATTGGTGAAGTAAAATTGTGTGTGTGAATATACACAAAAAAGAAAAATTGCTCTGTGTGAACTCAGACTTAATAAAGTGTTATATTATATTCGGCTATGCCGAATCTTTTATACCCTTCAAATAAAAAAATTTCACATTTATTTCTTAGTGTTATATTATATTCGGCTATGCCGAATCTTTTATACCCTTCAAATAATAAAATTTCACATTTATTTCTTACAGAAATAATCTAATTTTTTTCCAAACTACAAAAATGTAAACATAGCAACCGTTGCTTCCTTAAAAAAAAAATAATAATAATACTGCTAGCTTCTGATCAGGGCTTTCAGATGTGACGATTTTTCGCCAAACGTGGTTCTTTTTAATTACTTTTGGCTACTAAATTTTCCGTTTGGTGACGTGGTGAATTTTTTGGCGATTTATAAAATCGTGGTGATTTGTTTGGCTAATTTTATAAAATAGGTAATTGTGGAGAAATACGATTACGTATTCTTACTAGCAATCGACTATTTTCAGTATTTGCCTATCTAACAAAACGAAGGGTCTTAATTTATAAATTAAACTTTAACTTAGATTGAGAAATGTCAGGATTTCGCTCGAAAATTCAATAATGCAAAAAGAAGTCAAGACAGTGGAAACGCTTTTAGGTGTTTTGCTCAAAACTGATTGCTTTCAACTCAGTGGAAACATAGTATAAGAGAACAAATGTTGTTATATAATGTTAGAATTATTACTTCTTTTTAATAAAAGTCAATAAATTTTTAAAATTGTTACTCTAAAATGGAGATATATGTATGTATGTTAGAAAAATGCACTTTAAATTACAATTTAATTTTCTATTCAATTACTATTAGCTACCGCAATTTTCATTGGTTTCGTTGAAGCTGAATTTACATACATATATAAATTATTCCAAATTTAAATCACTAAAAATTATACGATACTAAAACTTTTTTGTTCACTTTTTACTTTTTCTTAAAGGAACCAAATAAAATTTAAATTTTGCGACTTTTAACGATTTCTGATTAGCAATTTGGCGACAGAGGCTGAAAAAATCTAACAACCCTGCTTCTGATGACTACTAAATTTATACACATGTGTATGTTTGTATGTAGATACATGCTTATACAAAAAACAACAACAACAACACTAAGTCATTGCAATGATTCTATCATATAAAACAACTAGAAATCCAACTTATTCTTAAAAAACCTAACTCAGCTGTTAAAAAAACCTAAATCTTTGTATGTGTTAGTAAAAATTATGTATATATATATATATATATATATATATATATATATATATACAATCAACAACTACTGCTTGCTTATACAAAAAACAATAACAACACTAATAGTCATTGCAATGCTTCAGACTACAACCACTGTGTATATACAGACTACAACCACTGATTGCTTATACAAAAAATGACTACTAAATTTATATACATATGTTTGTATGTAGATAAATGCTTATACAAAAAACAACACTAAAAGTCATTGCAATGCTTTTTATATATGTTCGTGTGTGTATATTTTTAATATTTTTTTCAAAATTTTTCCTATCACTCAATTGTTTATGGGCCGATATGTTTAATTCAAAAAATAGAAATTTTAGAAAAATATTTATAACAGATTTATACAAAAACGAATTCCATAGCTTGTATGGAAGCTTCACAAAGTCAAAAAATGGTTTTTGACCGATATATCAGTTACTAATGAACCGATTTTGGTCTTTTCTTCCGTAAAAACATTCCAAAAAAAAAGATTCCGAATTTTCTGTGAAAAGTAAAAAAAAAAAACAAATACATTTTAAGAACCTTTTCGGTTTTGATGTATAAAGGGGGTGAGGAGTTACAACAGAAAACTTCAGGGAGAGAGTGAGTAACCGTTAATAAAATGTTCGAAAAAAATAGAAGAGACACAAAGAAAAAGAAATCAAATGTCACCGAAATGAATAAAAACAAGCAAAATGTTTTCGAAGTGGTATCACCATTCATTTAGCAGATCAATGCCAATATAAATAGGCTAAATGTCATTTTTGTCAAAAAAGACGTCACCTGCGTAAAATGTGTTTTAAAGAGAAAAAAAGAATTACATCATACAGAAGAAAAACCGTGTAATACAGTGGAAGACATAGAATACAACTAGAAGTTTAGTTGTTTTCGAACTAAATTTTCAAAAAAATTACTCAAAACTCAAAAACATATATAAGACTGTATGTATTTTGTTGTTGCATGAATTAGATTTTGACAATCAGGCATTTTTCTCTCACATAAACATATACTTATTAGTCTATACTGATATATATATATATATGAATTCTGATAAAACGTAGCTGGATATGTTTACTAGAAAGAAAAAGGTTGAGAATTTTAGATTACCGGTACTGAGTGGAACGGAACTGAGAAATATCTTGGATTATTTCTTGATAGTAAGCTTGGAAGACTTGGAAAAGGAATGCTCAAAAGAAACTCAAACGTAGCCTTAATGCCTACTACACATGTAGGAACTCTATAAGTAACAACTGGGGACTCAGACCGAAGGTTGTGAATTGGAACTACGCCTCGGTAGTGAAACCAATTCTAACGTATGATTGTTCTGTTTGGTGGCAGGCATTGGAACGGAAGAGTAATAGGAATCTTTTGTCGAAGGCACAGACACAAGTGCAGTGAGAAGTACACCACAGGCAGCTCTGAACGTCATACTTCATCTCTGACCCATCGAAGAGTTTGTGAGGGGTATGTCGATTATTAAATTCATCAAAAACAGGCCACTCCCGGGTCGTGTACGAAGCCAGATACGGTGAGTTTAATCTAAGCTCCAGGGGGGCATCAGATTACATGGCCACTGAATTGAACTTTGGGGTAAATCTTGTTGTGGTGATACCTGATAGGGAGGTATGATCCGACACTGAGAGACTGCACGAAGGTTGTGCAGACGGATCAAAGATGGACATTGGCACTGGTGCGGGAATCTACTTTATGGTCACGGATATAAAAGGATAATTTAGACTTCCGGATGAATGTAGTGTTTTTCAGTCAGAGATTCTCGGCATCCTAAAGGAAGCAGGATTGATCAGATTGAATGTTGCAAGGGGTTCTGAAGTTACAACTGCAAGAAGTCACTGAGGGAGCTGTTGGAACAGATGTGTTACAGATTAACGTGGGTACCTGCCTTACGGCCCTACCCCACGGTGGTCTTAACACCGGGTGAGTACAATGCGCCCACCAACGCCCCTAAATGTGACAGACTGTCACACCTGAGTACCAATTTGAAGACATGCATTTGGACATGCCTTCCCCCTTGGTTAGGGGCGGAGCCTATATAAAACCGGTTGGAAAATGCAACTCCACACCGGACTTAAGCTTAAGTCCTCCCCGCGATTTGGGTATAAACCACAGCCACCACGATGCTCCCCAAGGGGCCACACCAACAGTCAGGCTGGAACCGAGGTTCCAGGGGTTCCTGACTCCCGTGGTACCAGAATTAAGTCTCCGGTCAGACTTCGTAGCCAAGAATGACTACTACCAGTTGAACTCCAAATAGTTCGGGACTGGTGGCCAGCCACGCGCCACAAACATCAAACAAACATCAACATAGATGGACATACAAAAGGACACACCAACAATTAACAATCGCCCTCACGGGCGACTCATTGGTCACACGGTGTGACACCGGCAAGGGACATCACGAACAGAAGACAAACATTCACGACACTAGACTAAGCCACCTTCACGGATGACCCAGCAACTCCAGAAGGGAGAGCAACCAAAAAGGAGGAACACACAGGACATACAACCAAACAACGATGCACCAAAGGAGGTCAACTGGAACCGCGGCAACCACAAATCATCTTCCGGGATCGGCAGGAACAACCGCGACAGCTGGAACAGGCATCAAACGCAGAAGAGGCAACATCGGTGTCATCAGAGTCCAACAGCTAAGAGTGGCCTTTATAGGTGACTACCTCCACTAAGTCTCCTACTTCTCCTAACAAATACTTCGCGTGCAAACGCTCCCAACCTCGCCAAAGTCCTACTGTCCTCTAAGAACCTACTATAATCCCATCCCGCCCCAGTATGAGTAATACCCATACCATCTAAATCCCTAATGTCATCATAGTAAGGACATGTAGTAATTACATGCCACGAGTCCTCCTGTCCCCTCCCACACCCACATTCCGGAGAGTCGGACAGACTTCTTTTATGCAAAAATGCATTAAGTGAGCCATGTCCCGTCAGTAAAAAGCCAAGACTAAAGCCGAAGCCAAAGTCAGGCCGTTCACGTACGAAGTCCGCGTCACATATAAACTCATACGTTACCCTCCCTTTGTCGCTGTTCGTCCAACGCGTCCTCCACCTAGAAACAAGACACTCGTCTAAGAGTGCCTTGCTATGCCTAATCTCCCCATTCACCAAATCAGAAGCCAATCATGAACGAGAAGCGGTAGTCCCTTCTTGACTTTAAAGATAATACCACGCATTACCTCTAAATCAAGGGGTGCTACACCTAGCAGAACCTGCAGTGCGTCAGTTGAAACAGTCCGGCATACTGGCATACACCCTAACATAGCAACCCGCTGACACGACAAGACCTTGTTTCTGCCACAGACATAACCGTCTCATACCATACAGGAGCGCCAAACGTCGCACAAGCAACGAATAGACCCTCATATATAGTACGCACAGCACATCTGCTGAGGCCCCAGTCACTCCTAAGGATGCGCCTGACCTTACCTACAACAGCAGTTAACTTGTCCCTAACATGAGAAAGATGAACCAAAAAGTTCATCCTCTCGCCCATCATTATTCCCAGATACTTGACCTCAGTCGCATATCTAAGACTAACGTTACCAGATCGAATGAGTGGAGGACGACCCCGAGATAATCTGCCCTTGAGCAGCATTATCTCAGTTTTGTCCATCGCCACTTCGACGCCTGCACGATCGCCCCACTCACAGACGCCACGCATGACCTCCCCACCCCTGGTCTCTAGCTCAGCACGAGACTGGCCTTCGACAAGAATGAGTAGATCATCCGCATATGCACACAATTTGAAAGAATGGCCGAGATGCCTCAACAGGGGATCCATCATTATGTTCCATATAAATGGACCACATATGGAGCCCTGCGGACATCCACGGACAACTTCCTTCCAAACCGTGTCGCTGGCACCTACCACACAAGCCTTTCTGCCGCTGAAGTAGCTCTTCCATAGAGCTAACTCCCGACAGCCCAATTCCTCTAGCCTACGGAGAACACTACCCCACGAAAGATAATCAAACGCACCCTTAAAGTCCACAAATATGCCTAAGACATATTTGGCAGACGACTCACCAACCGAACTCCTAACATGCATCCATGCATCCTCAACACTCCTACCTTCCCTAAAACCAAATTGGAACTCAGAAGTACTCTCGTTGGCGTCCTGCTTCAGTCGATTCACCATGACTCTTTCCAGCACTTTTCCAAGTACTGGAAGGAGACTGATGCCCCGATAAGAGCGTGGATTACTCCTCACCCTATCAGGAGACTTCAGGAGAACGACAACGCGAGCACATTTCCAAGTCCCAGGAAAATAGCCCTCACTAATGCACCTCCCAAAGATTGCCTCCAAGTACTCAGGTATGGCTTTCCAGATGCTTTTACACATCTCTCCAGTCATACCGTCCATACCTGGAGACTTCTTGCTTCTGACCCGGCAAACACTGTCCTCGACTTCCGATCTAACTAAGTTTGGAGGAATGACCATCTCCCTAATGAGAGGAGAGTAGTCATCCGACTCCGCCCTAGGAAAGAAAACCCCCAAAAGTTCGTTAGCACAATCTTTCCAACTTGATAATGTGACATCACCAACCTGTAGAGATTCTATGTCAGCCTGCCTATTATTCTTACCCCTACAAATACGATAAATCGTACCCCAAGGATCATCCCTATTGTCCCGTACGAAACTCCTTCAATCGTCCTCTTTCACTCTAACAATCATGTCCTTGTACGTTCTCAAGTTTAACCGATAGTCAGTCTCACGCTCAGCAAGATCATCAGCGCCGGTACGTCTGGCTCTCTGGAAACGATCCTGGAGACGCCTGACGGACCTTCGCATCTGATCGAGCTCTCGGGTCCACCAACTAACTTTACCAGGCTTCGTCTTACGACATCGGCCCAGCAAAGTGTCGTTAGCTGAACACATCCACCGATCTATCTGCTCAACTTGGTCATCTAAAGTGCGTGCCCTAAAGTCTTCTAATGGCTGCAGCAAGGCAGCCGCCCTAACTAATTCCGCGTAATTGTCCCAGTCTACATCCCTGTCTCTCCACCTTCTAAGAGGTGCTGTCACCCGAGTCCGTTGATCATAAGTGACTACAATCTCAATGAGATTATGGTCACTTATGCCCCACCCGTCACATACCATCCACCTAAAATCAAAAACTGCCATCGCCGCCCCATTTGCAACCGTAACGTCTATGTCACTGACACCATTAGGACCATCGAAGGTATACAAAAGACTCGGAGTATTTAATACCCCGACGCTCACCGTTAACATCCACTCGCTGAGCATCCTACCTCGCATGCAGTTCCGATATTCAGCCGAATGTCTGGACATCTTAGAGAACCACATAGGAGAGGATGCATTTGCGTCAAGACCTAGGATGAGCGGTATGCTACTCGCATGGAGTAGCACCGTATCCATATACCTTAAATAGGGCTCTAAAGGGCAGCTAAATCTACAATAAATGCTCGATAAGAGCAACCTACCAAAACTCCCCTCCGCAGAAATGCAGACCCCCCACTCACTCCTACTAACTACCGTACAATCAACGTCCCTGTCATCCACTATTATTGCAGAGTTTCCCCCACTGTCAGTATAAACTCGCATACCCAACGGCAGCCCCCTAATAAGGCCACCCGTAGTGTATGGCTCCTGCACCAACGCGAAAATCGCACCCTTAATGCGCATCGCCTGCCCCAGCTCGCACACGACCGAGTAAGCCCGTTGGCAGTTAAGCTGCAAGATGTTAAGCTCCATTTCAATGCCTAGCGTTCGCACGAGCAGTCATTGCCGCATACATAGGACTGGCTGCAGACACCATCATATGATCAGACGGCAAACCCTTGAAGGCACAATTCCGGCATCTAATCTCGTTGGGGCACTGATTTGCCCAGTGTCCGGCAGAGCCGCAGCGGCGACAAACATCATCCTTCATGCGGCAATCACGCACCCTGTGGTCGAAACCCAAGCAGCGGAAGCAAGCGGGAATAGCATCCTGAACCCTCACTTGGAAGCGGAACCATCTCACATAAACACCGCTAATGCACAATTGCCGCCTCACACGCTCAGTACACTCCAAGATTACGTTAACTTTGGACGTACCACCAGCCTTCCAGGGACTACTCACCAGGCGAACACTACGCTTGAAGACCTCATACGACATCGTACCCTTCAGGTTCATCTCGTACAGCTCCTTTATAAATTCGTCGGAGGTAATCTCGGTGTGAACCCGCTGTACGACGACCCGGGGCCCTAATTTGTCCTGTACGGATACCTCCAGACCAACCTCAGCAAATTTCGCTTTATTTGCGATCTTTTCCCTCTCAGCAACCGAGGGAGTACGGATGACTGCACCGTCACGCGTGGGCCGGATCTCATGGACCCGCACGCCAAGAGTTGGGCCCACCTCATCAACTACCTTATTCATGATCTCCTTCGCCGAGGAGCCACCTTTGCCTCTAACCACGACCGACCAGGTCTCTACCGCCTTAATTGGGGCCTGCGAAACCACCGAGGAAGCGACAGGAGCCATACGCGCCTGCGAAACCACCGAGGAAGCGACAGGAGCCACCAGTACAACCTGCCCACCAGCAGCCTCATATGCCTCCAGTCGCCCCTTAGCCTTTCATTCTCCGCCACCACCCTCATGTGGATGGCCTCGAGGCGGCTGCAGTTCTCCAACACCGTCTTAGTAAGGCCGGAATTGACCCCCTCCGCAAACACGTCATCGACAAGACAGCCGGAAATCAATTTCATTTCGCCAATCACTGAATCGGCAGAGGCATCGACCATCGCAACACCAGGGGCCGTCCTGCGGGGCCTGCTCTCCCTTTTAGAGCCACCCTCTTTCACACCAGCACCCTCATCAGTAACACCAGCAGTACCAGCAATACCAGCAGTACCAGCAACACCAGCAGCAACAGTAGCAACAACAGCACCAGAATTACCAGCAGCACCAACAGAGGCAGCAGCAGCAGCAGCACGGGTCGCAAGCGGCGTTCCCGGCTTAAACCTCTTACCGTCCTCGTCCGCGTCCGAACTCGAGAGGTCACTCTCCGTGTGCCGAACTTGTGGCACCGGAGTTGGCGGCGGACCCATAGTGGCGTCCGTCGGCGCCTCCGAGGTCGGACGCATCGCCCTTCCCTTTTTTACGGCGTCGCTCAGGCGGCATCGTACTTATGCAACTAAATTAATATACAGGCGACACCTACCTTACAATCCAAATCAAGTCAAAGTGCAGAACCTAGTCGTCAACAAATCTCACCAGGGTGCAGCAAATTCCAATTAGCAAATACAAGAACCGAAAGCCAGAAACAGTCAAAGTCGTCAACAATATGGTAATATCACCAGCGCTCAATAATGTGGCAAGGCCAATCTTCAGATTAGTTCGTTTTTAACCTTACTTTCCGCCGGAGGTATTTGAGACACCACCAGTCAATTGTCAGCGGAGCACCCACAACAATGACACAGCAGAAAGGCACTTAACACTTCTTAGCACTTAAACACTTCAACTTTTAAATAACCAATCGCGAGCGATTTAAAACATGTCCGTTCTCAACCAAATCTCACACAAGAATCAGCTGTTGGAACAGTACGAGGTGATGCTTTGCTGGGTATCTGGCCATTACAATATATCTGCCAATGAATTAGCCGATAAATTGGCAAAGCAAGGCGCAGCGAAAGATGTTTCGGAAAGGGAGACCAACGTGAGACCCACACTCACGATTTGGGAGAGTAGAGTGGACTATAAGACATCGAGGGCGATATGGCCGGCACTCGACAGGACAGACACAAGTACTCTTCTGAGTTTGAGTAGATAAAAGTTTGAGAATCATGATAGGAGTCATAACGGGACACTGCTTGATAGGGAAGCTGAGGTCTAAATGGGACGTTGGCAGTTCTGATTTTTGTAGAATGTGTGAGGACGTCGACGAGACCGAGTCTATTGAGCGTGTTATGTGTTACTGCCCACGATTGCAGCATCGTAGGATGAAATGGTGGGACAGTCAATTTCTCGACTGGCTATGTGACGTTCGGAATAAGGAGCTTGTAGATGTCATATGCCTCGTTATGGAAATAAGCTGGCTGACAATACGGACGACGATGTAGTTATTATAGGGGTCCAACGAGGCATTCTAGAACAGGAACGTCAGTTGTTGGGCCTACTATCAGAGAAGGATGGGGTTCTGGGCATCACGAAGGATTCCTTTGCTGGGACCAGTGCCACACAGAAACTCTTGGATCTTTTTCTTAGATCTAAGCACGAGATCACAGTGATCGCAACTCGCGCTCAGAGCCAAGAGAGGAACCGGAGCGTCGAGGCGGGGTCTGAGCGGTGGGATGCTTCGATTGGCTTAGGATGTCATATTGCTAGCAGCAGTTTAGTTCGGCAAGACGTGGTAATGCGAGATGCGACAACAGATGTCACAAGCCGAACTAAAACAAACAAGAAGGCAGTAAGTCAGAGGCCGACGAGCTCTAAAAGTGGAAATCATAAGGACACAATTGGTATAGGAACCTTCTTTCTAAAGTTCAGAGATGTGCTTCAATTGGCATTACAAGTGCCGTGAGAAGTACACCTCAGGCGGCACTGGACATCATTCTTCACCTTCTTCCAATTGAGGAGTTCGTGAGAGAAATAGCTGTGCGGGCCTATTTAGACTGAAAGGAATTGGCATTGATAGCGAGCTTCACAGCGGGACATGTTAGCATACTTAGTGAAGTCAAGCTTGATAGTCGATCATTATCCTTGGCTGCTCAAACGGATTATGTCGGTACTATAATTGACTTCGGGGCTACTCCCGTTATCGAAATCTCTTGTAGGGACCTCTGGACTGGAGCGGAGAAGCTCCATGGAGGTTGTGCTATCTTTACAGATGGCTCGAAGATGGAAGTTGGCACAGGGGCGGGTGTCTACTTCTGGGGAACGGATATCAAAAGGTCTTTTAGATTGTCTGATAGTTGCAGCGTTTTTCAGGCAGAAATTCTAGGCATTTACAAGGCCCTAGATTTACTGGAGGAGAATGTTGAGAGAGACACTGAGGTGACTATCTATGTGGATAGCCAGGCGGCACTACTGGCAATAACAGGTTATTGTGTCAGGTCCAGATTAGTGCTTGAGAGTAGGAAGGAATTTAGAAGGCTAATGGATGTCTATAGAATAAGACTCTGTTGGGTTCCTGGTCACTGCGATATTCTCGGCAATGAAATAGCCGATGAGCTAACCCGTAAGGTCTCGGAGCTGCACGGGTCTTTTGTGAAGGTATCAGTTATTCCGATTGGGCCATATTTCATGGCCATACGGGATTGGACTTTAGGAAGGACGAATCATGTTTGGAAGAGCTGAATGGACTGCAAAGTATCTTCAGCGTTATGGCCTTGTCTTAAACCAGCAAATTCGAAGCATCTTCTATGCATGAATCGTGGGAATCTAAGGGTCATTGTTGGTATTATCACTGGTCACCTCGAAATAGGGAATATGAACAGTAAGTGGGACACTGGCACTTCAGACTATTGTAGGACGTTCGATGATGTGGAGGAGCTAGAGATAGTGGAGCGTGTAGGGCTTCAGTGAAGTTGACTGAGGTGGTTTGAGAGCCATATTGTATACGAACTGGAGGAGGTTGCGGGTAGAGAACTCAGAACCCTTATAGGGTTCGTAATGGGAATAAAGTGGCTTAGAGGTAGTCAGGGTTGATTGATGGGTCTTAGGTTCCACACTTTTCTTATATTTCTTATATTTAGCTATCTTTCTTTCCAATCTTGTGCTTTATTCTACTAGGGTTTTTCTCTTTCTTCATCTATCAGCTTTCTCTGCTATTTATAAAGGGATCACAGTGGACCGAATGGACTCTGGGTGGAGGCGTGAAGACGCCGCTCTTTTGAACTTAACCTAATCTTTCAAAAGCATACTTTCAAATAGAAATTCATCCAAATGATCAACATTTGCTGACTTTGAGCACACATAAGGATTTATACCAACCCACCCGTTTAATGTTCGGTGTTGGAGTTTCAAAGACTGACTCTAACCTTTTAAGAATTCACGGTGACATAATTGCTCAGGAGGGACAGTTATTGAGTGAACTAGCCGAAACGGACGACCTCTTGGGCTCACTTGGAGACTCTCTCGGGGAGACGGGCACTACGGAGAAATTGGAAGATATTTTCCTTGGTTCTGATGAGGAACACGAAATCACCATGATTTCAGTTCACGCTCAGGAACAGGATCTTCCACGGGATGGTGGACAGGTGGGTTCAAAATTAGTTCGGCAAGACGCGGTAAAACCAAGCGTAACTGCCGTCATCAACAGCCAAACAAAAGAGGAGAAAACAAAGAATGGCGTCAGTGACTCCTTGATCTATCTTAACAAGATGGCCAAAAGGGATCTGTCGTCATTCAGTGGTAGGGATAAATACCTTATCAAGATGCATAGGAAGAGTGTAGTTAGATTTGAAAAAATCTACGGTTCGACCTCCGCTATCTTGGGAATGTTTTATCCTTAGGAACTAAATGTTATGTTTGACACCGTGCTCGTGAGAGTGCAGGAACCGTGTCAGAGGTCGCATTGGAGTCCAAGAATATTGACAATGATAGCAGCCGACCAAATAAACCTATCACTAAACCTAAACTGGGAAGGAGCCAGGCCTGGAAACGACCAACCCTCTACAAGTAAGAAAGGTGCGGCAAACAACACTCCCTGCTCTCTTAAAGGTCTTCAGAAAAAGACGATAAAGAACGCTGGAAGCGGTGCTGGTCATAAGCCATCCGGCTCTCTTAAAGATCACCGTAGTAAGGAGGTCGTTAAGAGAGCTAGGTCAGGTTGCGGTATCCAAAATCTGACAATACCAACAAAGCTGCAAGTGGTGCAAATTAATTGTGAAGCAGCCTCAATCGAATTAGCAATGAGCCTTACTGACTCCAAAGTAGATGTGGCCTTAATCCAAGAGCCCTGGATGAACAACACCAGGTATGTGGATTAAGTGTCAAAGGGTATACACTCTTCGTACCATCCACTGAGCATAAAGTAAGAACGTGTATACTGGCTAGGAATGAGTTGAATTTTATAAATTTTCATTCTTTCAGCAATGGAGACCTAACGGTCGTACACAGAGAGGATATGGACGGGAGAAAACTCGCACTCGCCTCCGTATATATGCCCTAAGATGCGGCCAACCCACCGGGCGATAGGGTGTGCAAACTAACGGAGTATGCAAAGAGAAGAGGCATATATCTGGTACTTTGTTGCGATGCTAACACACATCACTGCCACTGGGGCAGTGCTGATATTAATGAGAGAGGTGAGTCAGTTTTTAATTTTATAACTACTAACAATCTTTTTATCTGTAACAGGGGCAATATGCCCATATTCAGAACTAAGGATAGGGAGGCAGATATAGATATAACACTGACAAACTTTAGGAGCGATTACGTTACGAACTGGAGGGTAGATAGTGAATATTCCTTTTCGGATCATAACAGGATATCCTTCAGTTTAAATTTCGCGGGGCCAAAAGGGAGAACCATATAGGAACTCCAGGACAACCGGCTAGAACTCCTTTATTTCCATTATCAATAGGGAACTAAACGCCGCTCCAGGATGGCAATTGTCATTAGAGGGAGTTGAGAGTTTAGTGGAGGATTTCACAGGAAAAGTTAGGAACAGTTATGAACCAACTTGTCCGATAATATTTCCGGGAAAGAAGGAACAACTTAATGGTGGACCAAGGAACTTAGGAACCAAAGGTCAACCGTCAGGAAGCTGTTCAATAGGGCCCTTTTGAACAGCTTTCTCATTCTCATTACCTCCCAACAGACTAGACATCCACACGTCAAAATTGGTCTCTCTACCGAGGTGTAAATCCAATTTACTACCATCGGTTTGAAGCCCCAATTCCTACCTATGGAGTTCCTACATGTGTGGTAGGCGTTGAGACCTCTTTTGAGCCTTTCCTATGTGTACCTCTTCCAAGATAGTTTACTATCAAGAAACACCAAGATATTTTGCTTCTTTTGCCAGTCTAAGTTCAATTCTCCCTAGTACCGGAAGCTTCTGGTGAAAAGAACTAGCAGTTTTCTCCGGGCTAACCCCTAAACCCTTCCTAGTAGCCCATGAGGACAGTTCGTTAAATTCAGACTGCATAACTGAAATCTTTTGTCTAAGGCCCAGAGATGTGCTTCGATTGGTATCACGGGTGCTATAAGAAGCACACCTCAGGCGGCACTTGACGTTATTCTACATCTCCTACCCATTGAGGAGTTCGTGATGGGAATGGCTGCAAAGAGCCTGCTTAGATTTAGTGAACTGGAACTTATAGGATCAATCAGACATTCCAAAATTCTAAACGAAGTCAACCTCGGTGGACATGCCATGGCTCCCTCTGGATTCACGGATTATATGTGCACGGAGGTTGATTTCGGTAAAATCCTATACTGATTATCCCAAGTAGGGACCAATGGTCAGGTACGGAGAAACTATTCAGTGGAGCATCAGTATTCACTGATGGATCCAAAATGGATATAGGCACTGGTGCAGGTGTGTATCTGTTTGAGGAGAACATCAGAGAATCGTATAGGCTCTCGGATAGTTGCAGTGTGTTCCAGTCAGAAATTCTGGGTATTCTTAGGGCCACGGAATTGATAGCAGGGAACACTGAAAACAATACAAAGTTAACTCTGTATGTAGATAGCCAGGCGGCGCTAAAGGCCCTGAAAGGACATTTTGTCAAGTCTAGGTTAGTTAGCGACTGTAAGAAGGCTCTGAAGAGATTGATGAGCAATTATCAAATTAGACTCTGCTGGGTACCGGGTCATTCTGAGATAAATGGCAATGAGGTAGCTGATGTATTAGCTAGGAACGGCTCAGCTTTGGATAGAGCTGTAAGTGAAAGTGGTGTGAGACCACCTCTAGGCTTTTACTTCAGGTTGATTAGAGAGTGGATTCGGGATAGAACCAATCATGCATGGGATCGTAGAACGGACTGCAGATTATCAAGGGTCTAAACTTGATATAGCAGATACAAATCTACTTTTTGGCATGAAAAGGGGGAAACTGAAGACCATGATAGGTATTCTGACAACTCAGTGCCCCATAGGGGGAATGACAGGGAATTGGGAGATAGGTTCCTCCGGTCTTTGCAGGATGTGCGAAGATAATGAGGAGCTAGATACAGTAAAGCATGTCTCTGTCCATGTCTACAACTAAGTAGGCAAAAATGGCTAGGCAGTCGATTCGTTGACGAATTGGATAGTATATCAAGGATCGATCTGGATAGATTGATAGGATTCGTCATGGGAATAGGATGGCTAGGAGGGGGTCGTTGGCTTAGTCTTTTCTATTCTCTTCTAAGTCTTTTCTATTCTCTTCTGTTCTTTTCTTGGTCTCAGCTTTCTAATCTTTTCCTTTCCTGATCACTCTGACTTTACTACTATTTTTTCTACTTCTCTATAAATTCCACGAAGGGACTCACAATGGACCTCTAGGACTCCGGGTGGATGCACAGGTACTCTTCTGAGTACTGTGCAACCCTTCTCTGCCTACCTACCTACCTGCCTGTAAAGATGATGTGAGAGCTTTTATGGGATTTATAAACTATTAAGGTCGATTCGTCAAAAATTTAAGTGATATAGTTTATTCCTTGAACCGTTTATTATAAAATGATGTGCCATTTATATTTGATAAACAATGCGTGGTATTAGCGTTTGATGCTAGCCCTATAGGAGTAGGAGCTGTCTTCAGTTATATTTTTGAGGATGGTTTTCATCGCAAACTCTTAACAAACCACAACAGCGCTATTCCGAAATTGATAAGGAAGCGTACGCAGTAATTTTCGGTATACATAAGTTTTATCAATATTTATACAGAAGAAGATTTATTCTTATTACAGATAGTCGTGCTTTATCCCAAATATTTGCTCCAAATAAGGCGTTATCTACATTGTCATCTACTCGTATACAGCACTATGCTTTATTCGATTATACTGTAAAATGAAAAAATCAAAGGAAAATGAAAACGCGAATGCATTGTCACGGTTACCTAATGCCGAAACGTACATATTTACAAAGTAGATTTACGCAATAGAAGAAGAAATTATGGATAATTTACCAGTAACAGCATATGACCTTAAATAGGAAACTAAGTCTGATGTTGAAATCAAAATACTACTCGAATGCCTAAAGTATGGTCGAGAATGTGATAGCAAAAATCGCTTTAGCATTTCACAAGACGAATTTAGTTTTCATGTTGGCTGTTTATTAAGAGATATGTTTGTTTTTATTTTGGTATGTCAAAAATGAAAACACTCGCAAGAGCGTATGTATAGTGGAATAACCTGGAGGCAATTTGATTCCGAGGAATTTAAAAAATTTTTGAAAGCAAATGGCGTATTACATAAGCAAGGACGGTACTCCTGCTATTAAAGGCCAGGCAGAGCGTTATGTACAAACTATTAAAAAAATTGTTGGCGGCAAAGATGTAACGTAAATACCTTAAACTCTGAATTATGTAAAATTTTTTGGTATAATAGATGAAAAAATGGGAAAATTGCATTGTAATATTAAACTGGGTGATGGAAGAATATGAAAGAGGCATGTAAACCAAATACGTAAGAGTGGAGAAATGATTGGGCAACCATATGTCAATGCAGAACAAAATCGGAAAATTCAACAAATGTTCAACAGTGTCCTTTGGTTAATATTAATCATTGACATCAATTGCACCGCTAGTAAGACGACAATCTGTTGATCTGTGATCACTAAAACTCAAAGCTCAGAGGTGTTTCCATAGTAAGAAGAGAGTATTGTATAAGGTGCTCAAAATTCAGCAGAAAAACCCGAATTTACGTCCCTCAAATAGACTACGAAAAAACCTTTAAAATTATTGTATTGAAACCAAAATGTAATAAATAATTGATCTCAAGGTATTTTTTTAAATTTTGTATTTATGTTATGATAATTGTATGTTTAAATTTAATTATTGTACTTGTAATGAATTTGATTATTAAAATGAATTTACCTAACAAAATTGGAGGGAAAAAAATTTGTATTTTCTCCAAAAACCCCAAATTTGTTTGGTTTATTTCTAAATAGCGAAAGAAATTATAGATTCAAGTCAATATCATGACTCAAATATGCGCGTTTAAACTTAAAATAGACATTTTTTGTTTGTTTTGTTATTTTAAATTCATTTATAGAAATATATGAATGCTTAGAAAAGGATAAAGATTTACTTAAATTTGGGAAATGTGGCAACGCTATTAAAAAAATAAAAAATATTTATTAATTATTTTTATAAAAATATTTTATGTATAGATATTAGCAAAAGTATACAGAAATATTCATAATTTTCTAAGTAATTATTCACGCAAAACTAAAGGCAAAAGTTGCAAGTTTGTAAAAATATAGTCATATATACAATAAATTGGAAATATAAAAGTTTAAAGGCGCATATTTCTGAAATGATATTGACTTGAATCTTTTTGCAAAAGAACTGAAATCATATATGCTAAAGGATAAGCTTAATTTGGAATACATATTTTTAAAATTTCTTTCGCTATTTAGAAAAAAACAAACAAAAGGCCGAATTTGGGGTTTTTGGAGAAAATACAAATTTTTTAATTGTAATAACATATTTATTTATAAAGATATCTTAATGAAATTTGCAGGAAATGTGAATCTTATTAATATAAATAAAAGCGCGTTAACAAAATTTCAACCAGGGGTAGGGTTTTCCTGAATTCCCAAATAAACTAATCAAAATTCCCAAAAATGGGATTTTTTACATTTTTGGCAATATAATCCACGTTTTTCCGAAGACCCGTATAGATTTTGATTTAAAACTTTTAACAACATATTGAAAATTCTTAAAATATATTCCGTTTGTCGATTCGTGCTTTGGGATTTGAGAAAATATGGTCTAAAGTCAAAACTTTCAGTAAAGTGCAAAATTATTATATGTTGCTAAAGAAAATTTTATTTTTGATAAAAAAAAAGAGTGTAGATAGTTTTTCGGCTAAAAAACACAAAAAGTCGTCTTTTTTGCAATTTTCAAATTCAAAATCGTTTATTTTTGGACTCGGTAAAGATATAGACTTCAAATTTTCGGTCGGAAATAATAGGACATATATGAAAAAAACTGGACCAAGAACATGCAAAATTATGGTGCTTGAAAAAATTCAAATGCAAATAACTCGAAAACTATAAGAGATAAATAGGACATGTAAGCATGTTTTTTATAGGTCTTATGAGAGCCTACAACAGTATATAAAAATATTTGAAATCGGACGAGAATCAAAAATTTTGCAAGCGATTAAAAAAAATTTTATGTCAGAGGTACCTAACTATGAGCCCTCTGCTACACCTATACCAAATTTCATGAAAATCCAACCGGCCGATCAGAAGTTACAGATTTATTTCCAAAAAATTTCGATTCTGCCCCACTGTGCACAGGTTAAGAGAAAAAAAACTGATTCAATTATTAAAAACCTAATTCATGCAACAACAAAATACACGTACATATATATTGTGTTTTTGTGTTTTGAAAAAATTGAGTAATTTTTTTTATGAAAATTTAGTTCAAAGTGCCTCTCACATAAACTTCTAGTTGTATTCTATGGTACCAAAAATATATGAAAATATATCGACAATTCCATGAAATTTGATTTTTATATTTAATACCTAATTAGTCTAAATCGCATGGTGATCCGATTTTAGTTCGTTTTTTTAAAAAATCTAAAAGTATGTAACTTTAAACAGCAATATTTTCGGTCCGCGTTGCTGGCCCTAAGCAAACATTAGTGATGTAATACCACACGATTTAAATGATGTAAATATTTTGTAAATAAACCGAAAACTCGGATTTTTTAATGCAACATTTCAAAAGTTTTAAAATTTTGATATTGGATCATTTTTTGTAAATATCTTCGGAACTACATAGCCGATTTAAGAGTTTGATATCTCGTTTAAAAAAAATGACAACGGCTTTCAAAAAAAAATAAAATAAAAAAAGCAAAAATAATATATATGTATGTCATTGGTGGTGCAATATGAAAATTGGATTTTGCCACGCCCCTCCGCCCGCAGACCGAAAATCAAAAATCAGACTTCACAGTGTCACCCGCCCGAATATTCTGAAGATTCCATGAAAAATTTCATCAAAATCGGTTTTGGAGTCCATACGTTACATACATACACATCCTGTTTTATATATATAATATATATATATATATAAACTTTAATATAAATATTTCAAAAATAAAAAAATAAAAAAAATTTTAAAAATGCGTTTTAATGTAATTTCATTTTTTAAATGTATTTTTCGTTGAATATGCTATTTCGGAGTTTTGATTTCCCAGAAACTTACATTAAAATTATAATCTAAATTTTTTGGGACGCACATACAAAACAAAAGCAACAAAATTAGGGTAAACGTAAGAATTGCTTCATATTTAAGGATTAACAAAAACAAAAACTTTGTATATTAAGAAAAACGGGAATAAAGCACTACATTTACATATAAACAATTAAATTGTTGTCTCTAGAATAGTTTACATTTTTTGACTACTTAATACTTTGGACTACACTAAATTTTGAAGCCGCATAAGATCTTTCATAAGATTTTACGCCTGAGAATTAGACCGTATTATTAAAAAATTAAAGTACTTATGTCTAGTCCAATCCTTCGTAAGACTTGAAATATATTTGGCATTTTACCATTGCTAAAACATCGAATTAAAAATACCATTTCTGTATGTATCATGACATTTTTGTGCTTCTTAGAAACAGATTAACTTAAAACGATCAACATATTCTTAGACTTTTTTTAATCATAAATTTTTTCAGCTAGAATTCAAGTGCAGACATAATTACATCTTGTTCTTGCCCAAAAATATTTTTGGAATTTGCGGTTTAAAATTTAAATGTGACGTTAATAGATTCAGAATTTTCAAAAATGCATCTATAAATTGCATTTGTATTTGCAAATATTTTTAAATGAATAGGATATTTTAAAGCTGCCGACTGAATAACTCAAAAAAAAAAAAAAAAGACAGTGACCTTTTATATACTTTTTAAATCGTCCTAACCAAGCGCAAAAATTTACGAGGGAAGTATATAATTCGCAATTTTAAAGATAATTCAATGAAATTTGGCATGTGGGACTTTTATGATACAAATAAATTGGTTGTGATCGGTCCATTATTTCACCTAGCCCTTATACAAATGTTCCCCGGAATAGAGTTTAAACACTCAAAAATGCCTTAAGTATCAATCTTTGTACCAAATTTTATAAAGATCGGTCCATAATTGACCATAGTTCCCATATAAACCCCTCTTCCGAAAATCATTTACGAATGTAAGTATCAAGTTAATATTCGACACAAATAAGTTATATGTAAATAGAAACAACATTGCCAAATTTTAAGAGAATTAGTCCATAATTTACCATAGCTCCCATATAAACCCACTTCCAGAAATTGCCCTAAAGTGCATAAAATCATTTAGATGTTAGTATCAACTTTTAGTAAAATTGGCCATAGGTATAATATAAGTCCCCTTCCCGAATTTTTATGCTCGTAAATAATGGTGTAGGGTATCATATAGTTGGTTATTCTACATCTTTCTCGATTTATAATGTATATGGGAAAATTGTATTTTTTCAATTGATATACTAATCCAAATGCTTTTTCTATGTCCAATGCATTAGAAGGCCATTCCAACTGCATCTAAATCTAGTTAAGAAGCTTTAGATATTTGTGCAGGATGTTATTTTATTTCTTAAAGACTCACACAAAGATGAAATATAAAGATGAAAAATGGACAATAGTACATGATGCTTGGTGTTCGATTTCGTCAGAAACATGTAAGCCATTGGTTAACTGTATTAAATATTGCTGAATATTCCTCCCTTGAACAATTTTTCTGTTAGTATAATAAAATTTTTTAATGACTTACTTATTTGCTCGACAAATATTAACACTTTTTTTAACTTAAAAAGTCATAAACTTTAAAATCTATATATTTCCTAACAGTTTTGATATCTTTCAAACTACAACAGATATTTGGAAAATGAATAAATGAAAACCAATAAAGCTTAAAAAATTGGAATATTACATATCATCGCTGCTCCGACCAAAAAAGTTATGTGATTTTTTAACAGCTTTTCAAGAGAGCAAAAATAAAGTTTAATTTTTATATGAGAGTCATACAAAATGACCTCCAGTACTGCACAGTAACTTCCAAAATAGTATTTTGAAAATGTTTTGATAGGTCAATGGACGATAAAAAAAATACTTTCGGATGGACGATAAAAAAAATGCTTTCGGATGGATGAACAACTTTTCAGGAGAGCGGGAAGCAACTTATTATTATTATTATTGTTTTTATGAAAGCCATGCAAAATAAAATATTAATCCCATTTTATAACATCGGTACTAATCCAGATATTTAAAAATAGGTTAAAATTGAAATTAGAGGATCAATAATAAAAATGACTCCTAGGACTTTTCGTTAGCGCACTTTGCGTTTTTTTTTATTGTATTTTAGTGATAAAGAAGATTCCATAACTCTGTATTTGTTTTATTAGAATGTGGAATTACTTTTATTTTAATGTTTCCAATTAATAAAATAAATAAGTTATGAAAATCTTAGTACAGGAACCATATTTACGTAAATATTAATTGGATTTTAGAAATGACAAAACTTCAAAAGAGCACTAATCAAACATTTGTTAGACTTCCTACTTAATAACAACGTAGTAGTTGTTAATATAAGTTCAGAACCTACCTTTGCAGTTACAAAAAGACAGGTATTTCATGACATTGCGATTACTACAATAGAACTTAAACGCCTTATTAAGAATTGGAGTTTGTCCTGCGATTGCCCTCTTTACAATCGATTTGTAATTATTTATAACAGGGAATATAAGTATGGAAAATTTTTTTAATAGTTTTTAAGTTATTACGAATTTTAAAAATGTTTATTTTAATTATTTAATATTGATATGTTGCTTAAATGAAAATAGGGCGGATACATACAGGGGGAGTAGTAGTCTCCATACGAAGCAAATATTAATTTTCGAATATCTAAAGGGAAAGTCTTAAAGTTTTCAAGAACTAATTATGATATCAAATTTCGAATGGGGTGGGCAGGTCCAGGTGAAATAGTAGCCCCCATACAAAGTATATATTAGAAACCGCTTAAAAAGGAATAGTGAAGTGCGCTGGGAAAAGCTAGTTTTGTATAAAAATGTGTTCAACTTATGAAAGTACTTTATAAGCTAGCTATAAATAATAAGTAAAAAAAAAAAATATAAAAAAATATATTTAATAATTAAAGAAATAATGTTTCATATTACCCTTGTTAGTGAAGCAACGCTGCCCTTCTCATATTTTTCAATAATTTGTTGTATACGATTTTTTGGTACACCGTGTTTATTTTTTTGTGCTAGCGTACTTGTGGAATTACGCCAGGGTGTTTTCGGCTCAAGTATTTCAATTAAATAATTATTTTGGACAGCAAATTTAACGTAGGGTAACATCTCCCATAGTTGCATATTCGTGTTGTCCACAATAATAGGGCTAAGTCCAGATATAGCTTTATCTCTAACTCGCTGGTGGTTAAATTCATGAGCGTCTGGTAAAAATGTTGGATTGTATTTGTAAACCCCTTTATCATTGTAGAAGTAATCGTCTGAACTGCAGACAAAATCTTCGATATTATAGCCGTTATTTTCAAGATCCACAAAATTAAGAACAAGAGATCGGGCCAAATAGGATTTACCTACACCAGGAGGGCCACGCATTATTACCATTACACGATAACCTTTCTTGATCAAAGATCCAATACGTTCTTCATCCTTGTTGAAATTGGTCGTTCCAACACCTTTTCTATTTAATTGTGAACGTTGATGCTGTTGTTGTTGCTGAGAGATTTTAACTTCTTTAAAATCACATAATGTATTATTGCCAACCATATTCATCAAGTAATCAATACAAGATTCCACTAAACAATCAAAACGGAGAGAAACAAAAATTTAATTGCGTCTAAAATTTACTACATATCAAACGTATTCCTTAACTTACAATTCCAATTGTTTGCTTTACATACTTCGCGTAGACGCCAGTGGGGCGTTGAGGGAAACATATCTCTTAGTTGTCGCAATATGCGATTCTGCTCGGGATTCTCTTCATATTTCGCATACATTTTAAACAATTTCTTGTTGTAAATAATAAATTGTCTTCTTCTACGTTTTGCTTTTTGGCGCTCCTTTATGGAATATGTTTTTTTTTTTATTATTTGTAAATTTATTAGAAAATTTCAACTAACTTAACTTGATGACTTTTAAATAATCGAAAACGTCTTTTACTACGTTATTACTGCTAAATATATAATATTCATAAGTATAATCATCAAAACGATTATAAAACAAAACAAAAAAAATAAAGATTATTATTTACACAATCGAAGTTGTTTTCGTTCTACACATAACTGACAAAGCTACCAGATCGACAACATTTCATGTTGTTGAATCTTGCCATATTTAATTTTATGCATCCACTTAAAAGAATGCAAACTTAAAGAGTTTTGTATTAGTTTTTCTTACAACAACTGTAAGAAATACTTTGTAGTTTGCAATTTTTAATGAACTTATAAATTGTTTTACATGACAATACGGAAAGTCGTTGTTTTTATTAAATACGTAATTCTTTTTAATTTAATTTATAATTAATTTTTAATTTATATTTTAAATTTAAATATTCATTAAAATGTTGATACTAGGTATATGTGGCATTAAAAATTAATAATCGAATTTCGATTTTTCGATGAACCATTTTATTTTCGATTTTTATAGTTGATTAACCGATTTTTAATCTATTATTATTTGTAAAATTATTAAAAAATGAAATAAAATTAAATTAGACTATGTTACAAAAAACCATTAGACGTTTAAATATGTATATCTGTCGATTTCTAACTAAACTAAATTATCGATTAAACTAAATATTTTGAGGGTGTAATGAATTGAATATAATACTATAAGAAGATCAAAAGGTAATAAAAATAGTTGATCAATTTATTAATAACAGACTTCAGTAGATCACTCACTAAATGTCTTAAATTTAAATTAAACATAAAAAGTAAATTAATAATTTCACCAAATATGCAATGATATAAAATATTACATAAAAACTGACACAGAAACCGGAGATATAGACTATCGAATTTTATTTGAAAAGTCATGCCGCGATTAATGCGCGGAATTTGAACGTAGTGAAGTCGTAATGTCTACTTTGTTGCACTCAATCTCTTTCTATACTTAGTCTAGTCCGGGATCAAAATGGCAGATGAATGAGCAAGAAATTGCTCACCTAGGGATATAAGAGAAACATAGTCGGATGATCATATTCCTCTAGTTGAACTGAGAAAGGGATTACTGCAGAAGTTGTTTTATTGAGAATTAGAAATATTCTTTATGTGACTGTATGCTCAAGTATTTTAGCGACTGTTCTCTTAAGAATGTAGATTTTATATAATTCGTACTCAGTTTCTTAATTGTATTTAGAAATTATTCCTTGAAGTGTATTTTTACAATTATTTTTTAGAAAATTTTAAAATTTGCAATTTATTTGCGCAAAAAACTACTTCACTGTGCGGTGTTAATTTTTTGCTTATCGAAGCCTAAAAGTCGATTTCAGTATAAAATTGGCTGGAAATAATTGATCGCAAAATATTCGTTTATTGACGAGAAGCGATTTTCGACCATAATCGAAATCGAATGACATATCCTTATTGAATTTTTAAACTAAAAAGTGTGAACTTCTCAATTTTGTTTAATTTTATTTTGTTTGGCAATGTTTGCTCAAAAGAAAACAAAGCATTGGGTCAATAGCCCTATAAAATCTGTAAGCGTAAAGGAGCTATAAACAAAGAGATCTAGATGACGCGCTCTATCTTATCAAGTTGATCGTCAACATGTTTCAAAATGAGAGATTATGAAAGTTAGAAATGTTTGTTTTGTTTCTGTGTATTGGAAAAAACCTTTATAGGGCAACAAAGGTCCCACCCAATGCTGCGCCGGAACTCACGATTATGATGTTTGTTCACTCAACAAAGGTAATAATGATGGTAGTATAATTTATACGTGATACAACTGCATAAAAAGTATGTAAAGAACGTTAACAATAGAGCTGATGACCCAAAATGCCCAAGTCGTCAAGAATATTTAGAGATCCTACATGCGTAACATCTAGATCTAAGGCGACTAGCAGAAGAACTTTTTCGTATTCCAACCAAGACGATTATGATTTTCCTGAATTGCCAAGATTAGCAGTCCAAAATGAAGCATGTAATTTTCGTCCTCAATTTGTATTCTGAGGTAGCTAAAAGTAAAAGCTACGAAATGATGACATAGAATTTGACAACTACTAACATAAAAATGTCTACGTGTAGAGTGAAGGCTAGGAGTGCATCTGTGGGTTGCCTTTATATCGTTCATGCAAAAATGTGGCTTCTGGCAAAGTTTTTCAGATGTTTTCTAACATATGGTGTTGGTACTAGTACCTCAAATGACTTTTTTTCAAATTTTTACAGAAGTTTTTCCATAAACAGTTGTTTAGAGCTCATAGACTTTCTTCTTTATGTACGTTAAATAACGGTTTCGCTGAATAATTTTTTTTTTTTTTTGGAAATCAAATAATTTTGTTAATGCCAATTGGATTGGATTGGATCAGACTGCTTTCTGAGAGAATTATTATCATGTTTAGACTCAAATATTAGTATTATAAGATGTACTATGAGACTGTTGCGATAAGATTTCTCTACACAACTATCTTATAATGGCGTATTTTACCAAGTAACGTCAAGACAAAACTTAAGCGCTGACAATTTTGTTTTAATGCTCCAATAGTACTGACAAATTCTGTTTGCATTAGACAAATTTTTATAAAAACTTTACGTTTTTCTTGGTAAAAATGTGTCTAGTATATATTCGACCTATTGTAAAAAAAAAAAAAACACATACATACACGAATGTATATGTATATTTGTAATAGTTTCGAAGTTATACTTATGAAAATAAGTACTTTGTTAAGAAAACCATATTGAAAAAATTTTTTGTTATTAAAAAATTGGATAAAAAGGAAAATTTATGTAAGCGAAACCACTTTTAGACATACCACAGAGTTAAGAACCCTTCCGCCCGATCGAAACCCGACTATTAAGAAAAAAATTTGCTATGCAGAAGAAATGACAAAATATTAAAAAAATAAAAATATATTTAAAAGAACTTTAAAAAAATAATTTTTCTTTTTATAAATGCTCATTCAAGAGCTTTCAATTGATAACTATTATTTAGAAATAAAATATTGGTGTTCATAGGAACAAACTTAGTTTACAATTTCTTTCAGTCCATTAAAAAAACTTTTTATATGGCATCACTACAAAAATGTTGATAACGATGTGATGATGTGGCAACATGGTTCATGAAATGTTTTCTTTCGTGTATTTTTTTGACATCCCAGAAAAATAAGAAAAACTCTTCTGTGATTTTAAGAAATTTTCATTAATTTAATTAATATAAAATGATAAATTTATTAATTTGAATTTGCAACAAGTATGTAAATAAATTTCTAATTTTTAAAGGTAAAATCTGATTTTATATAAATGTATTGTAGACAGTTAAAAGATGTATTTCCCAATTGGGTGGCCAAAGGCAGTTAACTTGGCCCTGCCAGGCGAAAGTAATAACATGAAACATATTTGCTTTGATGCTGTAAAAATTCTTCTGGCTGGAATTGGATCAGACTTCTTAGGGGTGTGGTATGCAAATCCACTTATACCAATTGTATACTATCAGAGAAGTATTGAATCAGTGGTAAGTTATGGTGAGAACAAATTCGTTATATGGAAGCCGGATTCAAGACAATTGGTTGTACTTACCACGGGAGGAGTTTTAATATTGTATCAAGTTGACTTTGATGCTAGTGGTAATGGAATATTCCAGCAAGTCGATCCACCCACGCATAGTTTAAAGCGTGATTCAGCCGAACTTTTTATTAAGGAAAATATACCAAAATTAAGTTTGAAAGAAATTTGTCTCATACAACTTAGTTCTACCGTCACGACTATATGCTGTATCAGTTTAACAGAACTACTGGTAGCTACAGAAAAATGTGAGCTTATGCGTATACAGTGGACCGAACTGGAATCTGATGACTTTGGTGGGTCGGAATCGATCGCAGGAGCAATAAATCTTCGACAAATACAGTTCTATGTCAACCAACAATGCAACTTGAAAACTATTCCACCAGTCAGACCTGATTCATATGTTGCTTCTTTGGAATATTCTCCATTTATAGGTGGATGTGCAGCTGTTTTTAGTGATAAAAGAGCAGCATTTCTAATAGCAAATCATTTAAGATTTGAAGCAGAAAATATGCATGGATTTTGGATACCAGAAGTAGAGGATGCAACTGTTTGCAGTGTCAATCACAAATTTCGACTTCTAGCTTATGGTCGGATGAATTCAGATGTATCGGTATATGCTATTGAAGATACAACTGGAGGTCTTGAATTTTCTCACCGTTTGTCACTTAATTCTACAGTAATGCCAGGTACTTTGGGTGCCGTTAATGAACTTAAATGGAGTCCAGATGGTTGCGTTTTAGTTGTTGCTTGGGAAAATGGTGGTATAGCATTGTGGAGCACTTTTGGTGCACTACTAATGTCGTCATTTTCATGGGATTTTGGTATTCATGTTGATTTAATCCATGACAATCCCTTGTGCGTCAGTAAAATGGAATGGTCTACCGAAGGATATCAATTATTCTTGACTTGTAAACCCAAAAAAATTGAGGAGAAATCAATGAACGAACCATTTAGTAACGTTTGCCAATTGAGTTTTGTAAAGAGCGCACTTACAATGAATCCATGCATGACGTCTCATCCACACATATTGCTTCAGGGTAAGAGCAAAACGTAGATATATATATATATATATATATATATATATATATATATATATATATATATATATATATATATATATGTAATAGATCGTATATTATAATAGATCATATAAAAAATAACATTTAATGCTTAACTATATACATTCGAGTGAACCGATTTTATATTATTGTAATGTAGGGAGACTAGTCAACTAGTGCATTTCATCCAAAATAATTTTCTCGAAATAGCTGTCAATAAATTTATCATTTTAAGCCTTTTATGAGATACCTTAAAATGCTGTTTCCGCTAAAATACCGAAATAACACAAATTATCATAACAGCTAAAATCATGTTACCGAAATAAAACAAATCGTTTCTGCATCAATACAATACGTCATTATACGGCTACAGAAAAAATAATTATTTAATTAAAATTAAAATAACACTTGTAAATATAATATCGATATCCCATCTAGACCTTTTAATACTTGACCACTTTATATTTCATAGTTGTGAACCGATAACGATGTTCGTCTGGCGAAATTTCTGAAATAATAATAGAATACCATTACCAAAATAACTACGAAAACCGCTAAAACACCGTTACGGGACGTTATACAATTCAAAAATACCATTGCCGTTACTTTTTTACTTTTTTAATCGGTTAGATTATTTTGAAAGAAAAAAAAAATCGAACATTTTCATAATTAAGCTTACTGTGTAATAAAAAAAAAATAATTATTTTCTTAATTTAATTATTTAATTTTAGGCGATGATACTTTATATTTAAATCAAGGAGATAATTTAGAAAAAATTTATTTCGGAGGAAAATTTGTATTTCCAAATAACAAATCTGATGCTAATGCAGAAACAGGTGATATTAATCAGTCCGATGATGATTGTGTAGAAATAAAAAATACAGTCGATATATCAAGTATATTGTCGGAAAGTAAATACTGGACTGTATTACAATTGCCTCAAACATATGCTGCTACGAATTGGCCAATACGTTATTCAGCAATTGATGCTGAGGGCCTTCACTTAGCCGTTGCCGGAAGAACAGGTCTGGCACATTATTCTATGGTAACGAAAAAATGGAAAATGTTTGGAAATGAGTCACAAGAAAAGGATTTTGTTGTGTCAGGCGGCTTATTATGGTGGAAGGGATTTATCGTATGCGGTTGTTATTCCTTACTAGATCGTACGGACGAAGTACGTTGTTATCCCGAAGAATGTAAACTGGACAACCAATATGGAAATCGCATTCAAGTGAGAGCTCCTGTTATATCACTGAATATGTTTCGTGATCAATTAATTGCGCTCACTGCTGATGGTATTGTAACACTGTTTTCGATGCGTAAATGCGACGCTTATACCTTGAAGGCGGATTGTGTTTATGAGGTGGACGTCAAGAGTATTTGTATTCATCCCGCCTGTATAGTTTCGCTGACTGTCACAAATTTACGTAATGATTTAACTACAAAAGTGCTGGTGTCGCCAGGCAACAATGACGCTGCCGAGACTATTATTGTGAATGTATGTGGACGGATTCTTATGATTCAAAGAGATAACAGCAATACATTGGTTAATTCTCTTATGGCATCGTGTCTGGCTTCATGTGTGGAATGTTTTTGGTTATCAAATACAGCCGAGGAGTCTAGCCCGATGAAAGATTGTCTGTGGCTGTTTTCTGGTGTACATGGAATGCGGGTATGGTTACCAATATTGCCGCCATCTAATGAACAGAAACGTGAAGCTTCCCATCGTTTACATACATTCATGTCGAAGCGAATTATGCTATCGTTTCCTTTGAAACTTTATCCTTTGGTTATTCTTTTTGATAACGTCATTGTTTTGGGAGTGGAGAATGAAACAACGTTGTATACAAATGAAACAAATTCACATTTTTCATTGCCATTTTCACAATTGGAACGCAAATCCCAAGTTTATTTGCATAAGATACTAAGACAATTGATCAAACGCAATTTAGGTTACAGTGCCTGGGAAATAGCTCAGTCATGCTGCCGATTACCATATTTTCCTCACTCCCTGGAATTGTTACTTCATGAGGTGTTGGAAGAAGAGGCTACCAGTAAGGAGCCTATACCAGATGCTCTGTTACCAAGTATATTGGATTTTATTAGAGAGTTTCCAGTTTATCTACAAACAATAGTACAATGTGCACGCAAAACAGAGATTGCCCTTTGGCCGTATCTTTTTTCGATGGCTGGTAAACCAAAAGATTTGTTCCAACAGTGTCTTGAATCGGAAGAACTCGTGACAGCTGCCAGCTATTTGATCATTTTACAAAATCTTGAACCATCTATAATAAGCAAACAATATGCAACCCTTTTGTTGGAAATTGCTTTGCAACATCGAAATTGGGAACTTGCAAAAGATTTAATACGTTTCCTAAAGGCAATCGATCCAAATGAAATCGATTCTCCACGCTCGTCAATGGTGGTAAATGTAAAAATAGCACCACCATCTCAGACGCAGTCTCAGGTAAATCAAAACCCTGACGCCTTCAACTTAGTTTTAGGCCCCATCGCTAGAGAACGAAGTTTCTCAACAACTGTATTAGCGAACAATACTACAAAGGAGAAAAAGGAAAAGATCTCTGCAGCAAATACAAGCTCAAATAATGAGAATTCAACCCCAAACAGTACAAGTGGACCAACGGTTGTAGTACGTCGAAAATCGGAACGTAGTAATTTTGCAAAGAATGAGCGACGAGAAACTTTCTGTATTGAAGCTATTTTACATAGACATGCACGTAAACTTTTGCAGAATTATAAATTAATTGACTTGGGCTACATGAGTGCATTTTTAGATTTTCATTTGGTCTCGTGGTTATCACAGGAAGCGGATAAAACTGCACGTTTGGAAGATTATGTTACAGCTATAAATTTTTTGCATGAAGAGTTGAAATTGCCCACCCCTGCTTCTCTTTACTCTCCCTCCGAAGAGTCTGATCATGATTATAATCAAATGCAAAAGCGATTTCAATTAGATAAACAAATGAACTTGCCTCATGCATCAAGCCAAACTTCAGAGTCTGGGTATTTTAGTTTGGCGTTAATGGATACCCCCACTAGTACGCAGAATAGCAATATAACCATGCATACAAACATTCCATCTATAAAAGAAAACGAAGAACTACAGTATACCTCCATGTTACAGCCAACACAACATCAAGCTCAACTGATATCTGGTGACTACAATAAATCTCATTCCATTTCGCAAACTTCACTTGAACATAATACTGTATACCGACGCTTTTATTCGTTCAACGATGATATGTCATCGTCATCGCTAGTACTTGGTTTAAACTGCGCTGAAGTTCTTCATAAAATTGTACCCGAAAAGTTGGCCATAAAAATGCGTTACCTCCTACAGTTGTTTATAGAGGCAAATTGCATTGATTTTGCCTTAGTTCTCTCAATTCTGCTTCAGGACGCTGCCTCAATTGGACGTATAATAAATGTCGTTATTCGATCCGAGTCTCTAGCTGCCTGCGGTCGTATACAAACATCACTTAAACATATGGCCCAGTGGTCATTCGATATTGATTGCGTTTATCGTTCATTTATGATTTCGCTCCAACCTCACATATATCTCTTGGATCAATTTATTCTAACGTCGTCGGCAACATCATCAGTAACTTCATCTACACCTGGATTAGTAATGAACAATGCTCAATCTAATTTAAACCAGAGCCGCAATTCGGATAACACCGATCAAAATGACCCTAATAAAGGGGTGGAACATCAAGCAGACTCTCTCAATAATATGTTATGCTCTACAGCTAGTAGTAATATAAGTAATGGAAAATGGACATACGAAAAATACACCGCTGAAGATAAACGTAATATTTTGTCACGTCAATTAAGCACTGAAAGTGCTAAAAACTCTTCCACCTCATTTACACAACAATCAATGCTAAACACTAGACGCTCTTCCTTTCAGCATCAAAATTTAGGTCGTAATGAATCTAGTGGTTGTACTGTTATGTAATTACGTATTATTTTTGTTTTTTTGATTTAATTGGGTTTATTTATGTATGTAATTTTCTTATTGTCTAATTATGTAGTTATGATGGTGTGTAAATTTATTCCCTTTGAATTATTTGTAAATTTTGTACAACAATAATTGTAAGCAATATTAGAATGATATTTTAGATTTTTAATTACCAAAATCAATTATCTTCCTCTAGTAACTTTAATGCAGTATAGGTTACTTATTTATATTAACACACATAAGCATACACATACATGTAAAATTGCAATAACTTGTACTATTTTTATTGTATAATTAATTTAATTAATTTCTAATGTTAATCATAAATCTTAACTTTGATTCATACAACGATTTTAAATTTATCTATTAAGAGAAGTAATAACGTTTTGTTAGTAAATTATACAAAACATATAAAATTATATTTTATTAATAAATTAATATCTTTACTGTAAAATTTTTGAGTCTTAATTTGCGCCTGCTTGTGGAACTATATTAAAAACCGAATTGAAAATTTAAAGGGTGTTACAAAAATACGACATAGCTTCTATCTTCTTCGACATAGTACAGATTCACAAATACATTATTATGCAGTATAGACAATTATTTAGTGAATCGACCCAAACGAACGACCCTTTGGGCTTGTTGAGGGACTTCTTCGTTGATAGAAGCGCTACATAGCAACTGGGAGATCTGGCCCTTGGTTCTTATGAGGAGTACGAAATCACTGTGATTTCAGCTCACGCTAAGGACCAAATGAAAGATCACTAAGCATCTGAAGCGACGTGTGAACAGGAGAACGAAACCAAAGGCTCAAAATTAGTTTGGCAAGACGTGATAAAGTTTAATGCAACGGTAGACGACGGGTGAATAAAAGAGAAGGAAAACATTTTCGTCAGAGCTTCATTAGTCTATCTTAACAAGATCGCTAAGAAAAAATTGTCGCTGTTCAGTGGTAAGGATAGGTTAAGTTAGGTTAGATGTGCAGCTGTAAATGTAACTATACAGCTCACTTGGGTCCTATTGGTGTTACCCTAATGTATCATGTGAATCTGTTTCCACATGTTCGAGAATGGGTTCGAATCTAACCAACCTGACGCACGAAAAAAGATCTAATACGTCTAATATCAATTGCATCAGATAGTCCATGCATATAATTAATACCAAATTCAGCAGTCCCTATATTCGCATGAGCAGGACAGTGACAAAGAAAATATTCTACTGTCTCTTCCTCCTCTTCGTTAAAGCAATTTCAACAATATTCTTTAAAAGGGAGTCCTATTCTCCTAGCGTGTGCACCAGCAATAAAGTGCCCTGTAATAATAGCTACAAGTGTTCGTAGCTGACACCTTGGCAATCCCAGAATAAAACTCGACCGTTTCTGATCGTACAGGGACCATAACTGTCTCAAGATAGAACATGCGGACTCGTTTGTCCATACTGCAGTATCATTGTTCTGCAGGATGACAGCGGTATGCCAACTAATTGGTCCGTTCCTTCCGCAATTATATTTCCCAGTGTACTTGAATGACTCCTTAGATAGATATATAGAGAAGGTTGACGTTATACCACAAGTACCACATCTCCACCCAGAGACCGATCTCGGTCCATTGTGAGTACCTTCATTGAAAAGCTGTGAAATATAGAATGCAAAATACAGAAAATAGGAGAATAGGAATAGAAGAGAAAAAAATAGGAATAAAAACGAATTATATTATTAGCAATGTTACCAATCCCCCTAGGGTTGTACCCCTGATTCTCCCTTAAACAGTCGATTCTCATGACGAAGCCTATGACGTCTACAAGTTCTACGTCCCGAACGTCACTTAGCCCGCCGAGGAATTGGCTGCCCAGCCATTTCATCCTACGATACTGCAATCGTGGACAATAGCATATAATGTGCTCAATAGACTCGGTCTCGTCGACGTCTCCACACATTCTACAAAAATCGGAATTGCCAGCGTCCCATCTAGACCTCATCTTCCCTATCAAATAGTGACTCGTTATGGCCTCTATCATGATTCTTAAGCTTCTCCTATTCAAGCCCAGAAGAGTGCTAGTGCCTGCCTTGTCTAGTGCTGGCCATATCGCCCTCGACACCTTACAGTCCGCTCTACTCTCCCAAGCCGAATTGGTTCTGACTAAGATCCAATCATTGATCTTCCGATAGAAGAAACTCAGTGGTGGTTTTACATAGGTTTCCCTCTCCGAGACATTCTTTGCTGCGCCTTACCTTGCCAGTTCATCAGCCAGTTCATTGCCTGATATATTGCAGTGGCCAGGCACCCAGCAGAGTCTCACCATGTAGTCTTTCATCAGCTCTGTCAGTGACTTCTTACAGGAAGCAACTAGCCTGGATTTCACCAAATGTGTCCCTAAGGCCTTCAGAGCCGCCTGACTGTCCACATAGAGAGTAACTTCAGTACTCCTCGCAACGTTCTGCCTGATTATTTCCGCGGCTTTCAAGATGCCGAAAAACGCTGCACTCATCAGGGAGTCTAAAAGAGCCTTTCAGATCCGTGCCCATAATATAGACTCCCGCACCAGTACCTATGTTCATCTTCGATCCGTCCGTGAACACTGCACAACCTTCATATAGTCTCTCAGTGCCGGACCAGATCTCCCTATCAGGTATCACCACGACATGATTTACTCCAAAGTCTGATTCAGCGGCCATGTAATCTGATGCCCCCATGGAGTTCAGATTAACCTCACCATAACTGATCTCGTATATGACCCTGAAGTGACCTGCTCTTGATGAACCTAATAGTCTTAATTCCTTAAGTCTCAGCAGATTCCTTGCTGCCATACCCTTCACAAACTATTCAATGGGTAAGAGATGAAGTATGACATCCAGAGCCGCTTGTGGTGTGCACATGTAATGCCAATGGAAGAACACCTCTGTGCCTTCGACAAAAGGTTTCTATTACTCTTATGTTCCAGTGCCTGCCACCAGACAGAACAACCATAAGTAAGAATTGGTCTCACCACCGAGGTGTAAATCCAATTTACAACTTTTGGTTTGAGCCCCCAACTTTTACCTATGGAGTTTCTACAGGTGTAGTAGGCATTGAGGCCACGTTTGAGTTTCTCCTGAACATTCCTCTTCCAGGTCAGCTTTCTATCGAGGAATACTCCCAGATATTTCGCTGAGTCGGAAAGCCTCAGTTCAGTTCCACACAGAACCGGTAATCTGAAATTCTCTACCTTGTACCTTCTAGTAAATAGAATCAACTCTGTCTTTTCCGGATTCACTCCCAGTCCCCTATCAACGGCCCAAGAGAACAGCTTACCCAGCGCGAACTGCATGATTTCACTGATTGTGGGAAGAAATTTTTCCTTTACCAGTATGACCACATCATCAGCATATGCCACGATCTTCCGTCCCCTGCTGTCAAATTGACGTAAAATCACTTCGACAGCCACTAGCCATAGCAGGGGTGAGAGTACTCCCCCTTGCGGTGTCCCGCTAGTCACTAGTTTCCTTAAGCATACTCCACCCAAGTTCGAATTGACAATCCTGTTGCTTAGAATGAGGATTATCAATTCGATCAAGAAGTCATGTACTTTAAGATCCACCAGCGCCTGCTTGATAGCGTCAATCTTGATATTGTTGTACACTCCATCAATATTCAATAACGCGGCCATGGTAAATTCCCAATACCGAAGTCCTTGTTCTATATATCCCACCACATCATTCAGCGCACTCTCAACAGATTTACCATTCAGATAAGCATGCTGAGCACTGCTCATGATGTTGGTGCCAATAGAAGATCTTAAATATAGGTCTATCAGTCTCTCTAATGTCTTCAAAAGGAAAGACGATAGGCTGATAGGTCTATAATCCTTGGGTTTTGAGTGACAAGTCGTACCACCTTTAGGTATGAATATGACCCTTACCTCTCTCCACCCCCTCGGTATGTGTCTATGTACCAAACACCCTTTAAAAATCTCAATCAGTAGTAGACGAACCACCAACATGGCCGGAAAAATACCATCCGGGCCAGTGCTCTTCCTCACCTGATCCCTCCATCAATGGATCCCTACAACCCGGAAAATGGGTTTCCAAAAGCACATTAAGTGACTCAGAGCTAGACTCCGTCCATGAACCATCTGATCTCTGGATACTCCCAGGAACACTAGGGTCCTTCGACATTATCTTCCTGAATCTGGATAGTTCATTGACAGAGTCAATGGCCTCGCTGTACATAATCCACGAGGCTCTTTTAGCTCTTCTAATGTCCTTTTTGTACTTATTAAAACACACTCTATAGGTGCTCCAATCTTCGTCCTTACCAGTTCTACGGGCTGTGTTATACAGCTTGCCAACTGTGGTCCGTTGAACTCTCAATTCCTCTGACCACCATATTGGCTGTTTCCTTCTGCACGGATAACTCACCGGGCAGTTGAGCTCATAGCTTCTGTTAATAGACCCCGTTACCTTTTCTACCACTTCGTCAAGATTATTCCTCGACATGAACTTCCTCGGAGTTTCAGTCAATCTTGACTCCAGATCCCGCCCAAAAGTGTCACAATCCGTCCTTATAGGATTCCTAAAAGGTTTCCCTTCAGAACCCAGAAAGTTCAGATTAAAGGTTATCCTGCCATGGTCAGAAAAAGTGCACCCCATAGCCACCCTCCAATTCTCAAGTAGGTCCCTAGAGTTAGTCAATGTGGTATCTATTACCGAGTTCCTATCCTTCGTCCTGAACATAGGGGTATTACCCCTATTACAGATTAAAAGATCATTCGTAATGATAAAATCAAATGTTGACTCACCTCTCTTATTGGTATCCCTGCTACCCCATTGACTGTGGTGTGCATTAGCATCGCAACCGAGCAATATATGTACTCCATTCCGTCTTGCGTACTCGGCTAAGGCCCACACCCTGTCATCCGGTGGTTCCAGCTCCTCGTAGGGCATGTACACCGCGCCAAGGCCAGTTTACTGCCTCCCAACGCCTCTCCTTGAACGACCGTTAGGTCACCATAACTAAAAGAATTAAGAAGAATAAACTGAAGTTCATTCTTCACTAGAATACAAGTCCTCACCTTGTCCTCAGTGGACGGCCTGAACAATTTGTATCCTTTAGCCCTTAGACCACAGACCTGGTTATTATTTAACCAAGGCTCCTGGATTAGCGCCACGTCTACATTGGTCTCACTGAGGTAGGTTATCAATTCTGTCGAGGCCGCTTCACAATGGTGCAGATTTATCTGCACCATCCGCAACCTCTTTGGCTTTGTCATTTTTCGTGTAGCGAAATTTGACATAGCAAGCCCGAACGTAACAACCCCCACAATGAGTCAAATTTCTCAATAGATTCCCGATCTACTGCGAATCGGAAATCTTTTTCTTGGTTCTCTTTACAAGTCCATGAAGAGACAAGTTTCCATTGACTTGTATTGATCCCCCTATTCTGTCCTTTCAATATTCCCAGTATGACTTGAAGCGGCTTAATGGGTGTTGGAATCCACACCATGACTATTGGTCGCAAAGGCAATTCCGACGCTGGTATAACCTCCAGTTGCGCATCTGGACAAAGGTTACCACATCGCGGCTTTCAGGAACTCAAAGGTTCCTTTATTACTGCAACCAACAGTATTGACACACCTGTCCAGTCTGCACCCATGAAGGCTATTTCACCCAGCCTGTTTCTTACCTGGAAGATTTCGTCCATAAGCCTATCTTCAATCAGCCGCCACATTTCCGTACTGATTCTCCCATCTGAATCAGCACGGTCAATGTCTGCTGCTTGAAGAATGTCCGACTTGGACGATTCCTTCCCCTTTTTGGACGATGAAGGTTGATCGTCACCAGATACTACCCGCTTTACTGCTCCCTTATGAGAGTTTTTGAGCGGGCTACTTGGTGCCTTACCAACCTTCTTCGTCGATGGAATCTGCTGGTCATCCCCAGACCTCACTCTTTTTATGGTCCCCTTAGGAGGACCCTTAAAAGAGTCATGTGGAACATGACCAGATTTCTTGGAGGTAGAGGGTATCTCATCTCCAGGCAGAGCTCCCCTAATGGACCTCATCTGAGAGTCCTTAGCGGGGCTCGCAAGAGTTTGGTTTACCCTCTCTACTTCCTTCGTAATATGGTTTGTCCCACTACCAGTCCTAGCTGACCTTTCCTTTCCCTTGCGAAAACTTACAGGACTGTTGGATGGCTTGTGAGCAACTCCATGATTGCGAGCGCTGACTTGTGGTTCCAAAGTACTGGTAGACACGGACTCTTTACCCTTGCGAGCAATTTCCGGACCTTCCTCTACCTCCACTTTAAAACCATCGGGATAAGACATTCCCAAGATATCACCGATGGAGCCATAGATCCGTTCAAACCTGTATATGCCTTTTCGGTCCGTCCAACAGCGATGGGTCCTTCTTAGCCATCTTATTTAGTGCAGCTGTGGAGGCCCTAACGCCGTTCTTCGCCTTTTCAAATCTCGTTCGACTGTCGGTTGCTCATCCATTGGATTTGCTACCGCTTTCTGCCGAACAATTGTTTTGGCCATAGGCCTGGATATGCCCAGTGATGTTGGGTCAGTAATTGTCCGTGTTGCATGAGGATGTCCTTATGTAGTCTCAGCAAGTCAATGTCATCGTTCTCATCCTCATGCTTCCCCCCTTTCCTAACGTCGTCATTATTTTTATCTACCTTGACCCTATCCCAAGCTCCTATGTCAGCGTCCGTAATTTCCTCTTCCCTAGCCAAATCCCCTCTGTCCATTACCCTTCGTCTTTTTTCCCTCTTAACCTATTTGTTTTTATATATTTTTCTTGTTCAATTATGTCCCACGATTAAGAGATGGTCTATATTTTACGTGCGGACTAGGCTGTAATACAACTGACTAGGTTGTAATACAACTGACCCTTGCTATCAGCATCAGAGGGGAGCTGTTCTCGATTACCTACCACCTTGATGCTAAAAGTGTATGATACCTGTTTATTTGGTCCACGGAAAACGTATGGCACCAAGACCGTACCCAGTACCAGAGATGCATTCATTTCAGCGGAATCACCAATTAGAATACATTAATTGCACCGCTTCCAGTCCAGCAAGCCTATCCGTTTCCAGAACCGGATGCATTAATGTCGGCAAAGGGAGAGGGCTGCAGCACCTTACATTAGTGCATCCAGTGCCTCTCGCCCAGTCCCCCCTATCTGCCACCTGGGGACGCGTCCGATGGGAGTAAACAAGTAAAGACTCCACACGGATGAATGACCCCTTACCCAGACCAATTCTAGGTTTGAATGTCTCGCCATCTCATATAAAGCTGTCCGGCATTCATGTACCAGCCTTGATGTCGAATAAAGACCCGAAAGAGACTTAATCGAGGGTTGACTATCGGTACAAATTTGAATATCCACTCCGAATACTCTGTAGTATATTAGCCAATTTACCGCACTCTTAATGGCTGAGATCTCCGCTTGAAGAGCAGAGCAGTGATCCAGCAATTTAAAGGAGATGACCCTCCTATATGCGGGAATAAAAACACTTCCTCCAATCCCTTCAGAAGCTTTGGATCCATCAGTGTAAATCTCAATCGATCCGTCTTTTATAGTGGGATCGGCTGAGATTGAAACTGAAAAGCCTCTGTCCAGAAAGGGTTTGGGAATACAATAATCAATATTGTCAGTGATGTCATCCGAAATTCCCAAAATGGTCGCATGGCCATGGCTTCTACCATCAACACAATGCTCAGGGAACTTGATTTCAAAGAAGTGAAGATAGAACTCCCCTGAGGAGTAGAGATTATAATTCTGTTGGTTAGAAGTCTCCATATGATGCCAATAATCAACTGATGTATATTCAGTCTTTCCATTTAATAGCATCCGGGGTCACATTATTGAAGACTCCTTCTATATCAAGAAAGGTCTCTAATGCATATTCCTTGTGCTCGATAGCATTCTCTATATACTCTACAAGCGAATGCAACGCTGTCTCAACTAACTTGCCTTTCATGTAGGCATGTTGGGACGCTGACAAAAGCTTAGGGTTGATTGTCTTGCGAAGGTGCAGGTCAATGAGCCTTTCCAAAGTTTTCAAGAGGAATGACAATAGACTAATAGGTATGAAGTGCTTCGGTCTAGTATGACCACTTTGTATCTAGTCCATGAGTCAGGGATATAAGTGCATGATAAGCTAGCCGAGTACATCCGGATCAACCACGGAACTATAATATCAGTACTATACTGTAAGTCTGCAGGTATAATGCCATCTGGATCGGGGATTTAAACGGGGAAAAGCTGATTAGAGCTCATCTTCAGTTATTTGAATCTGAACGTCACTTTGGTCTGAGACTGTCGCAGGGACCTCCGTTATAGGGAGTCTACCAGAAAAATGCGCATCCATTAAGACATCTAAGGTCTCATGGCCGCTTGTTGATCAGGTTTTTAAACCTGTTTACTATGGACTTTTAAGCTGAAGTTTCCTAGTCTTTTAGCCACATTAAATAAACGGTGACACTCTTTGTGAGTGTCACCTATTTCGGAGTTCCACAAATGTGTTTTACTTCTTCTTTTGCACACTTGCGATCTGCATGCTGCAGAATTCGCTCTGTCAAATGCATTTGTTAGCATTAAGAATAGAGAGGGGAGGGGGTTCGGAAGGAGTTGGGACAGAATGTCATATTGTTCCGTCCAGTTTGTTTTCCTCCTGTTTTGATTCGGGATTACCCCTGGTTAAGGGACTGCTATAGTGAAGTCAATGTACAAGTGATCATAAAATGAGCAATCATTTTAGACTCTCCATTCGCTGATCATGTTCAAATGCCTAGTATTTACTAGCTTAATATTGAGAACCTCCCTTCTATTACAAACTACAAAGGTTGGTTCCTTATCGTTGTTTAAAACATCTAAACTACTACAAAGGATAAAATCAAATAGAGACTCACCCCTTGCATTGGTATCCGAGCTTCCCCAAACGATATGGTGGGCGTTGGCGTCAGCTCCTATCACGAGCGGTATATTTCTGTCATTTGCCGCCCTGGTTATGCGCGAACTTTGGCATTTGGTGGTGGTTCACTGCTATCATTGGCCATATAGCTAGAGACAACATAAATGGTGCCAGAAGTTGTCTCTCAGGTCTCTACAACCGTGTCTTCATTACTAAAATCAGAGAGAATGAAGATACTAAGTTTTCTGTTTGATACCATGCACGATCGTATCCTACCTAACCCTGCAGCGTGTAGCAGCATAAAGTTTCACTTGTGATCTAGGGTTCATGGACAAAGCTGCTTTAGAGTGGTGAAGATTAACTTGCGTTATCTTCACCATTGTCATTTATGGGGGTGACAGTCATCTTGTTCCGAGTCGAAGAGGCGTCTTCATCAACTACTTCGTCCACTCGTACAAAAAACTCACTCACGAATTCAGAGTTTGAGTGGGTGTCTTCCTGAGCGAGAGAACTAGTAGTCTCCTCACATGACATTTCTTCCGGAGTCGGATCGTTATCGTCCTGAATCGCTCTGTCTCTGTCGTCTCATTGAAAGACCTGTAGAAAGATAGACTCGAAACCGTAGTATATCTTTCCACTTTTCTCTGGTAGGGACGGCAGGGACTCCTTATTCACGACGATAACTATCCTCCTGCATGCTCTATCGGATTCGAATAGTGGTAAGAAAAGTACCTTATCAAGAGGCACAGGAAGAGCGTGGCTAGATACGAAAGATTCTATAGCTCTACCAACGCCATCTTGGGAATGTCTTATTCTGAAGAACTAAATGCTATTGTTGACACCGTCTTGGAAAGTACTCGTAAAAGTACTCGTTGACAAGCAACCTGTCATTGCTAATCAGAGAGCTGGTCGTACATCATCCGGCAACGTTAAGGAATCCCATACGGAAACCATAAAGGGATCCAGGGGATGATCAGCCCTCTACAAGTAAGAAAGGAGTTGGTCATATTACTTACAACTCTCCAAAAGGAGTCCGCTAAGAATGGTAAAACAGGTGAAGACCAACTCCTTTCACTGTCGAAAAAGGCTGGTCAAAAGCAATCCAGCTCTCTCAAGGATTACCGTGAAGATGTTGTTAAAAGAGTAAGGTCTGGAGATGACCAACCAGACTTGAGTGATAAAAAGACTAGTCATGCACTGGCTGGCTCCCATAAGCGCTCCTACAAGGAGGTCATTAAGAGAGTCAGTTTTAGTGATGACCAGTCTTCTACATCAAAGAAGGCGAAAAAGTTGTTGAAGCCGAATATCTTCAAGCAGCTGTCATACTTAGCCATGGAGATTAATTGAAGATAGGCTCATCGATATCGCCTTAGTCAAAGGAAGGCCGGACGAAGTATCCTTCAAAGAAGCAGACTGCTCAAACTGAGTCAAGACTGTCAATTGTGGTAACGGGAAATCGTTTAAATTTCTCAAAACTGAAATTTGTAATGCAGTTTTATTTCCAGCGGGGTATACTTAATTTGTCCAGTTTTTTCAAAGGTTTGATTCCTTTGACTGTTACCACAGAGTTTCATTGTTCCTTCGTGACACGAACAACGACGAAACGGTACCTAGCTACGAGAGAAAAGAGCAGAGTTGGCAAAGTTAATTCTCAGTTAGTAAGTATTAGCTAACAAAAACAGTCCGACGAGATAAATTCTTCGGCTCTCGGTTGACTAACTACGGATTCGATTACGATTCAAAAGAAAAACTTCGGTAGTGTCTGGTGATACCTTCATCCTTAAGAGCAAAGTATAACAAGATCGGTACTTCGGTTCTTGCTCCAATGTATCGTCCTAATCTCGATTGTGAATGTTTAAATTTATATAAACTAAATGAGAATTATGTTAATATGTTGGTAGTGTAATATTTGTAACTACACGTTACAAGTTGGCAAACGCACAAACTTTGTCCAGAGGCGAAGCTTTAAACTATACTGACAGTAAATCCTGCAAATTAAGTCTTGTTATTTTTCAAGTGCTTTAAATCAGTGTGTGAGCGGAGAAATAAATACTGTTTTGCAGGTACTTAAAACCATATAAATACTGCTTGTGCTCATAGTCCCAATTCTTACTCCAAAGAAGCAACACCTCTTTTATGCAAATATCGTTTAAACATTCATACACTAAAACAAACAAAACAATAACGGGAAAAATAAAAAAAAAAACAACTATTAAGAAATAATAAAACAAAATATTCGTGAAGAACTTATAAACAAAAACTCTGACTCAATACGACAAAATTCAATTACCATAAGTAAAGAAAGAAAGAATAATTTCTTTCTGCGGAGGCCTACAATATGATTTCTCTATAAAAATAGAAATCAATTCAAACGATCCACTCTATTTAATTATTGCACGTGTACACGAAAATAAAAATTTAGCAAATGTTTCACCATTCTTAATTAAAAAAGCTATCGATACAACATGTAATGGAGAAGTAGCTGAAAGTAAGAAACTTTTTAATGGTATAATATTGGATAAAACTAAAAAGACTTCAAAAACTCAGCAAAAGAAAAGAAATGTCCAATATTTTAAAAAAACTAGAAAATTCAAGCCATAAATAAAAACCATCGAGAAAACTTCCCAAAAAAATGCTACAAAAATGTATTACAAAAGACAGTTAAACAATAACAATTCTGCTGCTATAGTTGCTAAATCCTCTACAGTAACAATTCAGCGAACACAATTAATAAATTACGATGACCCATTACTAAGCTCTCTGTCCCATCAAAAAAATCAAATTATTAACAATGCTAATAACAATAAAGACCAAACCATCATCGAGCTCAAATCAATTATAATTGAACACATTGACCAAACACTAACAACTAGTCAAACCGCAGCACTTAGCCAAATACAACAAACCCGGACCACAACAAAAATCTACCCAGAAACATATCTAACCGTATAAAAGTACAACTAAAAGCAAAATTCAAGGCAAATGGAAAAACAACCAGCAATAAAACAAAGGAAAGAATGATGAATACCTAATGGAAGTATAAAATATCACTATTTAACACTTTGTAATTGTTTCCCATGAAGCGTGGGAATCTTTCCCCACCATCATCAAATCTGAAGTTGTCTCCTCTAAGCACCAGAGGTAGTTGATAAGGTTTGATGACTGGGCGATTTTGGTGGCGCTCCAGGGGTAATACTTTAACAAGCACCTCTTTAAACAATTATAATAATTAAATTAATATATATATATATATATATATAAATATATTTAACTACAATGAACTACAATTGCCAATAAAAAAAATACAACCCTAAAATAATAGGTCTTCAAGTCTTCCAATCCCATTAAATTATAGAATACTTTTTAAAAATACAGCTACACATTCATATGGAAGATTTGCACTTTTGATACACTACTCACTTCAAATCTCAAATTTCAACCTTAATAACGATTTCGATGCAATCGGTATTACTGTTAAAGCTAAAAGTAAATTTACAGTTATTAACTCCTACATCCCATCTTCAAAAAATTTCGATCTTAACACTTTAAAAAATATGTTTGATCACTCAGTCAACAATCTATTAATTATCGGTGATTTTAACAGTTGAAACTCCATTTGGGAATCTCCAATAGATAATTACAGAGGAAACACATTAGATAAATACATCACTCAACTAATTACGTCATATTTAGTGATGGTTCTCCAACACATTTTCAGCATACTAAAAACTTCAATCTAACTGGAAAACTGAAAGTGACCTATATGGAAGCGATTATTTCACAATTATAATCAAGGTCTTAATAATACCACAATACACAATTTTTAAACCTAGACCTAAATTTGTCACCAATAAAGCCAATTGGAAAAAATTTCAAGAATTATCATTTAAATTTAGTAACGATCGCCCAATCAGCGACAACATCATCTAGTATACAAAAAGTAATCCGATAAAATGCTAACATTCCTATTCCACAATTCAATCCTACTAACCCAAAACAAATAAACACCTTGAAGAATTAAAAAAAGACAAAAAACAGACTATGGAACATTTTAAAAAGAAATATTAATACACAAAATATAAAATAATTCTAAAAACAAATCTATTTATAACTTCACTTCTGAAATAGACCCCGCTACACCAACTAATAAAATTTGGTCCAATATAAGACATTCTGTGGGATTAACTTAAAGCAATCGATTAATACTGTCCAATTATTTGGAAAATATTGATCATATGAATCAGAACATCGTAATTTTTCTGATGAATTTATATCTCTTAAACGCCAAATTAGAACTAGTCATCTAACGTTTAATCCTTCTAATTCAGTCAATATAGCAGAGAAAGACATTACTCTGACTGAACTCTACTTTACTCTCTACAAAATGTAAAGTAAAACCTCCGGAATTGACAGAACCGCTATACCTAAACCAAACGTCAACAAGATGAGTTCAGTATCTTATAGACCCATATCGCTGAATCTATGTGCAGCATAATTACTTGATAAAATCATTGCCAATCGCCTTAGGTGGTTCATTAACTCAAATAACCTATTATATCCTCATCAACTTGGTTTTAGAAAGGGTAAATCAAGTTCTGACGCATTGCTCTACATTGATCACCGCATTTCTGATTCATTATCTCATAAAAATTACTCATCAAATATATCGCTAGATTTCTCTAAAGCTTTCAATAAAATATGTATTCACATTATTCATCATCAGCTATCAGCATGGTTTTTAGGAAATAAAATTATAAAATACATCTTACATTTCATGACAAATAGTCAGAGCCAAACTTCATAAAATCTACTCTAAATTATACAATAAACTCAGCGAAAGTCTTCTATCACTTAAATAATATAATCTATGTGCTTATGCCGATGATTTTTATTTAATTAAAAAATAGGTAAGGAAAAAACTCGTTCTATCGATATTAACCCGCTAGTGAATCTCATTGAAAATTGGAGCAATTATTCTTGTGCAACGTTATCCTTAACAAAGTGCAAACACTTTCACTTGTGTAGAAAAAATCTTGCAAACCTAACATTGTTTCCGGTTAATTTATTATTGAAAATGTACTCGTATATTCTTTGAGTAGTCATATTTAATAATAGATACAATTGGAGTGGACATCTTCAATTTTTACAAAGGAATTAACCCAACGTCTAAATATAATAAATTGTTTATCAAATAAAAAATTCAACTGCAATTTATATACATTAGTATCTGTTGTAAAGTCTATTTTTTATACTTGTCTTCAGAAAATTAAAACTATCCTAAATTCAGTTCTAAGAATCACTTTTAATGCTTTTAGAACCACTCCAATCCATAACATGCTTTTAGAAGCTGGAATGAATTCTATAGAGACAAGCAAGATATCTTAACGTACAATTTACTGAAAAACATTTTCAATAGTTCCACTTCCCCAATAAGTAAAATACACTTAAAAAAACAAAACAAACTTAAAAAAAACAAACCACAAAAAAAATCGAATCATCCTTAAGTCGAATTTCTAACTTTGCAAGATCCATCGAACTACCAACCAAACCCCTTAGCAAGTCTAAGATATCTTCCCACCCACCCTGGGTATTCCCCAAATCCACTACAACTGCAGCCACTTACAAAATATGTTTTCAAAAAATTAAAAGTGAACATAGTGAAAATCAATTTATATTCACAGACGGTTCGAAGGATAAAAATAATATCGCATACAGCGTTTCTAACAGTCACTCCACCATAAAAACCTCAATTCTTCCTTCATACTCATCTGTATTTTCAGCTGAGATAATAGCAATATTTGAAGCCATTAAATATATAAGTGACTCTATAGTTAAGACAATTATATGTACTGATTCTTTATCGGCTATTCTATCAATCCGCAACATACATAACACCAACTATTACTCCAACTATATTAGAGAATTTTTGACTGAAAATCCTAATAGAGTACAAATTTTATGGAGTAATGACTTAAGAGCTGAAAATAAATCTCCTACTTTTCTAACTTTAAACTATAACCATATGACATGACACAACATATAATAACAAATCTTATCGAAAAAAATGATAAATGGACTAAAACATCAAATTGGAACAAATCCATCAATCAACAAAAGTTTAGCATAAAAAACTATCTTAATTTCAACTACAACAGGTCTATAAGTACCTTAGACTATAAAGAATTTATTAAACTAAGACTTGGGCACACCTTTTGCACACATAGACACATAATAGACACTTTCAAAATTTGTCCATACTGACACAGTGAACTCATTTTAATAGAACATTTAGTAAAACACTGTACAAAATTTGACTCATCTAGAACTCATTTCTTTAGGTAAGCCACATAGAATACCTTTCCAATGCCTCCCTGGATATTATAACTACAGTTATAATTTTTTTAAAACGAAACAATATTTAATATTAATATTTATTTAATAGTAAAGATGTAATATAGTAAAAATGTAAATACGTAACATATTAGTAATATATCTCATCATATGTAAGAAAACATTGTAAACAGTATTAACTTTAATTATCAAACCAGGATCAAATATAATTAAATTATATTAAATTTTTACATCACTATCTTAAGGCCATATCAATTTTTTAAGTTATCTTAAAAACCATAAAATTTTATGATAATATATAAATACAATAAAAATAAACTGCGTGTGCTGTTCAACTTTGTGAGCAAATGCAGTGTGTATTGTATAGCAACCCAATAAGACATGAGAGAGCGATCGCTTACTTAATATTTTTTATTTATTTATTTAATAGCCACTGAAATTACAATTTTTACAGGCTAGCATACATATTATTTTTAAAGCTATTTACAATAAAATGCGCTTCATAATCATTTAATATTAAAGTATCATTATTTAACTAAGTTAAATATATCCCTCTTAACGCGGATTGGATTTACTGAGAAATCAATATGTGAATAAAAACTGTTGCATTGATTGCATATACGTCTCATGAGATCAAAGCTGGCATAATTGGTTCGAAAATATTTGATTTTTAAAGGAGTATAATTTCTAGTTGGACGATTTGGGTTTACGAATACGATCTTACGAAGAAGGAAATAGGAATTAATTGAATAGTTTACCAAATTAGTTACAAATGAAATATTCATATACTTTCTCCTACATTAAAGAGTAGTTAGATCAATAGGCTGTAATCGACTTTCATATGAGTATCAATTAAATTTTTTTTATATAAACTTCGAATTGAGGATCCCAGACCATGAAAGCATATTCCAGGAATAATTGCTTGGAAATTTAAGGATCATTACTCTTTTCCCCAGCCCTTGAGAAAACCTAGAATTTCTTTTGCCTTATTAACGATTTGCGAAATGTTGGAATAAAGTTGATATTAATTTATGGTATATCTACTGAGTACTGGACTTCTGTAGAACACCATGTGTTTTCACTTTCTTAAATTCAGATCCATTAGATTCATTATACACCAATCGTAAAGATTGCGCAGGTCTGACTGGAGTGAGGAACATTGATAGGAATAGTTAAAACTATGGAGCAGCTTTACATCATCAGCATGCATTAATATTCTAGAATTCTTAATGCAAGCTGGTAAATCATTTATAAATATTGGGAATAATAAGGGGCCGAGATGACTACCTTTGCCGAATAACACGGGATAAAACAGGAATGGTTTTCGATGTACATTCATTAAATAATGCACATTGGTATCTATTTTTAAGAGTTTATTCAATTTGAACAATAGGAGATTGTGATTTACTTTATTGAAAGTTTTACAGAAATCTGTATATATTGTGTCTGTCTGTTAACCGGAATCAAATGCAGTTATAACTGAGGTTGTGAACTCCAATAGATTAGTAGTAGTGGAACATCCTTTTCTAAATCCATGCTGGAATGGGGAAAGATAACAAACAATTTGATGCGAAAGGATTTCCGTAATTATCTTTTCGAAAAGTTTTGGAATAATAATTAATTTAGCAATACCTCTATAATTGGAAATGTTGGATCTGCTTCCGGATTTAAGCAAAGACATAAAATAAGATTTCCTCCAAACTTCAGGAAAATAACCACTAAATATTGATATGTTGAATAAGTAGGTTATTGGAGATGTAAGAGAATGTAAACATTTTATAAAAACACAGTTTGGAACACCGTCTGGTCAACTTATATCAGAATATTTTAGATTCTGTACAGCTATCAGTATATGGATATGGATAATTGGAAAGTTGATGTAACGCTTAGAATTTACAAACTGGTAAAATAATTTGGATTACTTTTAAACTTTCTTTTCACCCTAAAAAGATAATTATTGTAACAATGGATATTTTTTCAATTGTAAACTGACCTTAATACGGAGTATCTCATATAATCAATAGATAAACCGGAATTTTTGTATTTCCTATAATGTTTGGTTTTAAAAATTTTCAAGTCATTGAGTTGCTTTGTATTCTAAAGCGGTCCATGTGCAATTCTTTTTCTCGTCATTGGAATTGATTTCTTAAAACATGTAAATAAGCCATCATAGAATTTATTAAAAATGGTGTCAATATTATGAGAGCATACTTTATTGTAAGGAATATGTTCAAACCAGTTTTCAGAACAAATTAGGTGATTTAATTTGGAACAATCAGCTTTGCTAAAATCAAAAACCATCGCACACTTACATTGGATTGCACAGTGGGGCAGAATCGAAATTTTTTGGAAATAAATCTGTAACTTCTGATCGGCTGGTTGGATTTTCATGAAATTTGGTATAGGCGTAGCGGAGGAGTGTACAATGTTAAGTTTGGAAGAGGGGCACAACAAACCCCTCAGGGGCGGAGCTAAGGGGACGACTTTTTTGTGTTTTTTTAGCCGAAAAAAACACAAAAAATTTTTGGGAATTTTGATTAGTTTTTTTGGGAATTCAGGAAAACCCTACCCCTGATTGAAATTTGGTTAACGCGCTTTTATTTAAATTAATAAGATCCACATTTCTTGCATATTTCATTAAGATATCTTTATAAACAAATATGTTATTACAATTAAAAATTTGTATTTTCTCCAAAAACCTCAAATTGGTCCTTTTGTTTGGTTAATTTCTAAATAGCGAAAGAAATTTTAAAAATTTCCAAATCAAGCTTATCCTTTAGCATATATAATTTCCGATCTTTTGCAAAAAGATTCAAGTCAATATCACGCCTCATTTCAGAAATATGCGCGTTCAAACTTTTATATTTCCAATTTATTGTATTGTTACGAAATTGTACTTGAATTCAACTATAACGGTTTTAGCGGCTGGTTTAAATCTTTCTCAATGCTTTATGTTAACAGCAGTTAACATATCTGTAAAAATTATTAACATAGTTCTAAACATACAACATTGAATAAAAAGCTTTCACTGTATGGCAACACTAAATGTTTAAGCTGCTAACATTAACATCGAAAGCTCTAGTTTGTCCGTTAAGAACATTTTAGAAAGAAATAGAGCTTTCAAGAAGCATCTAGTAGGTAATACAGTGTATATAAATTGGCCGTGAGAACACCATTGAGTCAGTCTAATTGGAAGCGTCGTTAAGTAAAGACAAATTAACTGCCTTGGCTGTATAATCTAGTACATTATTAAAGTGTGCTGTATAAGTGTGTGTTTATATTAGAACGCAAGTGACTATTTAAACTGTTATTGTTGTACATTTTTAAATAAAATAAAGAGTCGTTACAACTTTTAACTACTAAACTGCTGTTATTTGCAATCAAAGTATAGGTTTATTTAAAGGAAATAAACGACCGTTTTTAAAAGGTAAAAACGTAACAGTGACTATATTTTTACAAACTTGCAACCTTTGCCTTTAGCTTTGCGTGAATAATTATTTAGAAAATTATGAATATTTCAGTATACTTTTGACAATATCTATACACAAAATATTTTTGTAAAAATACTTAACAAATATTTTTTAATTTTAATATGGTTGCCACATATCCCAAATTTAAGTAAATCTTTATCCTTTTCTAAGCATTCATATATTTCTATTAATGAATTTAAAATAACAAAATAAACAATAAATGTCTATTTTAACTTAATCAATATTATTATTTTTTTTATTTATCATCTTTCTGAATAAATAGTCTATTTCTAATACGATTTTTTATTACTTATTTACATTAAATTTATGTAGAAAATTTTTCTAATATTTTAAACTTATACTACTTATTTTCTATAAAATAATCTGTTGTATCTGTATACATATCTAAAAGATAATAAAAGTCCTTCAAGTCTTCAGTATTTTGAGTTGATAAAGGCTCATAATAAATCCAACGTTTTCTCATTGATGATAGTATAGGGTCTGATGATAACAATTTGCTATTAAAAATATCCTCGTTTTGTGACGTTCTGGAGCATTTCCTGGAGCTGAATAATTGAAAGTGCTTAAAATCTCTGTTTCTTGCTTCTTGAGCCTCTTCTGTAAGCTCTCGAAGTGGAAGAATATCTCGTTCAATTATAATTTCGCCATGACACAATACCTTATGTACTGTTGGTGTCATTTCTTTCCATGGATATAGAGAAATAAGTAGTTTAGATATTTCTGTTGCATATTCTCCAAATCGAGCAGAGTTAATTTTGTGCTTACTATTAATTGCCATTAATAGTATGTTAGTCCTTTCAAGTATTAATACCAGTTATTTTTGATGTAATTTCGAAATTTCCGAAAAACCTTCTTGCTGTGTTTCCATCATTTGTACTACCACCAGTCGATGTTTAATTCCGACTCTTCTCTGAATTCATCCTGGATTCTACTTTTCTAGGATAATCTAAGTGTTTTTAAATCCTCGTCGTTTCTGGTAGATTTTGTTAAATTTTCTGGCACACTTCTATACTTTAAATCATATGCTATGTGCAGAAAATGCTCCATGAACCGTATTCTGGCGTGAAGTGGAGATATTCCGAAAGACAGAAATTCTTCATTAATACTCCTTGCTTTACTAATATCCGAAAATTGTGATTTCGTCTCTTCATATAGTGAGCATTTCCAAAAAGAAGATGTTCCGTAATGGCATTACTAACCTTTTCATCAATTATTGTTAGACTAAGTTGAAAGGATATGTCGAATGTGTATTGGTTTATGGTTATTATGAATAGGTTGTAAATCATTTATTTCATCTTTAATATATTCCACTAAATCCTTATGGGCCAGTCTTTTCTTCTTAGATCTTGTACTTAAATTATCATATGTCTTGCAGGATGCTCCAGTTAATATTTTGCACGCCGATATTTTATATCAGTATCCATCCAATCGGAATGTTTAATTTTTAATCTGTTAGAACGCTGATTCAAGGACTTCATTTTTACGTCATACAACTTTAACAATCTCTCTATCTGAGATTTACCAATGACCAAATTCTGTACATTGCCACTAGATCATAAATATATAAATTTTTAATCGTCACGAATAGATAAATACATTTGTTAAATTTAGGTAAACACCACAAATGTAAACTAATAAAATACTTATTGTTAAAATAGACATTTTTTGTTTGTTTTGTTATTTTAAATTCATTAATAGAAATATATGAATGCTTAGAAAAGGATGAAGATTTACTTAAATTTAGAAAATGCGGAAGCCTAATAAAAATAAAAAATGTTTATTAATTATTTTTATAAATATATTTTGTGTATAGATATTAGTAAAAGTATACAGAAATATTCATAATTTTCTAAGTAATTATTCACGCAAAACTAAAGGCAAAAGTTGCAAATTTGTAAAAATATAGTCATATATACAATAAATTGGAAATATAAAAGTTTCAACGCGCATATTTCTGAAATGAGGCATGATATTGCCTTAAATCTTTTTGCAAAAGATCGGAAATTATATATGCTAAAGGATAAGCTTAATTTGGAATACATATTATTAAAATTTCTTTCGCTATTTAGAAATTAACCAAACAAAAGGTCCAATTTGGGGTTTTTGGAGAAAATACAAATTTTTTAATTGTAATAACATATTTGTTTATAAAGATATCTTAATGAAATATGCAAGAAATGTGGATCTTATTAATGTAAATAAAAGCGCGTTAACCAAATTTCAATCAGGGGTAGGTTTGCCTGAATTCTTAAAAAAACTAATCAAAAGTCCCAAAAATGGGATTTTTTACATTTATGACTATAGAATCCACATTTTTCCGAAGGCCCGTAGATTTTGATTTAAAACATTTAACAACATATTGAGGATTTTTAAAATATATTCCGCTTGTCGATTCGTGCTTTGGGATTTGAGAAAAAATGGTCTAAAGTCAAAACTTTCATATAAAATTGGTCGAATTCGGGAGGGTGTGTACCATGACCAATTGAGTTATTGGGCTTGTTTTTTATCTTAGTCATCTCTGTGAAGTTGCCTTTCAGAAAAGTGTAAAATTATTATATGTTGCGAAAGAAAATTTTATTTTAGATAAAAAAGAGTGTAGATACTTTTTCGGCTAAAAAAAACACAAAAAGTCGTCTTTTTTGCAATTTTAAATTTTTTTTTATTCAATAGATAATTTTGTTCTTTAACTAGATAGGAAAAAAACTAATAAAATCGGTCGGAAATACTAGCATATATATGAAAAAACTGGACCAAGAACATACAAAATTATGGTGCTTAAAAATTCAAACGCAAATAACTTGAAAACTATAAGAAATAAATAGGACATGTAAGCATGTTTTTTATAGGTCTTATCAGGGCCTACAACAATATATAAAAATATTTGAAATCTGACGAGAAACAAAAATTTGGCAAGCAATAAAAATTTTTTTTCAGTGGTACCTAACTTTGAGCCCCCTTAGCTCCGCCCCTGAGGGGTTTGTTGTGCCCCTTTCCAAACTTAACATTGAACACTCCTCCGCTACGCCTACACCAAATTTCATAAAAATCCAACCAGCCAATCAGAAGTTACAGATTTATTTCCAAAAAATTTCGATTCTGCCCCAATTTGCATTGCTGCACCTTATGTGGACAAAAGGGCAAAAAACTGCCTAATAAGACAAAGTTTTTGTTAGCTTCAAACAATAGCATTAACATTTTATGAAAGTGTTTGGTATCATAGGAAACGTTAGAACATGGAGAATCATAGTTAGTGAAAATATATTAAAGACGGTAAAATTTCTTCATTTTCAGATTTTCTTCACATTTAGATTTGAGTAATAATGTTAATATTTGGACCTAAATAAAATTTAAATGAGTGGAAGTATCCCAATGAAATTTTGGCATAATACAGATAAACTTGTTTTAAAATCAGGGAATTAAAAAAAACTGTCACCTTTGAAAAAAAAAAAAAAATACTCAAAATATTAGTCCGGAGAAAACTTGTTTCAGAAATTAACTTTTTTTCATTCAAATCATCACCCAGGTAAAAGGCGTGCTCAGAAAGTATTTTTTGTGTGTTTATATTTATAATATATAATATATAATATATAATATATAATATATAATATATAATATATAATATATTGTTACGAAATTGTATTGAATTCAAATATAACGGTTTTAACGGCCGGTTTAAATCTTTCTCAATGCTTCCAGACTGTAAAAATTATTAACATAGTTCTAAACATACAACATTGAATAAAAAGCTTTCACCATTGTTTTTAAGTATGGCAACACTAAATGTTTAAGCTGTTAACATTAACATCAAAAGCTCAAGTTCATCCGTTAAGAACATTGTAGAAAGAAATAGAGCTTTCAAGAAGCATCTAATACAGTGTATATAAATTGGCCGTGAGTCAGTCTAATTGGAGCGTCGTTAAGTAAAGACAAATTAACTGCCTTGGCTGTATAATCTCGTACATTATTAAAGCGTGTTGTATAAAGTGTGTAATTTAAGTGTGTGTTTATATTAGAACGCAAGTGACTATTTAAACTGTTATTGTTGTACATTTTTAAATAAAATAAAGAGTCGTTACAACTTTTAAACTACTAAACTGCTGTTATTTGTAATCAAAGTACAAGTTTATTTAAAGGAAATAAACAACCATTTTTAAAAGATAAAAACGTAACAATTGGTGTCAGAAGTGGGATTGCAAAATAATAAGCAGTCATGAAGTTTGAAGAGCTGAAAGTGGAGCAACTCAAGAGAGAATTGAATAAGTTGGAGTTACCTACAGCTGGTAATAAAGCAGAATTACAAAAGAGGCTGATAGATGAATTCAAGCGGCGTAATATTGACATCGGAGCTTACGAATTCGAGTATAAAGAAAAATTGGAAGTTTCTACCCGTGCAACAACAAGCAGCATGAATTTATCCATAATGTTTGCTGCTATGATGGAGCAATTTAAAAAAGCTAACGAAACTTCTAAAGCTAATAACGAGAAACTTCTTGCTGAAGTTCAAGAAACTTCTAAAGCAAATAACGAGAAACTTCTTGCTGAAGTTAAAGAAGCCAAAGAAACTTCTAGAGCGACAAACGATAAACTTCAGCAAATTTCGGAAGTTATAAACAGCAGAGTGGATGGCATTGATAAAAAGGTGTCCGACTTAGAGAGCTACCTAGATATACAAGCCAACGTCGTTGATAAAAAGCTGACCGACTTAGAGAGCTGTCTAGATATACAAGCCAAAGTCGTTGATAAAGTTGATAAAAAGCTGTCCGACTTAGAGAGCTGCCTAGATATACAATCCAAAGATGTTGATAAAAAACTACATGATCTAGAAATAAAGATGAATAATCTTCAATGCCATGATGGACAGTTGCGAATTATTCTAGAATCCTCTAGTAGAATAAAGGCCCCTAGTTTTGATGGCACCACACCATTTAATGTGTTCAAGTTCCAGTTTGATACAATTGCCATTAGAAACATGTGGAACGACGAAGAAAAAGCTATAGAGTTGATATTGGCCTTAAAAGGAAATGCAGCAGTAGTTCTTGAAAGCGTGCCAGCATGTAACAGAAACACTTATGATGATATAATGGAGGCGCTACAACGTAAGTACGCTGGTGAACATAAAAAGGAACTGTACCGAATGGAATTGCGTGGTAGAGTGCAGAAGCCCAATGAGACGCTACAAGATTTTGCGTTGGAAATCGAATGTTTGCTGCAGCTTACTTATCCAGGGGAAAACAGCCCGTTTTTGGACCATTTCGATCCTGAAATAAAACACGCGGTATGTGCCACACCTAAACCATCATTTACTGAAACCGTCTCATTCGCACTGGCGCAAGAAACGGCGAAAATAATTTCAAAGCCGCAAATATGCAAGGTGCGAAATGTTGAAGTTGTTGCTGATAATGAGAGAAATATAGTCGACGAATTAAAAAAAGTTTTGGAGGCGTTTAATGATAAGCAAAGTAAAGTCAGAGTAAGATGTTATAACTGTGGTAAATCGGGTCATATTCAGCGAAACTGTAAAGCACCAAGAAAACAAAGCAGATCTGCCTCGCCTCAAGAAAGTAACCGGCAGTCAAATCATCAACCATCACAAGAATCACCTTTAAACTAAAACGAGCTCCCACATTTGAGGGCCCCACCATCTCCATATCCGTAATGCAACAGAAAAATAGCAATCTTACTGCTTCGGGGTACATCAACGGTCAGAAGCACGTTTTTACTGTAGACACCGGGGCATCACAGTCTATCGTCAGGCCAGATTTAGTCAAGAAAACAATTGAACCATTATGTGGGGTAAGCCTGCGCACATACTGGAGAGCCGGCCACGGTCTATGGTAAAGTAAATGTGAAATTAACCATTGCCAACGTTACCGTCAATCATGTATTCATTGTTGCCGATATTGTGGACGAAGTCATCATCGGTGCTGATTTCATGATTAGCCATGGCATTACTTTGAATATGGGACAAAAAGTTATGATTTGGCGAAATATAGAGATACCCCTTGACGTCGGATATGAAAATAGGACTCAAGTAAGAAAGCTAGTTACCGTCGAGCATCAGAAGCTACCACCACAGTCAGAAACTTTAGTATGGGCTCGTATGGAGGGAGATTGTGAGGACAACAGTTTGTGGGTGGTAGAACCAGCAGAAATAACAAGTGATCTTGTAACAGCAAAAGCCCTCGTTAAACCCTGCAACAACAAAATAGTTCCTGTAAGAATGCTTAACCTGTCCAGCTATGAAAAAGTCGTTAAGCCAATTTCCGAAATAGGTCAATGCACTTCAGCAGAGGCAGTAATCAATTGCGAGAAAAACCCGCAACCTGCCAATAAATCCACCAAAGAACACGAGCTACTAGCGGAATATGTGGGGAAATGGGTAGAAGGATTAGCGCCGCCAGACAGAAATAAGGCCAAACAGATTCTGAAGAAATATAGCTCCGTCTTCGCCATAAAAAGTCAAAGCGATGGTAGAACGGCAATTGTAAAGCATCAAATAAATACTGGCGAAGCGAGGCCAATAAAGCAGGCGCCCAGAAGTGTTCCTCTAGCAAAACGAAGTGAAGTGAAGGAGTTGGTCAATGAAATGGAGCGGAACGGTATAATCGAACCATCTTCAAGTCCTTGGAGCTCGCCTGTTGTTTTAGTTAAGAAGAAAGACGGCAGCACTAGATTTTGCGTCGATTATAGAAAACTGAATAACGTCACCAAGAAAGACAGCTACCCGCTACCACTGCTACTGCGAGCGGATACGGAATAGACGGTGTACTTTCACAAGTAGTCGGTGGCACTGAAAGGGTCATTGGATACTTCAGCCGAAAGCTTTCGAAGCCTGAAAGAAACTACTGCGTAACGCGACGAGAACTTTTGGCAGTATTAGAGTGTGTGAAGCATTACCACAAATATCTGTATGGCCAACACTTCCGACTGAGAACCGATCATTCTGCCCTCAGGTGGTTGCTGCAATTTAAACAACCTGAAGGACAACTGGCTCGTTGGATAGAGCGGCTTCAGAGCTATGATTTTAGCATCGAGCACCGGAAGGGTTTGAAACACGGCAATGCGGACGCGATGTCAAGACGTCCCTGCAACGTGGAATGTAAGCATTGTGCAAAAACCGAGGAAAAGGAATGTATCATCGATGTTCGACTAATGCATATAGAGTCCCATGAAGATTGGTCTGTAGCGTAAAGAAATGACCCCATACTGGCAAAAATAATATCGGCATAAGAAGAAGGTAGAAGGCCAGCCCGCAATGAAATATCCGCCGAAAGTCCACTAATGAAATCATATTGGGCCCTATGGAAGAGTCTACAGTTGTTAAATGGCTGCTTATACCGCATATGGTAAAGTGCTGACGGTAAAACAGTGACAAATTTAATTGTAGTACCATCCTCTAAAATAAACGAAGTAATGAAAGAGTTCCATGACGGTCCCAGTGTGACAGGTGTGACAAAAACCTTAGAAAAGTTAAAACAACGTTTTTATTGGGTGGGTTGTCAGCAAGCAGTAGCCAATTGTTCACAATGCATAGCAGGGAAGGGCCCAGTAAGAAGAAGTCGTGGACAACTTCAGCAGTATAACTCAGGCGCGCCATTCGAGCGGATTGCAATGGATGTAGCAGGCTCTTTCCCCGTCAGTGATGCCGGAAATCGTTACGTTCTAGTGGTTATGGATTATTTCAGCAAATGGCCAGAGGTATATGCCATACCTGATCAAGAAGCTAAAACGGTTATAAGTGTATTTGTGAACAACTGGGTGTGCCGCTATGGTGTTCCATTGGAGTTGCATTCTGATCAGGGTAGAAATTTTGCATCTGCCGTAATCAAGGAAATGTGCGATTTATACGGAATAAGAAAAACCAGAATAACGCCACTGCATCCTCAATCTGATGGCATGGTCGAAAGATTCAATCGCACTCTGGAGGAATATTTAAGAAAAGTGGTCAGTGCACATCAGAAGGACTGGAATGAACACATACCGAAATTTCTATTGGCATACAGATCAGCTGTTTATGACTCAACCTCTCGAACACCTGCAAAAATTGTCTTCGGGACAGAACTCAAGTTGCCTGGTGATTTAGAATTCGGTATTAAGCCCTCATCAACAAATAAGGAAAACACTTCCCAAGAGCAAGATGACCTGAACGAACTACATGAATTCGTACGCAGACGAATAAAAATGACCAGCGATAAAATTAAAGCTAGATACGATCGAACAGCGAATTCTGAAGTATTTAACGAAGGCCAGCTTGTACTGTTGTATAACCCACAACGTAAGAAAGGACTGTCTCCCAAACTACAAACCCATTGGGATGAACCATACAAAGTGATTAAGAAATTAAACGACGTGGTGTACAGAATACAGAAAGAAAAGAGCCCGAGATCTAAAATGAAGGACGTACATCTAGAACGACTAGCTGCCTATGGGAAAAATGAATTCGTGCCTATTCGGGACGAACAGGCTTAAGCGGGTGGCAGTGTTAAGAAATTGTATTGAATTCAAATATAACGATTTTAACGGCCGGTTTAAATCTTTCTCAATGCTTCCAGACATTTCCGTTTATGTTAACAGCAGTTAACATATCTGTAAAAATTATTAACATAGTTCTAAACATACAACATTGAATAAAAAGCTTTCACCATTGTTTTTAAGTATGGCAACACTAAATGTTTAAGCTGCTAACATTAACATCAAAAGCTGTAGTTTGTCCGTTAAGAACATTGTAGAAAGAAATAGAGCTTTCAAGAAGCATCTAGTAGGTAATACAGTGTATATAAATTGGCCGTGAGAACACCATTGAGTCAGTCTAATTGGAAGCGTCGTTAAGTAAAGACAAATTAACTGCCTTGGCTGTATAATCTCGTACATTATTAAGGCGTGTTGTATAAAGTGTGTAATTTAAGTGTGTGTTTATATTAGAACGCAAGTGACTATTTAAACTGTTATTGTTGTACATTTTTAAATAAAATAAAGAGCCGTTACAACTTTTAAACTACTAAACTGCTGTTATTTGCAATCAAAGTACAATTTTATTTAAAGGAAATAAACAACCGTTTTTAAAAGATAAAAACGTAACAATATAATATATAATACATAATATATAATATATAATATATAATATATAATATATAATATATAATATATAATATATAATATATAATATTTAATATATAATATATGATATATAATATATAATATAAATATATATTTTTTGTTGATTTCGGTCTTGACATTTGAGAGTTTTACAACTTTTTCAAAATTGAAAAAGCTTGGATAGGGCTTGGGGAAAAACCAAATTTAGCTTAACACGCATTTACGTTACGATTTCTTGTTGTAAGAAATCTATTGGATATCTTCAAAAAATTTTAGAGCCAAAATTAAGGCCCGCAGGTTAAAAAAAACCTTAAAAAACTAGTCCAAAAATGAAAATCATTTCTTATTTGCTAATTTTATTTTAAGATTTATACATACAACCTTTGTTTTAGTACTTGCCAAATTTAAAGGATCTCGAAAGAATTTTGATGACTACTTTCTTACCTTAATTCAAAGTTGTTTCTTAAAATTATTATATGAAGTAAAATTTTAACTTGAATATTATAAGATTTGTTGAGTTTTATTCTTCACCACAGTTGTGAAGGGTATATATGTATAAGTTTGTCATTCCGTTTGTAATTTCTACAATATTCATCTAAGACCCCAAAAATTATATATTTTCTGGATCCTTATTGATAGGGAAACCGTTATAACGATTACGGTCTGTCCTTCGGTCTGTTGAAATCAGTTTTTAGAAAGACCTAGTTATCGGATACATTAAATCGGTACATTAATGGAAAAAAAAACGAAAAAGCATCTAAAAACGTATTTATTTTCTACTTTTCTAGACCCCTATATCTGCTAGCGACTTCGTTTTTATAAAGAAAATTCGGAATATTTTTTCGAAAGAAATGAACAAATCAGTTCATTAGTAACGTAGATATCGGTTAAAACGCATTTTTGAACTTTGTGAGACTTCTATATAAGCTTCAGGATTTGTTTTTGTAGAAATCTGTTGTAGATATTTTTCAAAAATTTACTTTATCACTGCAGGCCTTTGTGAATGCCACCACACTTTAGCGAAAAAAATTTTGAATGTTGCCTTCTATGAAAATTCCTCAAAGGAAGTATCGGCATCCTTAAAAAAATCCGGTAATAATTATTGTTTCCATTTCAGTAGATGCAAAATAGAAGGTGTATTACTCGCTTATTAACTTTCTCATTATAGCCTGGAATATTTTCAACTGCGAGACTGACGAAGCTCAAAATTATTTAGTCTAATTATTTAGTCTAATGAAGTTAATGAAGGTCGGTTAGGTTACGTTATTAGGGCAGCTATCCAGTCAATCAGAGACAGCACGCTCGGGTCCAATTGGTTCTAACTCACATGTCCATACCAACGTTCGAAACGAACCAACTCGACGCATGTATAAAAGAACTGATCCATCTGACAATATCAGAGAGATCTGACAAACATGCATAAACGGATTGCCAAAAATGGAAGTCCTGCTCCCGGCAAGAGTGGACAGTGACATGAAAGATGCTCCACCGTCTCCTCCTCTTCCTCATCTCGACAACTTATAAAAAAGTCGTTAAAAGGGAGCCCTAGTCTCCTAGCATGCGCACCAGTAATCCAGTGCCCTGTGACCAGGGCTACCAGAGTTCTCAGCCGATGTCTCGATAGTCCCATGATGAAGTTAGATCGACATTCATCATAATGGGGCTATATTTGTCTCGAGGTTGAACATACTGATTCATTTATCCACCTAACCTGTGCAATCCTCGATAAGTTCAGCAGAATTATAAATCTGCAGGCCGAAAGTGGTACTCCAACCAGTTGATCCATATCTTCACCTCGAAGGTGGGATCCATCTCTGGCTAATGCATCCATAATAATATTACCCGGGGTTCTTGAATGACCCCTAATCCAGACCAGCTCCAAGTTAAAATGTCTCGCCATCTTGTTCAGAGATGTCTGACATTCATGTAATGCAGTCTCAACAGATTCGCCCTTCATATAGGCATGTTGAGACGCTGATAATAGGGTTGATCATTCTACGTAAGTGTAAGTCGATTAACCTTTCCAGTGTCTTCAAGAGAAAGGATGTCAGACTGATATTTCTGAAGTTCTTCGGTCTTGTGTGTGAGGTTTTACCCCCATTAGGGATAAAGACCACTGTATATCTAGTCCATGACTCAGAGATATACGCACATGAAAAGCATGCTGAGTAAATCCCAGTTAGCCAGGGAGTTATTAAATCAGCATTATACTAAAGGTCAGCAGTATAATGCCCGGAGATTTAAGGGGGAATGGGAACATCATTGTTGACCTCTGAAGATATTGCACACTATCCCGTTAAAGGGAGACTTCCAAGAAAGTGCGCGACCATTAAGACATCTAAGGTCTCTTGACCTCTCATTGTCCAACTTCCACATATCATTTCTTATCTGGTTTTTAAACTTGTTAACTGAGGACTTGTAGGTAGACCAGTCTCCAGTCTCTTGGGCTCATTAAATAGAGGGCGACATTCTTTACGAGTCTCGCCTATCTCGGAGTTCTACCAGTGTGGTTTACTCCTACCGCTGCAGATTATGAGTCTGCATGCAACAGAAGTCGCAGTATCAAAATCGTCCGTTAGCGTCTTGACACAGGACTCAATATCATCGCAACCGTTGATTGTCGGGCGATTTGGGACAGGATATCATATTGTAGTGTCCAGTTTTTTCCTCCTGTTTTGAAAAGGCTTAACTCTAGGTAAACAAACTTCCAAATTGAAGTCAATGTACAAGTGATCAGAGAATGACCAATCCTTGGAGACCTTCCAATCCCTAATCATAATAGAGCCTAGTGTTCTCATCTCATCACTGAAATCAGAAAGAATGAAGATACTGAGCTTCTTGCTTGTGCGTGTAGCAGCTTAAAGTTGTCCGCACGTAGTCCACAAACATTATCGCCAACGATTCATGATTCCTGGACTAGTGCTAGCTCCTCTCCTCTTTCTACCATTTGGAGGAGCAACGCAGCAGAGGCTGCCTTACAATGGTGAAGATTAACTTGCGTTATCTTCACCATGTGTATCCTTCGGGATGATTGTGACGTTGACATCATCTTGGTCGGAGTTCAAAATGCATCCTCGTCAACTACTTCGTCCACTCGCTCAAACTCAGAGTTTGAATGTAGTAGTCTCCTCACAAGATATTACTTCCACAGTTTGATCGTCATCGATCTGAACCGGTCTGTCTCTGCCATCCCCTCGGTAGACCTGTAGGAAGATCGACTCAAAACCATAGTAGATCTTCCCGCTTTTCTCACGAAGGATCACAACCTCCCTGGATACTCCGTTGGATTCGGAAACTCTGGTCACCTTCCAGTCGTCTGTAGGGATCCTCTTGTTTGGATGGTACTTACGTTACTCGGGCCATGGCCCTAGGGCGACGTGGGATCTCTAGCACCTTACCATAGGCCATCCAAAAGAACGATCGCCTGCTTCAGGGTGCCGATTGCAGGGGGTTTCGCCGGTCTTATATCATCACGGGCCAGAGTTGCTTTTGAGGTACTTGGTGCGAAACTCAGAGGTACCTCACTGCTTCTGCTTCCAGAATACGAAGCCAGTTTTGTACATTTGGTGGACTTGCCACCTCCTGCTGTTTGCTTTCACTCTTCCTCATAGTTATTCATATTTTTGTTTTTTATAGTTTTCTTATCCATTCAATTTTTATTCCCACGAGTGTGCTCGTAATGGGTTGGACCATCCGTGCATTGACGGCGTACATGGACTGGGCTACTCGACATTTACAACCGACCCGTGCCCTGGCGTCGGAGGGGAGTTGTTAGCGACTAGTCTTCTTTAACCACTAACTAACCATTTAGGTTCTCGGCACAGCTACCAGCCACCTTAACCTTACAAGTGGTGACAGTTTTGGTTCGCGGGTAGTGAATAGACACTGCCGAAGGTCTGACAATATATTATGCCAAACCTCAATAATGAGAAAGCTACCCCTATCCGCCACCTGGGTACGCTCTTGATGACAGGTCTGTCAACTCCACACGAGTTAATGAAGGTAGTCCGTATGTCTTTTTTCTTTCTTTCAATTTCAGTCTCTTTTCAAATAGCAAGCTTTATAGCTTGTCTTTCGAAAGGAGAGTGGAAGGACTTGCCTCCAACAATAAGTTGTGTAAAAAAGAAATATTGTTGGAATATGTCATCCGGATCCTAAATAAAACCTTATATATATATATATTTATATATAAGGTTTTATTTATAATACTTTAAAGCGTAAATTATTATTTGTCAGCAAGGTGGTGAAGGGTGTGAAAGATTCGGCTCACCCGAATGTAGCGAAAGATCGATCATACATATAAATATATAAATATTTTTTAATTTCATATGTCTTTTTGCGGATTGATCAGGTATGGAATGCTAATACTGAATGTAGTTGGTGACACACAGTGTCTTCAAATCAATTTTTTATAATATTGATGACCCCTATAAATCCATATTGTGCTATTTTGGTTTGTTTAGCTTTGTTACACACAGAAAAAAACATTATGCATTATCACTGCAAAAGTGTTTCTTAAATTTTAATAACTCTATGTTCATTATAACAATATTTTTGTTTAAATTTTGTCATTTAATGTTTATACTCAATAAAATTTTTTTATGGTTGACTGAAAAAATTATATGTTTTTAAATATTTTTACCAGAAACAAAATTTTATTAATATGAAAAATATCATTACTTCTGCAGTCTTTTTCCTTGTTCTTAAACCATATTCTGTTTTTAACCCATATTAATATTATTATTCACATGACAATAAAATGTTTCAAATAAATATAGTATTTATCCTTTTCACAAACTTAGTGGAAAAGTTCATAACTTTTTTTATTTTTAAATATATTTTGTTTTTAATATTTGCTTTCCGACATTATTTCAATTCTCATTAAGTTTATATATGAATGGATATAAATAGAGAAGTTTTAGCTATACTCGCTGTGATTCAAGCAATATAAGATATTGATTAAGTACCATTAAAGGGTTTAGTTAAAAAAACATATATTTCATTTGAACCACTTATGGTAGTAAAATGAATATAATTGATGAATAAATAATATGTAAATATTTCTTTTTTTTTGCTTTTTTTCTCTATTATTTTCAGTAAAAAATTTATAAAAATAATTTTTATTTTAATATGTGATAAAATGGAATAATAATATGACAAAATGAAATAATAATATTATGAGATTAGATAACTATATGATAACATGAGATAATAATATGATAAAATGGAATAGTACGACAATGTGATATAATAAGATAGAATAATAATATAATTACACCAAATCATAACCTGGTAAAATGGGATAATGATGTAGTAAGTTTTTCAATTATATATAAATCTGGAATCATAACATGAAAAACAAACCATAAAATCGGACACAATATGACAAAATGGAATTATAATAACTTTTACTTATAATCATTTCTATTTTTCGCTGTAATCATATATTTCAATCGTAATATGTTGCTCTTAGATTATAGCCACCACAACTATATTTTTTTTTGCGTCTGGGATATGTTGATTTGCTTTTTGTGGTCACTGCTGGATTGTTTGTTGTCACTGAGGGATTGTTTTTTCTGTATGTCTGATGAATTGTTTGTTTGTTGGGGAGTGAAATCCTTTTTTTGTTGTTAGCAATTTTCGTCTTAATTTTTGTGAAAAATGGGGCATTCAATAAAATATAAATTTTTTTGAACAATTTATTTTGCAGATTTCTTTACTAAAAAATTTGTTTAAATTATTTAAATAAAGCGTAGATTTGAAACAATAACAAATTTCGTTTTGTATAAAAATCACTAAAAATAAAAATCGTCACTGATGTTAATGTGTAGAACACAACAACAAAGTACTTGCTAGTAATATTCTTAACTGTGATTCATAGAGTATTCCTCTTCCCTCATGTGACATTAAGGCTTTTTCTGGCGAGTATTCGCACTGGCATATTTTCGAGATTTATTCACTGCCATTTATACAAGAAATTCTAGACTAAGTCCAATAGAAAGATTACAGCATTTGCTTAAAAAGGTGAACCTCGTAATATTGTTCAAAAGAGTCTTCTAACGAATCAAGGGTTTGATTTGTCCTGTGGAAAATCTCTGTGCTAAGTGTGAAAATCTTTGAGTAATTATCAAGTATCGGTTAAGAATACTGTTTAACCTTCAGTCTATTACTTCGGAATCTGGAACATCGATAAAACAATTGCAATGAGAAATAAAGTCGTGTATTTCCACACTTAAATTATATATCATCGATGTTGTATTCATCATTCATTTACCCCTTGCCAGTAAAATTCAATGTATGCACTTTCTATTTCAAATGAAGAAAGAAATGAGCTCATTCTTAGCTTTAAAATCTGCTGGCCTGTCATTAAGAAAATGGACTGCTAATTCCAAAGAAATTCTTGCAGAGATTTCAATTGATGAATTGCTATGTGAGGAATTCCTGAACTTTGATGACAAGAGCACTGCGAAAATATTAGGTATCCGAAGAAATGCTAGCACAAATCCTTTTTATTTCAAAACAAGTCCATTTTCGAAATTATATAGATTTACCAAAAGGGAAACTTTGTCCCATCTTGCTAAATTGTTTGATACTAGAGGATGGCTTTCTCCAGTCATTATTCTTACAAAAATTTTGATGCAAAAAATATGGGTAGAAGACACTGGCTGCGACGAACACTTTTCTCCTGAGCTAACATGTGAATGGGAAATATTCCAGTATAATTAAAAATATATCAAAGATATCCAAATTTTTCATTGGATTAATTTTAGTCCACAAGCTGAAATCTAATTTCATGGCTTTTGCGATGCTTCCAAAAAAGCCTATGCTGCTGCCTTATATGTGCGTATTATAAAAAAACTATACAGATCTTATTTTCAAAAGCAAAGGTTGTCCCTATTAAAACCTTATCCATTCCACGGTTAGAGCTTTGCTTTTAGCGGAAATGATCGATAGATTATTTGTCAAATTAGATATTGAAAAATATTCAGTATTATGTTGGTCTGAATCATCCATTATACTTTCTTGGCTTGTTAAACTCTTCTGTTATAGGCTAACACTTGTAGCAAACACTCTCACACTACATTACATTAGAAAATAATCATTAAAAAATAATCCTGCCAATTTGGCGAGTCGCGGAGTTCCTCCGCAGGATATTGTTACCAATAAACTAGGATGTCATCCGATCCTAAATTGTCTATTATGGAAGAAACGAATTTAGAGAAAAAATCTGTGAAAGTAAACTTCAATTATTTTCTAAACTTTGATGATATTTTGAATAAATTTTCATCTTATTCAAAGGCAATGAATATGACAGCCTGTGTTTATAGATTCTATTTTCGTACACACTCAAGGTATCGCTCCAATTTCTGTAAGTCCTCTTTCGTTGTAACTAGTTCTGAAATTATATCTTCCCAACCGATATTGAGGAGCAAAAATTTTTATTACCAAAAAATTGAAAACATATTAAGATATGAATAATATAAACTTTTTTTATTCCAGCTTTGCGATTTGAGAAATTAAGGTAAAAATTGGAAAATCATTAAAAAATACGTCGAACTTGTGAGACCCCGGTTCTCTTTCTTTATCTTATTATCTTATTATTATTATCTTTCAGAAAAATATAAATATTATATATGTTACTTAAGACAATTTTTATATAACAAAAAATTAATGTGACACTTTTTGGCAAAAAAATAAAACAAAAAATCAATTTTTTCAAAGTTTAAATTTAAATGCCTATATCTTTTCCAAATTTTTCTTTACACAATTTTGTTATTAATGAAATAAATAATAAAAAATTGAATGAAATTTGGACTAGCTGCAGCGAAAAAAAATTTACTAAGGCAGGCTAAAAAGTAAAAATTTTAAATTTTTAAGCCTAATATCTCTTAACTAAGAGAGACAATATATGCATGCAACAAGATCGACCACCACCTCCTATATAGATATAAGGACTCAGGATCGTTTTTTATAAAATTTTATACCAGAGGTGTCCAACTTTGGGACCCTGTGAACCCACCCCCTGTAGATCTATATGGTCAAAGTTCAAGATTTAAACTCGCCTGAAATCGAAACAGCCATTCCGAAATTCCATAATTATTTTCATTTCATTTTTTGAATCGCACAATTTCCATTTTATTATATATATTCACTCCTATATTACGGAGAAAAACGAAAAAAGGTCAAGGAAAAAAAAATCCAAATTCAAGCGCAAATAATTTTTTAACATAACATTTTATTGGAACCAAATTTTTGCATAATTCTTTTTTTTATTAGGCCTTTTGTTTAGGTGCTTTATTCTATTTAATTGTATTACAAAAACATTAGGGTATTTTACGATAATTTGTTAAATTTATACCTATTTACAAAATGTGAATTAATTGTTTTCTTTAAAGTACAATTTTTGTTATTTGCGCATATTTGTGACCGCATTAGTTTTAAACTATAATTGGACATAAGTATAGATTATATAGTTTGAAAAATTTAGATGCTTATTCCAGCTTCTTCACCTTTTTTTTACAGGAACAAAATATTTTTTAACTTTCACATTGATAATATAAGAATTTGGGTCAAATATGAACGGGAAGTGAAATATTATGTGAAATATTTTGATACCTAAATTTTATTTTCGTAGTGTTTTATTTCGATAGCATATATTTTCAAGAATTTCGGAAGTTATACTGAAGAATTTAGGAAGTGATACTGAAGGAAATGGTTTATAAAAGTTTAGGTGACTAAAATATTTTGCAAAATCTCACATTGTGCATAAGTGAGTAAACATATTTCATCAAGCTCTTTAAAAAATTTTTAAATATTTGAAATCGGAATCGATTTGTAGAAGTTACGATTTTTTGAAACTTTTTCATACTCGAGGTGGTCAGGGAGACTACAAGATATTTTTCCTAAAGCTAGGTCTCCCTCTACAGCTCTTCAATAGATTTTAATTCGAACCGACCAGTAGTTAAGAAGATATAGATTTACTACAAGAGTTTTTGAGATCGACCCCATTGTGTGGCACCATATTATGTTCTTTCGAATTTGTTTCTATTATAGCAAGTTGAATGGAGTATAAGTTTGAGTTTTAATTCGGTTGTGCTAACTCGTATATATCCTTCGCTTTAAAAATAGAAGTAAAACTAATGAATGTCACACTAAGTTATTGTGAAAACCTGGTTTTGATGAAATAATCACATACAAATTTCTGATTGTTTTAGTTTTTGGCTCATAACTCAGTCATTTATAGATGGATTTTGCTGACTTTCTCTCTACTTAATAGGGACAAAGAATATTTACTATGGAAATTATACCTCATTATAATAATGAATATCAAGTCACTTTAAACTCTTTTCATTTCACCCTAAAAATACGTTCTATACAAATTAACTTTAACGTTTTTTTTCGCGTCACATGGGATTTTTCGCATTAGAATGACGCGTTGCTATGTACGTACATATTTACTAGGGTATTCATTCATTCGGACAAGTTATAATAGAATAGTGTATTCAAAAACCGAAACCGGTTTTCACTTTTTAAAAAACCGACCGGTTTCGAATAATTTTTATTTTCGAATAATTCGACAGGCCGTTTTTTTCTGACCTATATTTTTATATTTTCTAGTAGTGTTATTATAATAGCATTTTAACTCATTATTTGGCAATGGAAGTTTTTACTCAAAAGTATTTGGAGACGAATTGTTTATAAAAATCGGTGTCGCTCTATGATTGTTTGCTTTTTAAAATTTTCCTGAAAATTTAGAGACTATTTTACTTGGAGATTTTCCCTGCAACCATTAGATTTGTAGGCAATAGGTGTAGAAAAGCAGATGAGGTAAGAACAAACTTTTTGTCGGATTTTTTAATCTGGATTGTAGTTTTTGCAAAACACTTTTTGAAAAGTTTCACAATACAAATTTAAATGTGTAAAAGTAGAATGGGTTTCGAAGCAACTTCAAAACAAAATAACATAAGAAAACATAAGAATATTACATACATATTATTACGAAATTGTACTTGAATTCAAATATAACGGTTTTAACGGCTGGTTTAAATCTTTCTCAATGCTTCTAGGCATTTCCGTTTATGTTAACAGCAGTTAACATAGCTGTAAAAATTATTAACATAGTTCTAAACGTACAATATTGAATAAAAAGCTTTCATCATTGTTTTTAAGTATGGCAACACTAAATGTTTAAGCTGCTAACATTAACATCAAAAGCTGTAGTTTGTCCGTTAAGAACATTGTAGAAAGAAATAGAGCTTTCAAGAAGCATCTAGTAGGTAATACAGTGTATATAAATTGGCCGTGAGAACACCATTGAGTCAGTCTAATTGGAAGCGTCGTTAAGTAAAGACAAATTAACTGCCTTGGCTGTATAATCTCGTACATTATTAAGGCGTGTTGTATAAAGTGTGTAATTTAAGTGTGTGTTTATATTAGAACGCAAGTGACTATTTAAACTGTTATTGTTGTACATTTTTAAATAAAATAAAGAGTCGTCACAACTTTTAAACTACTAAACTGCTGTTATTTGCAATCAAAATACAAGTTTATTTAAAGGAAATAAACAACCGTTTTTAAAAGGTAAAAACGTAACAATATTTTAATATTTTCAATGATTATTTAACTTATAATTTTTACTGTTATTTTACAATCAAATTTTTAAAGAATCTTACAAAATCATATATATGCGTGATTGAATAATTCGAACAAACTAAAAAGTCTTATTCGAATTATTCCGAACAATTTGAATACCCTAATACTTACATACACTTCATTATTTTGTAAAATTATGTAAAACTCTAACGTAAAATTGTGAGAAAAAACTTTATTTTCTTATGCGTTTCTTAAAGTTACTTTATGTTGCATCTTTCTACTTTAAATTTAATCCTTTTAAAGACGAATACTACCATCACCAATGAAGTTGCACCCATTTTATGTTGGTGGTTTGAACTATGACGAGACAAAAGCCCTTTTTAATATAAACTTCGTTAAATGTTTGAATACTCTATAGTTACAATATGGCTGTTTTTGTTAGTATTTAAGTTTATTTTTCTACTTTGTTCCTTTTCCCTTTTTTGTTCATTGTTGTCTTTATATTTTTTTTCTGTTTTTTGTTTAAAAGTATTGGCTTTTTTTATTTAGTTTGAGTTTTTGTTGTGATTAAAATTAAAACGAAAAAAGTTCTTTGAAAACTTTAAAGATATTTCTTTATTTTGTGGTTGAAGAGTGTATACACACCTATAGAAATGTGTAGAATAAACACATACATAGAAATATATCGGTTCACCGAGTACAGACAGAAAGAAGCAACATTTCTATCAGACTTAATGAAAACACTTTATAACAAAAGGTTGCTTTCTGCACATATACAGTTTTAAAGAAACATTACACAATATATTTTCGGAAGTAAATTTAATATTTTGGGCACAATGTTCATAGTATATTTAGTACAAACACCTACGGTTACGGACAAAAAAAAAAAAAAACTAGAGTGAAGTTTATTTATTTTACATTTCTTAAAATTTCGTCAAAACTTTAACGCAAAAGAATAAAACTTTTATTGCCAAACCATCGCGAATATATTGAATTATAAACCTATATAATATATCTTTTAATATTTAATTATCCCAATAACGGTACATCGTTTCATGCGCAAATAGTCATTATTCAGTGCGGACAAAAATAGGGTCAACAGAAAATTGGACAAAATTTGTTAAATTTTTTTTCAAAAATTGTCTCGACGCTTTACTTTTTTAAATCTCAATAACGATATTAACAGTCAAAAACTGAAAGAAGATAATAATCATTGATGAACATTAATTCCCAGAACTATTTGTATCAAAAAGGATATATAAAATAGGAACTTTATAAATATGGGAAATATCTAAAGTCCAAGCTAATCCCCGGTTTTATACACTTCCCTTCGTGTACACTTAAGTGCAAACTTAGTTAAGAAATATTTAAGTAAAAGCTCACACTTAAGTAATATTTCATTTTAGTGTTTAAAACTTAAGTTGACAAGAAAATAAACTCAAAGCTTTAAGCTTTTATGTATTTACATTAGGGTGGTCCAACTTTCTTAGAATTTTTCTTTAACTAAAAATCATAGCTATATTTTATTTACTCGTATCCTAAAATGTTTTCTCATAATAATGTTAAATTTTTACTGAACATATTTCAATATTGGTTATTATTTGTTTATTATAGTTCCAAAAATATTTAAAAATATCAAAATTACGTGTCTGGTCAAACATTTTTTGATGAACCCTAATGTAGCTCCAAAAATAAATAAAATAACATTTTTAAAATTTTGAAATAATTCAAAAGATATAAAGAAATCTGCAGCTTATGAGCTGCACAATTAAAAGGGTTTGGTGCAAAATATGTAACCGCACTGAAAACATAAATGTAAATCGTTTTTTGAAAGCATTATAAAAATTTACATAATTTTATTAGATTTTGTATTTTTATTTATTTTTGTTTATTTTCAATAAATGTTTTTAAAAACGTCATAAAGTTTTCATACTTAGGAAAGTCTTAAAGCGTCACACCTAAACTGCGGTAATAATATCCCGTTCGAACATTTCGCGAACATTTCTCTGACAAAACATTCGAGAACGATAATCGCTGGCGATCCGAATATGAGCTCCTTGAGCTCAGCCGTTGCTCATTTTGTGGCAACAAATCTTTAGATCTCGAAAGTTCGTCTATTGTATCAATAGTGAACCTTTATCGATGTCAAAAGCGAAACGTAAAAATATTCGTTATTGATTCGTTTACGATATCAAAGAATTAAAAATATTACGATATTGATATTAATAAATTACACTATGCGACAGTCAAATTCTGGATGGGATGAAACCAACGGGAAATGTTATATCGGTAAAAAAGAAGTTATACGTGTCCCGGCGTTTCGCTGGGTCACGTCTAGGAATCGAGATATATCGATTTGAAGTTAGTATCTATAATATAGGGGAAATTGTGACCTATGGTGGTCTTTTTTTTTTTTGACATAACTCGAGAACCACCAATCCGTTTTTGCTGAAACAAATTTAAAAAAATTAGGAATTACAATTCCTTTAATCTGTTCGTACAACGTTTCGCTACATAAGCAAAAGTTTCGCAGTTATAAATAAATGTATGAAAAAAAATATATTTTTTGCTTAAAAAATTAAATTTTTTATTTTTAATTCATAAGAAATCCAAAACGGTGTCAAGTCCTATTACTTTCACGTAAAGTCACATAACCTTTAAACAAAATGAGATATAGATCATGAAAATCGATGGACGCGTTTCGCTTTTATTCACAATTAAGTGAAGGTATCTCATTTTGACAAGAATATTGATTTTATGTTTCAATGAATTTGGATAATATTTATTATATATTATTTATTATAATTATTAACACGTAAAATTAAAAAGTATTACAGGTAATTATTAGGTTATTACATAGATACATAGGTTATAAAAATCGATGAACGCGAAACTTATTTTCGTTTGTTTGCGCCCTTTACTTTCTTGCGTGGTGGTTCGCCCACTTGTTCAGAGTCTGTATCGGATGAGGATCTGTCTTCATCTGGAAAAAATCAATTGTTTTTAATCAGTCAGTTAACTTCATTTTTGTGACTTACCCTCGGAGGAAACTCCCATTCTTCTTCTTCATCTTCATTGTGGTACCGTTGGTATAGCAATTATCGTCTTCGATATCCGGTGACTTTGACATTAGGCTCCAAATTGTTGCCTTCTTTCAAAAGCTGAGCAAGTTTTTCTGCTTCACGTTGAGAAAGGTTAAATTCTGCTACAATCTTGTCCATTCTTGCTTGTGATATTGGAATTACTTTGTTCGATGGGACGGCTTCTGGTGTTGGTTTATAGGTGAAATCCGATTGATCCATTGTTTCAGTAGGAAAAGAAGTTTCTCTGTCAGGACTTGGAAGCGGTGGAATTGGTATTTCATCCGAATGCGGTAAAGGTATTTGTGCACTTTTAACAGATATGTAAACTCTTCGTTTAAGGCCTTTACGATTGACTCCACATATTTTGTTTGCGCAAGCGTAACAGTTGTCGGAATTGTGCTCTCTTGGATCAGTCCAAATCATTGGTAGACCAAAACGAAGTGAACTGCGTTTCCCTTGGGTCCACATGTTAAGACCATTGTAGCACGTTTTACAAATTTTGTCTGGGACCCACGAAACGCCGCGAATTATTTCGCAATCAAAATAAAGTTTAAAAGCGCGCTCTACTTGCTCAGTGAGTAATGCAGCATTTGTTGAAAAAGCTCTTTTGCCACAAACGTAACAAAATAAATTGATATTTTCTGGATAATTTGCCCTCATTTCGGTTTTACACTTTTATTACTTTTTCGTCACTTTAAAAAAACCGTACTTTACGCGTTCGGAGACACTTTCAATATTTTACTGAGAGGTACTTATGAATTCGCGCATCTTTTAAGGGTGGCTATAAACCTGATTCGTGTGCGTTTTAAATTTTTCGAAACGCTCATGACCACTCATAAATGTGGGTGCAATTTGTGTAAAAAAATTATGTAGGTAGCCAACGGAAAAAACCCAAATAATTAAAAAAGTGCACTTTCCTTTTTTCCTTTTAATTGTCCACGCACATTTATGACCGTTTTTTAGTTTGTTACCGCTACCATAAAAATCAAATAACCTTTTGTTTATTACTTTTTTTTTTAATTCTGACAATCATAAAAAAAGTCATCAATGTTTTTTCCAAGGAATTTTGAGCATATCTCGAGCAAATTTTTGAAATTCATACCTTCACTTAATTGTGAATAAAAGCGAAACGCGTCCATCGATTTTCATGATCTATGTCTCATTTTGTTTAAAGGTAATGTGACTTTACGTAAAAGTAATAGGACTTGACACTTTTTTTCCGTTTTGGATTTTTTATGAATTAAAAATAAAAAAATTCAATTTTTTAGGCAAAAACTAGTTTTTGTTTTCATACATTTATTTATAACTGCGAAACTGTTGCTTATGTAGCGAAACGTTGTATGAACAGATTAAAGGAATTGTAATTCCTAATTTTTTTAAATTTGTTTCAGCAAAATCGGACTGGTGGTTCTCGAGTTATGTCAAAAAAAAAAAAAGACCACCATAGGTCACAATTTCCCCTATATTATAGTTACTAACTTCAAATCGATATATCTCGATTCCTAGACGTGACCCAGCGAAACGCCGGGACACGTATAACTTCGTTTTTACCGATATAACTTTCCCCGGTAGTTTGAACCCTTCCCGATCACTGACCCCTACCATTTGTCGCACAGTGTTATTATCATTGGCAATAGTTCGAAAGCGATAGTTTTCTATTTTGTTTTATTTCCATTTTGTTTCCAATCTAAAATTAAGAGTTGATTTAATTGCTAAATTTATGTTTTATTTCAAACTTAACACAATATATAAAATATTAAAAAATATAGATGTATAATATTAAATTACACTTAAAAAATAATAATTAAAATAATTAACAATAAAATTAATGAAGTCATTTACATAAGAGTGGTAATATTTGAAGCATTTAGTTCAAATTTCAACTTCGTCCAGAGAAGTTATCAATGTTTTTTCTCTCAATATTATTCATTTTTATGTTGCTCAAGCCCACAGGTTTTAGTTAAAAATTTTCTGAATTAATATTAAAATATATATATATATATATATTAGATATTTATATAAATATGCTATTATGCAAATCTATTTTGACAAGTATCGGCACTACTTAACATTCTTTCAAAAATTTTATTATATTATTTTCATTAAAAATTGCACAGAATTTTACTAATGTCATGAATTTTAAAATTCAATATTTTAGAACTATGACTCAAGAATGACACTTTATTCTCTTTGTTTAAGTATTTTGCATGCGTAATTAAGAAACTACGTTTCTTTCTTCTTTAAGTAATAAATCCCCGATAAACTGAACAAATAGATAATTTCTAGAAGAATTTAGTTTATAGATTTAATTCAGAAAATTTGTATATTGCAATATCGTTATTTTTTAAATTCTCGTATATTACGCCTATATTTGCTACTGAGAAATTATCGTTAAAAGTTCGATATCGCAAACATTCATTTTTAGTATAATTGTCGATAGTCTCTTGAACTATGTAATTCTTTAAAAATTTTGTTTTCTTTATAAAACCAATGGGCTTATTGTATATTTCAATTGTATTTTAAATATATTGATTTTCGAAAAGGTTTTCTTTCGAATCGAGTTACACAATAATCATTAAGGATTTAAAAGATTTTTTATACAACAATGTTGAGGTGATTTATAATTTTTTATAGAAAAACTGTTGATTTTATATGAAAATTCCGGGTTTCTGGTAACTTCATATTTTAGATAAATTATTATATATAATTTCCTAAGCATTTTTTCTCCCTCCAGAGCTTTTTAAAGCTCCCACACGATGTAGAATATTAAAATTTGGCTTACTTGTAAAACTATTCTATCAGTTTTTGATCAGAGATTAATATTATTATTTTTTTTGTGTTAAAATGTTTACGAAATTAATATTTTAAGCATTATATAAAATGCATAGAAAATCGCTAAACTGAACCAAAGGAGCAAATTTGCTAAATTAAAATTAGATTTTTATTACCCCAGGTCTACAACTGAGATTAACGGTGATATAATATGTGAGATAACGCTATCAGAAGAGAGTAACCATTTTGTTAATATTATCTTAAATGTTAAATAAGGGGTAAATATATTCTAATAAATCCTATAAGATAACATTATTTAAAAACATGTCCTTTTTTATTTAAGAAATTACCACTTTTTTAGCACCATTTTTAAAATGTAAGACAATCATTAAAGGAAAACAATTTTACAAAAAAAAAAAAAAAAAAAATTAAGGGTTATCATTTAAACGTTTATGTTCCCCATTTGAAATTGTATAAATTTGCGCGACTTGTTTCATGAACCCCCTTTTCAAATGTTGTGTAATATTAAGGAAAGTAAATAAGAAATTTGTTGTAAGTAATTTAAACATTTTGTTAGAATCAAAGATACGTGCAATAATTTTATAATTTATAATTAGCTTAACTATAATTTTTTTAATCGTAGTTATTATTAATTTTTAAATATAAACAAAAGAAGCTGATTAATAAATGTACAGTTAAACAGCGCTATTCGGCGAGACTAAATAGTCGCTAAATATATAAGTGTTGTGAAAGTGATTTTTCATACAATTTTTGAAAGTTTACATTGCAGTTTACGAGGGTTTTGCACGTTTTCATGAGGACCTTTATTATTATTTTTATTTACTTTATACGTTACCGCACACATAAACTTTCGTGTGTGTATTTATTTTTTATTTTTTTTTTTTTGACTGTTCATCTTATACAGCTCTGCCGTTTTGTATTTTTTCTACAAAATTTGATAGGATTACAGGTTGAATCAAATTTTGGTATATTTAAACATAAAGCTTGATTTTTTTTAAGTAAAAAAAATGTAAAATGTTCGTAGAAATTTGTATATGTTGAATCAAAAGTTCTATTAGCAATGAATATAAAAAGCATTCAATACAGAAGTAACGCTTAACTTATCTAGATAAAAAGTAAAAGATAACAAGAAGAAACTTAAAGAAATATGCAGAGTTGCATTTCAGGGAAAATCTCCAACACTGTATGTACAGATAAAAAGGTTTCTTTTTTTGAGAATATATTTGTCGTTTTATTGGAGATTCTATGTCTAATCGTGTATTTACAAAATAATAAATCAACTAAAAAAATCTGATGATTAGCAATTCGATAGTTTGGAACTGTATTTTATCTTCTGTATTAATAGAGTAAATACCATGCGAACCGCAGATCTTTCGAAAAACGTGTGCCAAAAAGTTAAGTGCTACCTTTTATTCTTCTATTCCTTTATACGAACACTAGACCTAATTAATGAGCTAAAATCAGAAGAGGTACATTTAGCATATATTTGGTAAAAAATTATTTGTTTACTGGTTTTAATTAAAATTTTTTTAGAATAAAAATAGTCACATTGATTTTTCAAACATTATTATAAGCACAACATAATTTTGAATAAACTGAACTCAGAAGAAATTATTGGAGCTAAATACTGAAATATTAAATTATATTTCTTAATCAAAATACAACTTTCAAAATAAGAATATTAAATTTATGCAGAAAATGTTTCCTAAAAAAGTTTATTTTTGCAATATTTTCCCAAGTTTAACAAACCTATATTTGATATTTAACCGATTTATTTATTGATATATTTTAAGATAATCCCTTTACCCTACCTTTTATAAACGTGTTGATCTATAAATATTATATTTTCGCTATCACATTATTCTGCTACTACGCAAAATCTACTTTCTATCACTGGTAGAGGGCAAAACCGAATTTCTTTAATATTTTTAACTCTCAAAATTAAGTTTTGGTAGATTTCTATCGATTTTGGTAGATTCTTTCGAAAATTATGGTAGGATGAAAATGTTTTCAGTGGCAACACTGATCTTGTAAGATGGTTTTGTAGGGAAATCTCATCACAAAAGTCCCATAATACATCTTATAATAGTAATATTTGAATCTACACGTGAAATAATTCTCTCATATTTTGTTATGTGTAGATGGGCTGTTAAGAACAACAACTTAAACAACAGTATCTATATTTATTTAGTTTTTGAGATATTTTATCTTCAGCACAGCATAGTGAATTATGTTTAAAACAAATTTTGTGTGCATTTAAAAAATCCAGATTCATACAGATTGTTAAAAAATTAATTTATTTTCGCCAAGATATTTCTGAAATTTAATGCAATGCCTTTTCTGTAAAAGAAATTTTTATAAAAATAAGAAATTGTTTGGTAGAATTTAAAAAATTGCTAAATTTTCTATTCGATGGTCTAAGCGAAACGGATGGACTCCTCAAATTCTAAAGGTGTATTTTAGTATTTCCAAATTGAAGGAAAAACTTGTTTTAGTTTTTTATAAATTGAAAAATTAGTGATAACATACATTTTTGATTAGTGAATATAAATGTAAAAACGTCTTGTTAATCAACATATTTCTGAAAGTAAAATGCGCCAATTTAGCGCCTTTGTTGGAAATGCGGTAACGGAAAAAATGTGACTTTTGGGTTGTTAAAAGGAGTCAAAAAATTGACATTGGCAGGCTTATACGCTGTATTGTTATAATTTAACATAGTGTCTACATTAGAGAATTTATCGAGACAAACGTTAAACTTAACGCGAATTTGTGGAAAGTGGCAACAGTTGCACAAAAGCAATAATATGGTGTTTTCATTATTGTTTTTTATATATGCAGTTTGACAACTGTAGCAACAAAATAATAATCAGCTGTTTAACTAAGGATACCTTGTATATATCCGCACTGATTTTGACGGTTGTTTTGATAAAAATTTGCCTAATGTAGACACTAGATAACGTTTAAGCTAAGATACGTATATTTTCTTTTGTTAAATATGCAGCGATTAAATAATACAAAATATATGAAATGTCTAACAAACCAATTTGGATATATTTTGAAAGATGTGGCCCAAAAGCTAAATGCATGTTATGCTCCAAGAAGTTATCATGGGGAAATAATGAACCTAAATATTAAACTTCAGCAGGCTTTAAAAACATGTTGAAAGGAGTCACAAAGATCGTTGATTAAATTATTGTTTAAAATTTTAGGAATAGAGTATAAAAAAGAAATATAGCAGCAACAAGGAAATCTATTTGACTCCAATGATGTGCTTATAAATTATAATAAGTGACCTGATGATCACCACATATCTAAAAAAATTTAATTCTATAATGGATTTGATTCTGGGAGTTATGCTTTCATAGTAACAACGATAGAATCTCTAAAATGGATAAGCTTCACAACGGTTATTTGGAGTTCGCCAAACTATTCATTCTCTTTGTTAAGCTTTACAGATCATTTCATAGTAGATGAAAAAGAAAAATTAAATTTTAGCTGCAAACGTCCTCGATTTGACTGTATATACTTTTATATTTTAAGAAGATATATATAGGAAATACTATCGGAAATATTTAGTAATTTAACTTTAAAATAAATAAAAAAATTCACATAGCTGTTCGCGATGATGATGATGAAATCTGGGGCAGTTATGAAATTGGAAGACATAATATCATTGGGTAGCTAGCTCATACTTTGCAACTGGTTATCCATATTGTCATTTTTAAAGAAAAACACATACAAGAAATTGTTATAAAATGCCGTAGAATTTAGGACATTTTAAAAGATCGGAACAAACAAGTAGGTATACATTGAGAAATATCTAGGAAAAGTTTTCACTTGTTCAAAGATGTGGAAACTATATGAAATAAGACGTACTTGATGATGAAGCGTCTAATAGAATAAAAAATTGCTATACATCTTTACTCGGTAGAAAAACTTAATATTGAAATTTTAATTCACACAGAATGGGAGTTATTAAATAGCTTTAGAATGATTTTATGAGGAGACTGTAGTTTTAGCTAAAGAGATTGCATCGCTGTCTTTAGTAAAACATTTAATGATATGTTAAACTCAAAAGTGGATGAAGGTTAAAAAAATGTACCGCCTAGTCATGATGGCTTGATGATGGTTTGATAGAAACGCTTTAATAAAAGTTAAATTAAAAAAAATGTAATTTCTTTGTTATTATAAATTGCAAATGTAATGTATATTTTTAATTTATTTCATTTAAAATTACTTACTACCTAACACTCATAACTGCGTATTATAAATTATAAAAATTTTTAAATTTTTAATTTTTATACCCTCTATCTCTAGTGACTGACTGGCAAAGGAAGCAAAATATCTTGGGGTGTTTCTTGATAGTAAAATATCTTGGAAGAGGAACACTCAGGAAAGGCTTAAAAAAGGTCTCAACACCTACTACACATGCAGGAACTCCATAGATAAGAATTGGGGTCTCAAACGGATGGTAGTAAATTGGGTTTACACCCCGGTGGTGAGACCAATTCTGACGTATGGACGTCTGGTCTAGTGGGAGGCAATGAGAATAGGAAGTCGTAGGAATATTTTGTTTAAAGCCCAGATATGTGCTTCGATTGGCATCACAGGTGCCATAAGAAGCACACCTCAGGCGGTACTTGACGTCATTCTGCATCTCCTACCCATTGAGGAGGTCTGAGCCTGTTTAGACTTAGTGAACTAGGACTTACAGGATCAATCAGAATAGGACATGGCCTAAATCCGTCTGGATCCACGGACTATATGTGATTTCGGGGAATATAGGATTATCCCGAGTAGGGACGAATGAGAGAAACTATTCAGTGGAGTATCAGTGAGGGATCCAAAATGGATACAGGCACTGGTGCAGGTGTGTATCGTATAGACTGTCGGATAGTTGCAGTGTGTTCCAGGCGGAAATTCTGGAAATTCTTACGGCCACGGAATTGATAGCAGGGAACATTGAAGAGAATACAGAGGTAACTTTGTATGTAGATAGCCAAGCGGCGCTGAAGGCCTTGAAAGGACATTTTTTCAAGTCTACGTTAGTTAGCGACTGTAAGAAGGCTCTGAGGAGAATGATGAGAAATTATCATATTAGACTCTGCTGGGTACCGGGTTATTGCGAGATAAGCTGATAAATTAGCTAGGAACGGCTCAGCTTTGGATTGGCCTGTAAGTGAAAGTGGTGTGAGACCACCTCTAGGCTTTTACTTCAGGTCAATTAGAGAGTGGATTCGGGATAGAACCAATTATGCATGGAATCGTAGAACGGACTGCAGATTGTCAAGGGTCCTTTGGCCTAAATTTGATATAGCAGATACAAATCTACTTTTAGGCATGAAAAGGAAAAACCTGAAAACTATGATAGGTATTCTGACAGGTCAGTGAGGAGCTAGATAATGAGGAGCTAGAGACGGTAGAACGTATTATATGTCACTGTCCATGTCTACTACTAAGTAGGCAGAAATGGTTAGGCAGTCGATTCGTTGACGAATTGGACAGTATACCGAGGATCGATCTTGATAGATTGATAGGATTCGTCATGGGAATAGACTGGCTAAGATGCGGTCGTTTTCTACACTTTTCTTGGCTCAGCTTTTTCTTTTATTTTCCTTTCCTGGTCTTTTCTATAATTTCTTCTACAAACTCTTTCTATATACTCTACGAAGGGACACAAGTGGATGCATAGGTGCACTTCTGAGTACTGTGCAACCCTTCTTTACCTACCTACCTATCAAAGAGATTATACTGAGTTTGTCGTTCCGTGTGTAACACCAACAAAAATATTCTTGGCCCGTATCAAATTGTGAGTAGACTTAGCTATGTCCGTTTGTTGAAAACACGCTGACGTCTAAACAACTTGACCTATTCGAATGAAAATCACCAGGAGCAGAATATGATCCGTTAAAGTGATGTTTTCGAATTGATTTGGAGGAGCACAGTACCCTAGCGGGTGGAGCTCCAAAGTATGTCATTTGTTTTACAAAATTTCAAAATTTTATTTATGATTTTTTTGGAAAGAAATTTTAAAAGTAAGAGTTAATCATAACAATATAATAATTTGGCTACAATTAGGTTTTAACTTTGAGTTAAAATTTGTTAAGTTAACGGCTATAATATCATATTATGGTGTTTTAAATTGAGTAAAAAGTTGTTTAATTATGTAATAAATATTTTAGTGTTCAAAAAGATTCGAGATTAATGAAAGTTTCGTTTTATTTTAATTTACGACATCGATACAGTTACGTTCACTTGCAAACAATATTTAAAAATTAATAAGTTATTTTATTATAATTATAGTTTACTTAACTGTTAACTGTTTGTAATTTTATTGGTTTTTACAAAGTTTATTCTACTAAACACACTCTTTAAAGATCGCATTAGTTACCATTGCTAAAAACACCAAATTTTAGTTGCAGTTTTAATTTTCAGAAAAAAAACTGGTAACGTTTTTATAGTAAAAACTACAAATTAGTAAAAAACAAGTTCTAAAAATAATGCCAAAAATAATTCGAAAATTGCTAGAGAATGTGCCAGGTGCTAGATTCACACAACATGACTTGGAGTGATCGCTTTTATAGCAACATACATATGTTGATATATTTACTGTCTTAAAATTCGAAACTAGTAGTTCGATGTGTTTCAAGCTATATGCATCCTTAGAGCGTTGCCACAGAGAAAATATTTTTCCTACCAAAATGTTCTCCAAAAACCACCAATTCCTACCAAAATATACCCACGTTATTAATTTAAATATACCAATAAATTTAATTTAAATATTAATATAAATAATTAATTGGGGAAATAACTCCTTCGCGAAGAGTAGTCATCTTGAAGCAATGCGAAGACTTAAGTAAAAAGACCCATAAGGCCGTACTGGCAGGGCCATCCATAACAGAGGGGTTCATGGTGAGCACGAACTCTCTCTGACAGCGTCTGTTTTCCTTATGGGAGGTTATCAGATGTTCCCTCTAGAAGCTTTTCCATTCTTGCCAGGAATGGACTTCTCAAGGGAAGAAGTCCGCTCTATCCATGAATCTAGCGATCCTCATGTCCGCACGTCTGGTGTCTGTCAAAATCCACCAGCGTCTGTACCCATATTGGGCGGCTTGGTGGTCTGTTTGAATCCAGTGAGGTGGCAGTTCTAAAACTGCAGTTCTTAAAATGTAAACGTCCGATTGTCTGAAATGTCAAAGTAAGAAAAGTGCCCCATGTATCCGGTTGAGGGCCTCATAATCTCCGGAGACCCTATTCCCACGGTGCCAAGCTCGGGCTCTGGTGAATCGAGAGCAACTGAGGTTTAGGTTAGTCTAGTAGTGACACCGGGTCAGGCTAATTTGCGAGCTACTGGCGTTCAACTAACAGCAGGAGTTGGCAAGGGCAAAACTAAGCCTACCAAATGCGATAAACCAGCTTTCAACCAGGAAGCAAAAGCAGCGTGGTGCCTCTGAGCTTTTTGTTACAAAAAAGCTTAAATTGAACATATGTGCAGAAAATATTATCCTGTCCCGGAAATCAGTTTATATGTTTTTAAATATCTATATTGACACATTTTTTTTAGTTTCGAAACGAATCTTAACATCCGGAAATTAAAAATATGTGACCTTCTCGTCAAAAATTTACGCATGAATACAAGAACCTTTTTTTTTTTTCTTGAAATATGTATGTAGCGGATATAGTCTTAAAGTAGCATTAAAATATGGAATCTACTTTAAAATATTTACAGCTGTATGTAAAAAAATGTCTTAACAAACAGTTTTTTTTTTTATTTTGATAACGGCAACACTTGTATTTTTATTTCTCTCTTCATAATTAAAGCTGTACGCTGTTGAATATTAATTCATTCGCTTATTCAAATTTATAAAAAAATTTTTTATTGTTTAAGCATATAATGAATTCTTTTTAAAATATTATTTCTAATATTATCATTACTTAGTAAAATATAAAAATAAAAGAAATAATAGACATTAAAAACAACAAGTACGATTAGTTTTCGTTAACGGATAAAATAATTATTCGAGTAATCATTGTTTTGGTTGAATGTACATCACTAGAACATTTGTTATTTTGTATGTACTTTTATGTTTATTTTTTTAGGTTTTTCTCTAAACATTTGTCATAAAATCATACATTTAATAAATAGAAATAGTGATCTATAGAGGAAGGAAGATATAGAAGACTGGAATTGAAGGAATCAATCAAGTATTCTTTGCAAAACATGTAAAAAAAATGGAAATTAATCACAATATCACTTAAAGTAGGTTTAATGTAGCTTCATACCTACAATAAAAAATTTAAATTACCTTTGTTAAAGTTAAGTTAATAATCATTTTTGCATACAACTTTAAGGAATTTTGCTTAACAATGCTTTGTAAAGCAGTATTAAGTTTTTTTTGAATATGACTGTTAACTTTTTCAACATCATCAGAAAAACGACTCCGTAAACGCTTGGTTAAATCGTTGGTTTAACATAAATTTGAGGTAATCGAAGATTTACAGAAATAATTGATCAATTCACAACCTATTATATGTAAAAGTCGAAAATTCGGTATAATTAAAATGCTCTATGAACAATATTGCATAGTGAAGCACAATCGGAATATTTTGAGTATAAATCTGTTCCTACCAATCGAGTTTCGATTTGAAAGCAATATATAATTTAAGTTTTTCGTTCTTTAAATCGATTTTTCACATAAATTTGCAAGAAGTTGATGAAATATGCATAGAAACAAAGAAAGTCATGTTTATTTTTATTATATATGCATACTTATATGATATGAATTTTCTAACTTTAAATTGTAATAGTTTTCGATTTTTTATAAAAAAAAAAAAACTAATTAACCTTAAACACAAGACACGGTGTAAAGTGTTACTTGACTTCCCTTGTTAAGTATTTCTAAAAATAGAAAACAAACAGAAGCCACAAATCAAAATAAGAAGAACATTGTTCATTGCTACTTAATAAGTGGGTAAACAATAACAACTATACATTGCTTGATGTACTACGTAACTTGTAACTTTAAGCATATAAACAATAATAATTGAAAAAGGAGAATACAAAATAATTGTAAAAAGCTTTATCGTAAACCATTCATCTTGCTTAATAACATATAGGGAAAATAAGTAACAGATTCCATTTCTCAAAAAATTGTAAGTTAAATAGATGTGAACACCACGGTTCTTCTACAATTATTCAATGAACTTAAGCCGAAATGCAAAAGTTCTAAAAAAACACTAAAAAAGCAGATTCTTTACAAGTCAGTAAAAAATATGCAAAAGCTTACAAATCTTGCCCTGGTGATCACAGATTTTCGTTCCTCTCTAGCGTCTATAGATTTCTTATAAAATTAAATTTTAGTTTTCACTAAAAACAGAGCTGCCAGATTTGCGGTTTTAATCTCAAGTTTGGGGAATTTTTGCTGCAGAATGAAAATTTTGGTCAGGGGATTGGGGAATTTGTTGGGGATATCTAAAATATTTTGGGGATTTTTTACAGAAATTATGTAATAGTTGTATGTTTTGTTTAGTAAAGATGCTACTTGTCATTATAAAAAAATTGTACAAGTAGTCCTTATGCATTCTAACGCAAGTTTAGAATGCATATTTTCGTTTATTAGTTTAACAAAAAACAAACTTCAAGATAGCATGCAACATGAACTTCGGAAGGCATCTTAACTCATTAATATCCGATCGAACCTGGTTGAGTACAACTGAATTATCGAATGTTATCACTAAAGTTTAAACAGTTGAAGTTTTTTATTTCTTATTTCAATAACTGTCAAACAATTTGGGGGATATTATTGATAAATACCACAAAGTTGATTGTGAATTTTCACTTTTTCAGGAAAAAAGGAAAACATGTCATTTGGAAATTTATTAAGGTTTCGTTTTTCTTAATGTTCGCTTCAAATTTTACTTTTTTAGTAATATGATGCTTTATATGTAAAATATATGATGTATAAATATTTCTTTATTTATTTTTGTAAAAAATCGTTCTGGAAAATCTCATAATACTCTCAATTAAATATACTCCCCACAAAGAGAGCCTAATACATATATATTTTTATACATCAAGTAAATTGTGCGTTCAAATAAAATGTGACACATATTTTTGTTTATAACTTTATCTGCTGATAATTTATTTTTCTTTTTGTGATCAATACCACTCTGAGTACCCAAACACAATCAAGCGGCGGCGGTGTTTGCTTTCGTTGTCAAGGAAAAGTTTAAATTAAATCAAGGCATAGACGAAGACGGATTTTTACATACATTTTGTTATTGTTTATTCAACAACAAAACTCATGACAACAACAAAACTACATGTATAAAAACGTTTTTTTCCTTTTCTTAAACTCCATACATAAAAAGTATAAAGTAAAATTTCTTTCTCTTTCCATTTTATCTAATTTTAAAGTAAGCATATGTGATTTATTTTGGAACAACGGCATAGAGAGTAAAAAAATTAAAGCTTTTCAGAAACCGTTGTGAAAAAAAGATATTTTTTTAGTTGTCAAATCTTCATACATATAAAAAAAACTTTCTGTTAGCTTGTGTTTCAGCACTGAAGTCTTCTCTGTAGTACGTATACCGATAAGGCTTCCTATCAAAAAAATTAAAAAAATAAAGATGGAGTTTTTAAATATACGTCTTCAAAGACAATTTTAAGAAGAAAATATGCAAAAAATGGAAATATATATATATATATATATATATATATATATATATATATATATATATATGTACATTTAAGAAGCAAATATGTTAAAAAAAATATTTTTTTTTAATTTGTATTACATCTTAAAATACAAGCTTTGATAAAACCACTGCAAAAAATTTTTATTTATTTTTTTTTTTTTTTGATATCCTTTATACAATAAAAGTTATGGCTGGCCATTTAAGAAAATATATTAATAACTTTCAAAGCTATAGAGTTGCCACATTTTTCAAAATAAAAATGAATAAAATTCATTTTACATGCTTGTGTATCCTCTTCTACACAAGCACCAAATTTTATCCAAATTGGTAAACAAGGGTCAACATCTTTCAAATTTAAAATGGAATTACTCACTATTAAAACTCATCCAAATTGGACTTAAAAAAAGTTAAACCTTACAGTTGATTGAAAACCTGGAGCAGGAAAAAACAAAAGATCACGAAACGAACACAAAGCCAAAAAGGTGGAGTAGTTTTTAAGAAGTATTCCAAAATTTACGGATGCAAGGTGGCTAGACGTGTCAAATGTTCTGAACGCTATGTGCGAAAAGTTAAAGCCAATATTGGAATTAAAACATTTAAAGTGTAAAAAGCACCCTCCCCTGAATATTAAATTTAATTCGCCATATTGAATAATTTTAATTCTAGTTATGTATAGAGGCAAATCTTTTGATTTACAAGATGGTGAATCTAAAATTTAATATCTATATCATGTACTAATTTTTGAAATAAATGTGTAGTTATGTAAAAATATTCATTCAAAAATTATCTCTATAAAGAGAAAGTAAAAATACTTCTTAAAAGTAAAAAAAAAAAAAAAAATTATTTTGAATGTGGGGGGATTTTTTTATTATTGACTTTATTGAAACCTTTATAAAGTAATTAATTAATTACATTGTTATGAGGATTTACTTAAAAGTACTCGTATTACAACAATTAACATCTATATAATTAAATAAGAAAAGTACTAATATCATTGTATCAAGGAAAAGTTGTCAAAAAAAAAACCTTGTACATACTTAAACGTTATAAGAAATTTAAAAAACAATCATCAACTATTACTCTTTAAGTAAAAACGAGTCATAGTGATTGCTAATAAAATTTCTTATTATTTCATATGAGACGTTCTACATTTTTCATTAAATGACGGAGTCAGTTCCCTTGCAAATGAACCAAACATTTTATTTTTAGCTCTGGCGCTACTCTTTTTTAATTATTCTCTCACATTTAGTTTGTTTATACATAAAATGAAATATATATATATATATATATATATATTACAAATTTTCGCTTTCTTACATTTTTTTGTTTTTATTTTATGGAATATGGAACAAGGAATTCTTTGGAATATGGCATTCTCACTTTTATAATTATTTATTTGTGCAAAAGTGCTCTTGCAATTAATTCGTTGTTGAATTTGCACAGAAAAAACTGAATTTCAAATTCAATAATAAAATTCATAAAATCAATAATATATATATATATATATTTTTTATTAAAATAATTTACTATCTATAAAACATAATATTTAAAAAACTATAATATTTTGAAACAAATAAATTGTTAGAATTAAAAAAAAAAATATATTTGGATTAAACAAGTAATTTTATTGAAACAGTAATGGAAATATGTTTTAAAATTATTTAATATAATTATTGGATTTTTATTTTGTTTCCAATAAAATAATTTTGCAAGCAATAAATGCTATTGTAAATTCTTACTTATATATATATATATATATATATATATATATATATATATATATATATATACTTATGTATTCATAATTAAAATTTTATATAAATTTTATTTATTTATTTATTTTATTTTCAATAATATTTCATAACCTAGCCTTTTGGCCATAATCGGTCACAAATTTCTACTAACAAAATTTATGTAAATTTATGTATTATATGAATCAATTTAATGCCCAATCATTTAAAAAAAAACTTTCTACAGATAGGTAGATAGATATATAGATAGATGTGTTGTATTAGTGCAAATAAAGCACTAATTTCTGTAAAATTGGTTGTTTAGTTTTTGTAAAGAGAGGAGATTTTGTAAGAATACCTATATGAAGAAAAATAAAAGAATAATCGGATCTAAAAAAGAAAACCAATCGTTATTAAAAAAATTAGACTTTGTAATTGTATATTACCTACCGTTAAGTTAAATGTTACTTCGTGTAAATTTTAGGAACAAGCCACGATCCCACCTAACTTATATCTATAAGAACATAGAAATAAAACTTTAAAATTTCGTTTAAACAATTTACAATGCACATCATGGCAGAATTAACTTTTTTCGAAATATGTACACATATCTGTAGTTTTTAAGTTCAGATTATATTAGCAGGGGAGTATTTGAATTTAAGTGTTGAAGCCGGTTTCTTTAAAACATTTTTTAGAATCCTAAAATAAAGAACCATCTCATATACTTTCTTTCTTTTCTTTTTTTTTTCTAACATTTCTTGCTTGTGTTATTTATCTTTCACCTTTACATCTGAAAATCTCACAATAATTCAAACAATTGGGTTTAAACATCACTATTCTAGAAAATGTTAATCACCTAATAAATGATATGTGAATAATGTATAAGAATTATTGGACAAAAGAATCTAAATTTTCATATAAAATAGGAAAAAGCTTTTAGAACTTAACATTTTTAATCGTTAATTGAAAAAGTTTTTATCTTTAAAATCACCTTCGTAATGATATCTGTCATAAAAGTATAATAATTTTTTATATGGTCTTAAAGAAAATTTTATATTTTGTTTTAACAAAAAAGATAATTTTAGAAAATCCAAATAGATGGAATAGATACAAGTCCTTACATTTGTTTTTTATGATTGATTATATTGTTGTATAGTTGGGGACTCACTGCCTGATATATAAAGATGTCTTTAATTTGCAGATAATTTGTATAAAGATGTCTTTTATACAACTCATTTTTTAAATTTCTACATAATTTATGTTTAAGAAGGTCCACAAATGGCCACAGATCCCATATACGTTCCCTCCCCGACAATATATTTCTCACTTTTTTAAATATATTTAAGTTAAATCAGATGAAAAATGTATCCATAACTTACCATAAATACGTTGCTTACATTTGAGCATTTAATACATACATATCTTTTACGAAGTAATCTTGCTTTTTGAAATCTGGTCCAATGCGTGATTTTTCCCCAAAGTATTCGTTATTGTTTGTGCCCAAATTCAGCCCTACATTCATATAAATTCATAAAACCATTTATGATTTAAAAGAAGATAATGTGATAGGATATAATAAAATAAAATATGACTTACGTGCTTTCTCGTTACATATTGGCATTATCCATTTCGTATTTTTTCATAAATCTGGAAGAATAAAAATACTAATCATTGTTTTCGTAGAAACTGCTCTAAATCCCACATTACTTGCCCAAGGAAGTCTTTTAATAATTTTTAATAATTTTGTATATATTTTTTTCTTATTTTCACGGAAGTTGCCAAAATTTTTTCATTAAATTTATCAAAAAAAGTAAAACTTTGATGCTTAGTGTTATTTTTGGTGCTTAATTAATCTAAAATTTAATATTTGAACTTAAATAAAATCTATATAAATAAAGCCATCATTATGAAATTTTAGTATAATATAAAAAAGGTTGTCCTTAAAACAATAACATAAATAGATTCCCACTTTTTTATTCCGAAATACCCAAAATCCCAGTTCGAGGAAAACTTGTTTTAAAAATTTACTTTTTTCTAGTAAAATGGTCACCCTGTCGTTATCAGAGACGTGGCTTATTAAATCTTTTGCATGTTTAGCGAACGTATGTAGATATGTAATCAAGGTATTTTTTTGTTTCGGCTTTGACTTTCTTGAGCTCCACAAATAAATAATAAAAAAATCAAATTCTGAAAGGGCTAGCGGGGAGACTGTTATCCCACATGCCCTAGCTTCAAAATAATATAACATGCATGAAAATTATTTAGAATTTTGTACAGAATCCAGGGAATATTTTAGAAAAATTTCAGGACTCAAATTGAGTCCGCCAAGTTAAAAAACTAAAAAAAAAATTGTTCAAAAATGGGCCATAATTTTACTTCGGTTTAATTATCTCTTAAAGTAAAAGTGATATCCTACATATGTAAACGTATCTTTTTTATAGAATTATAAGGACTATCTATTTGTAAAATTTTTTTTCAATCAAATCATAAATTCAAAATTCATACCCGAGGTAACCCAATTTGTAGGTCCACCCTCTATCCCCTAGACCTGCTAAGAACCTGTGCTCCTCCAACACAATAGGAATATATCTGCGGATTGGCCATGTAAAATTTTATTCAAATACATCCAGTAGTTCGAAATTATTTCCAAAATAATTTACTTTGGGACCACTGTGCAATGTTCGAAGATATGTTTGCGTATTTTAATGCGCAAAAATTGCATTTTTTTACGTCAGACAGACAAGATATTTTACTTGAAAAAAGTGGAGTCCATAATTTTGTGAATTTTTTAACTAAAAAGTGTACACTCTTTATTTCAAAAATAAAATTTTCCGTAAGAATATATAATTTTATACTTATTTTATACGAATTAAAAAGAAGCTCAAACATCCAATAGGACTAAGTGCAGACCCTGCCAAATTTGACATATTTTATATCAAAATTTTGACTTTAGCCTATATGTTCTAAAATCTCAAAGCAAAAATCTACAAACAGAATACAGTTTCGGAAACTCTAGTGTGTTCCAAAGATGTTGTCAATGACTTTTTTTCAGACCTGTAACAAATGTGGACTTTATAGGCAAAATTCTAAAAAAGCCCATTTTTTGGGAATTGCGGGATTCCTTTTACAAAAATCTTAAAATTTTCTTCATTTTAAGATTTTAAATGATAAAGTCAACAATCATAGAATATTTCGTTAAGATATCTTAGCATACAATGGTTTTATTACAAATAATAAAATATATATAGTTTCTCCAAAAACAAACCTTATACAAAAAATTTTTCTTTAGTTTTAAAAATCCGAAGAACTATGTACTCCATTTTTTTCAAATAAAATATGTTCTCTAGCTGACATAATTCTTTACATATGTAGGATATCTTAATTATATACAAAATGATTGAAGTCAATATCTTTGTAGAACCAAATCTACGCTGATTTAAAATTTAATATGTCACCAAAAAAAAAATACGTTTTTTGAGTATTCAACACAAAAACATCTTCGAACATTGGCAACGAGAACAAATTATTTGTTTGATTTGGACTTTTTAACATCCATAATAGTACAATAATTTAGGAATTTTTCGTGATATTAAATTTTAAAATAGCGTAGTTTTGGTTCTATATATATATTAGTGTGATCGCCTCGGTTTTCTAACTGGTTTTAAAATCGGTTTTCTCGGCTTTTTCAAAATATTCATTTTTCGAATGTCACATAAACCGGTTTTTAAAACACAAAAACCGGTTTCAAAAATAACACTTTATTTCAAAAAACATATGTTCTAAATACTAATATTTGAATAGAAAATTTGGAAAAATTTGTTAACTATTTAATATTTATAAAATTAATTTCTTGTTATTTTTGTAAATATAATTTAAGGTTAAATTTAAATTAATTCTGTAAGTTTAAAAAATATTAAAGTGACAATTGTCTTTAACGAAATACGCATATCATTGGAATTAGATTTTTTTCTTTTATAACACCTATAACATTGTTACAAACGATTTAATTATTTTATGGAGTAGTATTTGAAAAAGGTCTACTTCGAAAAAATTGAAACACGCTTTTTTTATATATAGCCATGTACATGTTGGGTACCTAACTTTTGATGATTATTTTGTGACATAAATTAAAATGTATTTCCTATATATATATATATATATATATATATATATATATATATATAACCTATATATATATATATAACCTATATTTGCAAACCTATATTTGCAAAGCATAATAGCAGTTAACAAAATTTCAAAATTTTCCAAAATTCCAATCAAATATTAATATTTAGAACATGTGTTTTTGAAATAAAGTATTATTTTTAAATCGGGTTGTTGTGTGAAAAAAAACGGTTTCTTCAACATTCAAAAAATGAAAATTTTTAAGCATAATAGCAAAAAAATAATAATTTCAAAATACATTAAGAATAAATTTAAGTTAAACAATTTACATGCATGTTTTTATTATTTGTACAAATTTAGGATTATTATTAATATTAAAATTTAAGAGAAAGGAGAAAATTTAAAAAATTTAAAATAAAATAAAATAAAATATTTGAATGCAGGAACAGATAGAAAGGGAAGCACGATCAAAATGAATATGTAATGTTTAAAGAAATCCGGGATAAAGCATATATACTGGAACTATGTAAATTGAAATATTCAATCAGGAACAAAAAGAAACATCATTTAATAAGTGCAGGATACGTAATAAATTCAAATGTTAAAACAGGAACAACTGGTAGCATTTATATAAGGAACTCAGGGAAACAGCATTTAAGCACACAGTAAATAGAAGAAAAAGATGAAGAGACAACAAGAGTCAGAAACACACTGGAACGTCAATCAATTAAATAAATTAATATTAAATCGTAAACAGCAAAATCTAAGAGATGGATGAAAAAAAGTCAGGAAAGGAAGCAGTAACTTGGGATGCAAAAAGTTTTAAAGTTTTCACATTTGTAAAAAATATATGTTGGCAACTTTCATAAATACACAACAAGATTTGTTTAATTTTATGAAGAACACATAAGAACAAGTAACGTATACGTAATTATCTATAAAAATCAAACATCCGAAAACTTTTTATTTTTGAATCAATATGAGTATCTTTACTGTTCAAAATGTTTTTTTATTTGTTGAAAAAAATATATGAAGGGATTTTTATTTTTTAATATAAACATCCATCATGATGAAAAATTAATAATATTAAAAATAAAAAAATGGTTGATTTTTTCATACTTTTGTTTTTCTTTCAACAAACATTTTCTACTATTTTATCCTTGCAAGCAAAATAATACGAAAGTTATTCGTTGCTTAAAAGAAAAATTTTATTGCCGCAATAATCATATTTGTATTACGGAAGTTTCTTGCAAAAAAGAAGATACCGTCAAATAATCTTCTGGAAGATGTAATAAATATATAAAAAAATTATCACTAAATAAATTTTGATATAATATAATAAAGAAAAGTTTTACATCTTCTTAATATCCTAAAGCACGAAAACTAAAACGCTCACATAAAATATAAATTTTTTTGCTAAAAGACAACAAATTTCGTTAATATTTTTTTATTTTTGAACAATTTTTCGACAACTGAAAAAATTATGACTGATGATCTCAATTTCAATTGTGATTTCCAGATGATCTCAATCATCTTACTGAAAAAGGTGATATTTTGAGGATAAAAATAATAAAAAAATTAAAGTTTTGTATATTTTTTGTCGAATATTGTCTAATTTTCTTTAAAATGATAAAAATACAATATTAGAAAAATATTGCTTTGAAGTTTTTTGTCCAAACAATAAAAAGAAGATATTGTGTAGATTTCTTCTTAGAAGATATCTTCCAAATGTTTGTAGGGATATTTATTTGAATTTTGTATGTATTGTGTGAGTACATTTTAAATATTTCTTTATTCAATGAAATTGTTGTTTAAAATTTTTATCCAATGAAAAAAGTAGAAAACAGTTTTCAACTTTTGTAATAAATATCATATTGTAAATATATCATATTTATATTTTTTTATTTCGATCAAAGTGAAAAAATTAAACCATTAATGAAAATAAAGAAAATTATGATGGAAAGGATTGTTTTTCGATTGAAATAAAAATAAAAAGTTAATTTTTTTAGTATCAACAATCGACCTCTGATAAAAATTAAACGAACACATACAATTTCAACTGTGATATGGCTAAAAAATTTAAAATTATCAGAAGATACGTAATTATTAACAACAATTAAAATACCCTTCTTCCTATTCCCTTTAATTCCAGAATATCTATAATTTCTAAAAACCTGCTAATCACTACAAAAAAAAAAAAAAAAAAAAAAAAAAAAACTCACTATCATTAATCCTAGAATTCAACCCTGATTCACTAAAGATATAACATTATAATTACAATCAATCCTCTTACTATAAACATCTGGTAATTTAGTGTTCAAATCTTTTACATTCCGATATAACATTAATTTTTTTTTGCAGATTAGCAACTCTTGCCATTCTCGAAATTTCACGATGAATAAATTCTCTAACCAGTACTCCATCTGGCAAGAATGACAACAAACAATTTTAACGGCGCAATGATTTTAAAAGAGAAAATATCCAAAGGCTGTGTTAAATTTTCACTTTTGCGCAATAACGTCTGATACGTCAAATTCATTACAATGAGACCTTATAAATTTGAACAATGAAACTACAGATGTATCCGGAACGAATTAGGAAATGAAAACTGTTTTCCGAGGAAAACCGACTAAATCACAATCTGAACTAACAACCATTGAAGAAGTTTGAGCCTCAGCGGCATTAGATTGTGACAGGGCATTCTGACTTCTACCAACAGAATTAACGACATTATCTTCCAAATTGTTATCAGCTACTATTAAAGAAACGATAATAATATTGACAGGCATTACAAAGGGTTCCGAGTGAGATAACTGAACACAAATTATGACAGATCAGAATTATTGAAAAAGTTTTAAATTTCCCTAAATTATTCATTACCAATATAGGAAATTCAGTAATTAGCATCACCAAAAAGCTTATAAAAATTAATATGAATAGACCTACACCTAAAACGAGAGCACCTAAGACCATTAGACCTATCAACAATTCTATCAAAGTCTCTGCTTATAAAACCATCTCACTGAAAGTGAATAACACACATTAACAAGCGGTTTTCATTTCTAATCTTACAATTATTAGATGAAAAGGACATTTTTAACAGTGTATTTAATAAATAAAAGCCTTAAAGTATGCTACACAATATAGACAATAAAATTGTAAGATGTAATAAGTAAACAAAAACAATAAAAATAAACAGAAAACAGAAAGAACCAATGTAATAAACAAGGACCGGAAGTTCATGCAAATGTAAGTATTTTGCCTTTACTTCTATAACAGAGTAAATTAAACATCTTTGCGAATTTGCTTAAAAATTGACTTGTTAGTGCATATTTTGTTGAAAATGTTTGCCATTTTTTTGAATAATATTTAGTGTAATATTCCAATTTAAAATAATTTTTTGTGTAGAAAAAATAATTCTGTGGACTTTTGATAAAACTACTTAATTCTACATCTTAATATATTCAGAAGAAAAAAGTTTTTGATATATCTGCCCTTGGATAGCCTAAAACATAGAGATAAATACAGACTTTCAGGCTCAAATTTATCTGAAGGCAGAACAAGTTCGTTTAATATCGATTTATGTATATGAAACATTTGTTTTGCTTGTCATTTGTTTTTGTAAATCATCGAAAATTGATTAATTTTTTTTAAAGAAACTAGCAATAAGATTATTCTGTTTAAGAGCACAATAAGCTGTATAGAGCTATCCTTAATATTATTTTAGAAAAATTGATCTATCATTAAGACCACAGTCATCGAAAGAAGTGTTGCTAATACAATTTTAAATTTAAACGAAGAAACAATAATCACATCATTTTAAAATGCATCTATTATATCTTTCGATGTCGAACGGTAATTTTCTATGAACAAAATCTGTATATTTATTTTTAATTCAGGTTTTGTGTGAAATAGTAGAAAAGTATGCTAGTTAGTAAATTTTTGACAGTTATGAGGTGAATAAAATTTGCTAGCTTGTAGGGCTAGTAAAAATTTTGACAAATGAATATAAATAAATTGTTTATGTTTTAAAATTCATAGAAATATTTATATTGAACAAAATATTTGGAAAAATAACATATATTTTAAAATCTTTTAACATTTCAAACACATTACATTCTTTGAAACTCTTCATATTCAATATTCACACATTTCTTTTTAAGTTTTTAATAATTCAATTTAAATTGGTCAATTTTTTTCAATTTTCATTTCACACAGCAAAAATGAAAATTATTCTCACCATAGAAAAAATAATTTCTATTGTAGAACTTTTCTACCTTAATATGACACTGAATTAAAATTTTATGTTTTTTTTGTTTTAATAAAAGTTAAGAAATAAGTGCATATTTTATTTGTTTGTAGGGCATATTCTAATATTTTTAGCGTATTTTTTAAGCGCCTAAAGCATACTTTTTAAATGCATGAAATTCATTTGCAATGCAATTGAAGACAAATAAAAACTAAAACAAAAGGTATTCTGATTACAACTAATCCACACGTAGGCATTTTTATGTTGGCAATTGTCAAATTCTATCTCTCCTTAAAATGTTATGTGTGGACCAATAAGAAATCTATTGCGCAATCTAGCAATAATGTTTAACATAAGCTGTCAAAATTATTGTTTTTTTTTAATATTTTGCTCTTTTTAACAAAGAAATAAGTGTAAAATGGCTAAATATTATTTTAAAAAGACAAATAAAAAATAAAAATGAAAAAAGTTAAAATTTTCCACCCGTTGAGATAAAGTTGGAAATAAAAATTTGTTCCCGTTATTCTGTCGACGTTATTTCTTATGTTAGAAAATAAAAATCTCTTCGTGTAGAAGTTTAGTTAAGCACAATCATTGAAATTATAAAGAAAAAATATATATACACTTCACGAATAAAATATATATATATATATATATATAATATATACACTTCACGAATAAAAAAATGTAAATTAATGAATTAGAAAACACTTTTAAATAATGAAATCTATATATATATAAAAGAAAGTGATGTTAGTTACTATTGTTATAACTCAAGAACGACTAGACCGATTTTGATGATTCTCACCAATTCGGACCGGTCACCGGCCAGAAAAGGATAATACGAAAAAAAATTCGCGAAAAATCCGCGATAAAAAAAAAACTCTTTTTTGTCATAATTTCTTTGCCTTAATAATCATTAAAAATATTTTTTTTAATACAAATTATAACAATTACTGTTTCTGTTTCTATCGAAACGCTTACTTTTTTGTGCAATTTGTTTTCTGGTGGTGGTGTAGAATTCTATTTCCAAACGGTAAGTTCCAAGTAAAGCTCATCATTTAGTGAGGTTGTGATATTTAAAACCATTTGTTGTATTTTTGGCATTCGTTATTAAGTGTTATTCACAATGCCGCGACCCCGGAGATCTAATATTTCGCGTCGAACACGTAATGCAAGTACTTATCGTAATATCGTCAATCAATTGAATATATATGAACGAGAAATCGCACGAGAACAACCCCGTATTAGTTTGGCCCGACTTCGTACATCACAAACGCAGGAAGAAAGGCAGGCGAGAAATGAAACGGCTCGGTTAGCAATGAGAAATCGTCGAGCAAATGTAGCAATTCAACAACTTTAAAATTTTTAATCAACGCATAAGAAGAATTGCTTCAAGTTCTGATTTGAATCAAGCAGCGTTCCATTACAACTGCAATTTCGACTACAGCTCTCATCATTCCGTTCAAAAAAAAAGACATTGTCTATCCGCTAACCTTAAGATGAAGTAATAAATAAATATAAATTCAAATTTGCCTTAAATACATGCGTATATTTTTTGATTGAGCCCACATCTATATCATATTTAAATTCTTCTGTAAAAAACACTTTATAATAGGTATTCCTTAGATTTTTATTTAAAGGTCGTAAATTTCGTTAAAATATCAATTTAAATCGTTCAGTAATACAACACTAATGTTTGCTTAGGGCCAGCAACGCGGCTCGGGTCAGCTAGTAATATATAATTTTAAGAAGGATCATTATAAATCGAGAGTTACCACACTTTTTTGTATATGCATGCGGTGATCGCTTTATTTGTATATACTAGGGTGATCGATGCTGGTTTTCAACCGGTTTTAAAACCAGTTTTTCCTGGATAGATGCCGTCGGTTTTTTCAAAATGTAATTTTTTCGAATGTGTAATAATCCGGTTTTCTTAACCCAAAAATGGGTTTTTTCGATTTATTTAATTTTCAGTATTTTTTGTTATTCTCCCATTGTATTTTATTTAATAATTTTGAAGATGACGAAGAAAACAGTATTTTTGATTTAGGCTCTAATGTTTGTTAAAAAAAAAATGTAAAAACAATTATAGACCGATGTTAAAACCTTTAATAAATCGCCCTAAAAACAGAAAAAACAGAAGAACTTATAAGTGTGTATACTTGGGACAGTTGCCTTTTAATGAAAAGAAAATTAAAATATTACGAGAATTAAATAATATTCTTAAGCCTTTAGTAATTGCAGTTAAACAGTTATCTAAGAATTCAAATACCCTTCTAGAAACTGAGGGGATTTTTATATTTCTCTTTAAAAGCTTTTCAAATATTGAAAATCCATTGTCAAAAATTTACTTGAACGTTTAAAAAAGCGGATTAACGAAATTCGCATAAAAGTTTTAAATACATTATTGCTATATTTAAATACAAGAAAGTTACCCAAAAGCGATCATTTTCTCAAATACTCTTCTGCGAACGAAACCAAGGAATTTGTTTGTAAATTATATGTTTACTTCTTGGGCGAAGAAGAAAACAAGCAAAGGAAGTATTTTAACTGATTTGATATATTTAGACGAATGAAATAAAAAGTCTGAAAGACTGTAGAAATTATATAATGCTTTAATTACTGTATGTCTAACTAACACTTCAAGTGAAAGATTGTTTTCTATGTGTAGTTTTATAAAAACTAAAGAAAAGAACAGATACCCTCCAAAGAATTTAAATTGTATTTTATTTTTAAGAGATCATTTTAAACAAAATACCTAAACAATAGTATACAATATTATTTTATTGTAATTCTTCAAAAGAAAGTTGAATAAATAGTTGGTTTAAAAAAAGTAAAACACGTATAATAGTAGTTTTTTTTTTTCTTAAAAAACCGGTTAACCGGTTTTTTCAAAATACCAATAATTCGAACTATTCAAAAACCGGTTTCTCCAAAAAGTCGAATAATCGATCACCCTAGTATATACATACGCATAAATATATTTATGTATGTTTATACGTTGTTGGTCAAAAATCCACTTGACTACTATATTAGCGACGATTTTCCGAATTTGTCTAAAATAATATTCTATTGAGGATTGGTTAGGTAGTAACAATCGTTTTTTATGTCCAATTGACCACAATATGAGTGACAATGTCCTGAATCTGTAATATATAAAAATTTATTAGAACAGCATATACTCGACGCCATGCATATGTTTTCTATCGATTTAGTTTGAAATTTTTGTCAAACATTTTTTTTTATTGGAAAAAAATATTATTACTGAAAACAAACAAATTAAATCGTTATTCTGTACGTTTAAAACGTTAATCAAACGAAAGAAAGAAGTGCTTTTACGGCGCATAATTATTAAAAAGCAAAATTAAAATTTTTAAGTGAAAATTACAACAAGAACTTTAAGCAGAGAAATAGCACGCGCTAAGCGTAATTTCTTCTAAAGACTTACTGCCTGTAAGTTTTTTTGGATTTAGTGTTACTTCTTTTATAGAATATACCGAAATTAAGAGATAATCATATGACCACTTTATCAAATAATTTCGTACATATTTGCATCGTTTAAAATATACAATAAATAGAGCAAATTCCAGAAAGAAAAAAAAAAAAAAAATCAAGGAACGTATTGGATGTTATGATATATGATATATGAGATATTATCGATATTGTCTTGAAGACATGGCCAAATGGCTAGTTGTGAACAGAAGCTATCAGTGTTGTAGTTGTTTTTTTTTTCAAAGCAAGCAATGTACAGTGGGGCAGAATCAAAATTTTAGGAAATAAATCTGTAACTTCTAATCGGGTAGTTGCATTTAAATAAAATTTCATATAGGCGTAGCAGAGGAGTGCACAGTTTTAAGTTTGGAAAAGGAAAAATCGGATTTTTTGTGTTATTTTTTGCCAAAAAAGTGTCTTTACTTTTTTTTTAATCTAAAATGCAATTTTATTTTAGAAAATATATTAATTATATACCTTTCCGAAAGGAATGTTCATGGAGTTTATTTTAAAATAAAAAACGGTTCCAATAGGGCTAAGGACAGACCTGTGTTGTCAAAATATAAATGGTAAAAACCCCTAGAGTTTTCAAAAAAAAGAAAAAAAAATAGAAAATGCAAAAAATAAAAAAAGGTCGTAGAAAAAAGTGCTAAGAACAGAAATTGTTTGTATTTGTAAAAAAGAGATATATTATTTATTTTCAGGGCTAAAGCTAAAAGAACATTAAAGAAAATACTAAAAACACATTCTGAAATTCAGTTTTTAGAAATCAACTAAAATTTATGAGTGAATTTTTTAAAATTCTAATTTTAACATAAGGTATCCACGTATATGTTATCTGAATTATACTGTTATACGTATACCAAATAACATTTGGGTTAACATTTTGAAGAACTAAAATCTAAAATTTACCGAAAATTTGATTTTTAAAATCTCATTTTTATTAAAAACCAAACACAATATAAACTCGAGAATCTCGTTAATTATTGGAGGCCCCAATCGGCATTTTCGAATTTTTTTTTCTGGTCCAATTTTGTTTAAAAAATCTATTAAAATATATCTTTTATTTAATTTGTGAAACACTTAGAGTTTTTTAAGTTCAATTTTTTTGTTAAATAGCATTCCATATTTTAAGTTTTTTAAACACATTTGTTTGTACTTTTTTACTGAAGAATTTTTGGAAGAAACATTTACTGAAAATTAAGTAATTCAACTAGAATCAGCTCTTATATAATACTTATGTCATCTTAACTTTAGGTTAAAATTTGATAAGTTAACGGCCATAAAGTCATGTTATAAAGTTTTAAATTGAGTAAAAACTTGTTCTATTATAATTCATAACTAAATTGCAAACTATATTTAAAAATTAATAAGTGGTTTTATAATAATTATTTCTTATAACAAAACAATTATAGTTTACTTAAAGGCAAAAATTTTATTTGATATTTTAACTGTTTGTAATTGTAATGAGTTTTGTAAAGTTAACTTTGTTAAACACATTCTTTAATAGTAAAAAACTACAAATTAATAAAAAAAATATGCAAAAAGTGCAAAAAAATTCAAAATGAATTCGAAAACTGCTGGAAAACGTGCCAGGAGCTAGATTCATTTCTTTCGTGTTAAATGAGTTTAAGCACACTGGTACTGTACTCTGGTACAGACCCTCCCGTATTTTACTTATTTTATATCGGAATTTTGACTTTAGACGATATGTTCTAAAATTCCAAAGCATAAATCTACAAACAGAATGCAGAATGGAAAATGTTATTTGTTCTTACAGCTTTTTCAATGCCTGCACCAAATGTGGACAAAATTAAAAAAAAATCCCATTTTTGAGATTTTCCCGGTTTTTTTAATTGTAAGATATTCTTTCCAAAACTTTTAAATATTTCATCATTTCAAATGATAAAGCCAGCAATCGCTGAAAATTTCGTTGAATTATCTTAACTAAAAAAGATTTCATTGCAGATCAAATATTTAAAAATTAGAAAAAAAACTATCGACTATAATTAAGTACTATGTCAACTAGACAACAGAATTTATTCAAAAAATTCGAGTCCATAGTTTTTGTGGTTTTTGTAAATAAAGTAAAATGTTAAAAAAAAAAAAATAGTTTGTGGAGAAACTATAAATATTTTACCAGTAATAAAATCTTTGTTAGCTAAGATATCTTAATGAAATTTTCAGTGATTGTAGAATTTATGATTTGAAATAATAAAGTGTAAAAGAATTTAAGATTTTTGGAAAAGGAATTCCACAATTCTCAAAAATACGCGAAAATCCCAAAAATAGGATTTGTTTTCAATTTTATCCATAAAGTTGCAGGTCTGGAAGAAGAAGTTAACAAAGTCTTAAAAGCACATGGTGGTTTCCAAAATTGCATTCTGTTTGCAGATTCATGTTCTGGGATTTTAGAACAAAAAATTCGCACACGAATTTGCGTTATACTTCATATAACAAAATAACCCAATGTTTTGAAATGATTCTTCGACATTTTCGAATTATAATTTTCTTTTGATTTGACGCGAAAATCCCAAAAATAGGATTTGTTTTCAATTTTATCCATAAAGTTGCAGGTCTGAAAGAAGAAGTTAACAAAGTCTTAAGAGCACATGGTGGTTTCCAAAATTGCATTCTGTTTGCAGATTCATGTTCTGGGATTTTAGAACAAAAAATTCGCACACGAATTTGCGTTATATTTCATATGACAAAATAACCCAATGTTTTGAAATGATTCTTCGCCATTTTCGAATTATAATTTTCTTTTGATTAAGCATTTCCAAATTTTTGGGTGATTTTCTCATTAATAAGATTTTTTAAAATTATTATTATAAATAGTTTCTGTGATCGATGAAGTATATTAAATAGTGATTATAATAATCGACTCAGTAACTCCACAAAATGAGTTAAGGCACTTTTAATTTGGAGAACAGCGTTGGGGCTAAATTGAACTTTAAAGAAGGTTATATAAGGTTAAATGCCCCAAAAATAAGATCAGAAAAATGCTAACTTTCTTCATTTTAAAAATTATTTCTTCTTGTTCTCATTAGTTTTTGATATATTTTGAAAGATATTGTAATAAATTTATAAATAAAACATAGAACGGTACCAATCGTCTAAAAACTTCCCATCCTATATATATATATATATATATATATTTCATTAACCATGACTTTAGTAATAAAGCGCCGCATACATTCATATGTAATATTTTGTTACATATTACATAAGATTGCTTAAATGGATGATTCTGTACCAGGGATCGCAATTTCTCGGGACAGCTGGAAAATTTTAAGACTTCCCGGGATTCCGGATTAAAAACTATAATTATCATTACTTTCATTAGTTGATCAACTGAGACCCAAATATGATATGGGTCTTTGCATTAGCAGATTTAAAACAGGGTTGTAATTGTACTGAGAAAAGAAAATTTGATCAGTTGCTTAATCTACTCTTTAATCAACTTTAATGAATACAGACATACAGACATATTGTATATATCGTAAAAGAGTTTTGTGGATATAAACACAATATTAAGCAATATTGTTATTATTATTAAAGTATATACCATAAAAAATGTCGTATTTGAGGCAGAAAAATAGAGAAATTAAATAAAAAAAAAAAAAAAAAAAAAATATTTACTCAGACATCTGACATATTTCGTATATCTCTTTAAAAATTAAATTTATTAAAAATTCTCTTAAAAATTAAGAATTTTATAATTGTCAAAGTAGTGGCTGATGATCGCTTTTTCTGAAACCCTTAGAGGTGGTTCAAACTAGTTTAAACGGTACTAAATTGTTTGCAGCTTCAAGAGGGTGGTCCAACAAAGCTACTAAGGGCCAAAGCTAGAAGCTAAAACGGAACTTTTGAGGCTAAAAACAAAATAAAATTTTAGATTTAGCCTTAAAAAGGCTAAACTGCAATACTATTGGAGAATGAAGTGCCGCAGGCGAAATTTTTCATTAAATATAAATAATATAAATAATAACGTATTTTTTGTTTTGAAAAATTAGCAATTATAATAATAATAATAATAATAATAATAATTATTATTATTATTATTATTATTATTTTTTTTTTTTTTTTTTTGCTAAAAATTTAAGTATGTGTTCATCCCAGTCCTTCTGATGTGCACTGACCACTTTTCTTAAATATTCCTCCAGAGTGCGTTTGAATCTTTCGACCATGCGATCAGATTAAGAATGCAGTGGCGTTGTTCTGGTTTTTCTTATTCCCAAGGTTGGAAACCGATACCGTTATAAATACCGATACCGATTAAATACCGTTTAAAATGAGTTACCGTAACCGATACCGTTACCGAAATTATTATTTTCTAAAAATACCGGTATTCAAATACCGTTTCCCTCAATACCGGTATATACCGGTATTTTAGTTTCGGTATTTCAAAATATACTATTTTCTATGAAATATGTTTTGTAAAATTATTTCTCATATAAATTTACTTGCTTTAAGAAAGATGAAATTAATTTTAATAATAAGAAGTTATTTAAAGTAATATTTTTTGAATCTTGTTTTTAAGGTACTTTCATTATTTATATCTTTGTTTCAATAGAATTCCTAAAACGATTCGTACAGGAAGAATATTAAAAAAATATATCTTCAGTTCTTTACTTTATTTCGTCTAAAATATGTTAAGGTTTTTTTTTTTGTATATAGATTTCTAAAAATTCTTAACACAAGTCAATAAAGTGGTAGAGTGGCAAAAGTGGCAAATAATTTTACGTAATTCATATCCTGTGTGCTAGATATGGTAGGTGAGTTCGACGAATTTGCCTAAGTTACCCAAAGTTATCCAAACGCGCTCAAAATAGAAAGACCTCATTCTGGAATGTTTTTGGGTCACAATTTATTTATTTATTCATTTTTTTTTTGCGTTCCCCAGCTTTTGAGAACTTTCTACGATTTGGGAGCGTAAATTTGTAAATACTCTCGAGTATATAGAGAAATAAAAATTTTCCATAACGTCTCCGTTTTTTGAGACAACGACCCTTAATTTTGATCTATTTTTAACAACTTTTACGCATAAATTTTAACTACTTATATTAGGCTTAAAAACTATTACGTTATTCTGGCTTCTTTTCCTATATCGTTTAGATTTGGTTCTTTTCTTAGAATTCTCTAAGAGAATGAAACGTTTTGTTCGGAAAGTTACAGCCAGGACAATGCATTTAAATATCCTTTAAATGTGGACGGTAATTTTCTGTAATTTTCCCTGGACGTGGGGTCTCTAAAATGTTAACAAAAAATTCTGCCCATTCTTATCCCTCTTTTATAAATTTAAATTTATATTTTAATCTACTAATCTAATCTACACGTTCTTTTATAGTGTAATTCTTATACGTTCATGATATGAGTCATAAAGTCGATCTGGGTTGGGGAACAAGTCAATTATGTCTTAAATACAGCTGTGTTACAGTTTGTCTAGGCTTTTACATTTGTCACATGCAATCGATTTTAACATTACTCGGGAAACTTTAGCCGTCTATACAAAGATATTGATCGAGTGGATGATTTGCGAAGGAATCTTCTTCTGGAATGAACGACCTGGCAATATGTTAGCAGATAGTTACGCCATTTAAACTCTTAGGCAAAAATTATACAATTTTATTGAGTTTATTTGAATTGAAACTGGGTCCGAAGATATATGGTGTTAAATTTCATGTATTTAAAATATCAAAAAAATGTATACTTTGAACCGCCACAAAAATCAAACTGCAAAGAATATTCATGTCTTAAAGTGTTATATAATATAAAAATATTCAATTCAAAGTTTTATTTAATGAAATTTAATTGAAAATAAATAGAAGATTTAACTCTTTAATGTCTTTGCTCTGTCTTTAACAATAACGGTATATACCGGTATTTTAGTTTCGGTACCGGTATACCGATAACGATATAATTTAAAATACCGTTACCGATACCGTTACCGAAATAAAAATAAATTGAATACCGATACCGTTATCGATACCGTTATTCGTTTCGGTTTCCAACCTTGCTTATTCCGTATAAATCGCACATTTTCTTGAATACGGCAGATTCAAAATTTCTACTCTGATCATAATGCAACTCCAGTGGAACACCATAGCGGCACACCCAGTTGTTATCAAATATGCTTATAACCGTTTTATCTTCCTGATCGGGTATGACATATACCTCTGGCCATTTGCTGAAATAATTAATAGTTACAACGTAACGATTTTCAGCATCACTGACAGGGAAAAGGCTTGCTACATCCAATCAATCCGTTCAAATGGCGCACTTGATTTATACTGCTGAAGTTCTCCACGACTTCTTCTTACTGGCCAATTCGCTGCTATGCATTGTGGATAATTGGCTACCCAATCGGCTACTGCTTGCTGACAACCCACCCAATAAAAACGTTGTTTTAACTTTTCTAAGGTTTTTGTCACACCAAGATTATCAACACTGGGACCGTCATGGAACTCTTTCATTACTTTGTATATTTTAGAGGATGGTACTACAATTAGATTTATCACACACTTAAATTACATACTTTATACAGCACACTTTAATAATGTACAAGAATATAAACCCAAGGCTGTTATTTGTCTTTACTTAACGATGCTTAGACTGACTCAATGGTGTTCTCACGGCCAATTTATATACACTGTATTTCCTTCTAGATGCTTCTCGAAAGCTTTATTTCTACAAACTTCTGAAATATCTTAACAGGAAAACTAGTATATTCGAATTCTGGAGCTTTCGATGTTATTGTTAGCAGCTTAAACATTTAGTGTTGCCATACTTATAAATAATGGTGAAAGCTTTTTATTGAATGTTGTATGTTTACTGCTATATTAATAATTTCTACAGATATGTTAACTTCTGTTAACATAAACAGAAAGGTTGAGGAGCATTATTTAACTTTAAACCAGCCGTTAAAACCGTTATATTTGATTTCAAGTACAATTTCGTACCAATATGCTTATTTAAAAAATAAAAACGTGTAAAAATTTTAAGTAAACTTAAGTAAAATCGAATAAGTTCTAAAATTTTTGTTTAATTTAAAAGAAAATAAATTTTGTAATGTTAAAAAAAACTTTAATAAATATTACATTGTTGGATAGTCTTTTGTAGAAAATTTTATAATAAATGCATTAGAGCTAGAAAATTTTAATTTTTTTAAATATTGTTTAAAATTTTTCCTTCTTTGTTTTTTTAAAAAAAAAAAAATTTAAGCGTAAATTTAACGAAATTTAGAAAAAGAATTCTTTTTGAGAATTTTTCCCCCCGCCCCGTAGATTGGCCCCTGCTTTAAGGTTTTAAATGCACCATTAAAAAATTAAGAAGAATACGAGGATGTTTATTTTTCGGATACCCTTAAATCAAATTTTATGGTCTACATTTCCAAAGAAAAAATAAAAATACTGAACTAAAATTCCTATGTAAATGTTAAAAGTAATTAGTATGTAAAGAATTAATATGTAAATTAATATTTATATCCAATAAATTATTTTCTCTATTTTTTCTCTTTTGTAAAATGTGTAATGGACTTAATCAAAAATTAATAAAAATAAATATTTTATGAGTTTTATTTTAGTAAATTTAGTACGGGAAATTTATAACTCTTAGTCATATTATGATACAATCAAATTGTAATACGAAAAGATGGAATTATAATATGATAAAATGAAAACATATTTTTTTTTCATCAAGATTAAGTGAACTAACAATAAGTATTCAAATCTTAACTCCAAATCTTAATTTATGTTAAGCTCAACCACTGCCGGACAAAAAACTAAATGTAATCAAAGGGTTTAGCTTAGGCGAAGGTCTGTTGTATTCCTTCTTCTCAAACGGTTGCACCCATCGCTTCTCATTATGTTTCGAGCAAGTGGGTTAGGGTGTGCTTCAAGCTTCCTCAAATACGATTCTGCGTCTTTTATTATTTCATCTTTGACAAGAGGAACATGTTAGGTCCTTGTGAATGATTTCATTTTTCACATACCAGGGAACTGCAGATATCATTCGTTGTATTTTATATTTTTTCAACATTTGAAGCTGAGACCGTGTCCCATAATTGGATACGATAGCACCATATTGGCTTTACAATTGAGTTATAGATCAACAGTTTACAGTCTAGACTTAATTTATACCAATAAGACAGTTAATTTGAAGTGATTTTAATTTCATTTGGGTTAATTTTGTATCTATATGTGATTTCTACGTAACCCGTACAACATTTGAAGCTGAGACCGTGTCCCATAATTGGATACGATAGCACCATATTGGCTTTACAATTGAGTTATAGATCAACAGTTTACAGTCTAGACTTAATTTATACCAATAAGACAGTTAATTTGAAGTGATTTTAATTTCATTTGGGTTAATTTTGTATCTATATGTGATTTCTACGTAACCCGTCGATCTAGATGCATAAGATATTTTACTTTCGTTTTTTTTGGGGTGTAATCTGATTATCAGGATTGGGGGCACGAATCTCTCCAAAAAGTAAAGGTAATATGTATACATTTCGGTTCATTCACTTTTATTCTCCATTGCTTCAACCATTTTTCTAGATAGAGTATATGATTTTGCAAGAGTTTAGATGCTTCTTGGGGGTTTTCATGAACGCCCAGAATAGCTGTGTCATCTGCAAATGTTGATTTATGGGTTCGACTATTAGTTGGAATATCAGAAGTGTATATTAAATATAAAAAGGGACCCAGTATACTGCCTTGGAGTATAACAGTTTCAATGTACTGCGGTGAGCTTACAAAGTCCAACTCTTGAAGAACAAACTTTCGATGAGTTAAATAGCTTTCCAGCAGTTTATGCGTATTTGTGGGTAAATATTGCTTAATTTTAAATAATAATCCTTAGTGCCATACTTTATCGAAGGCATGAGAAACGTCAATGAAGAGAGCAGAACAATATTTCTTTTCTTCAAACGTCTTATATATAACGTTTGTAAGTCTGTGAGTTTGTTCTATGGTGCTATGTTTTTCTCCAAAACCAAATTGATGTGCTTCCATACGATAGAAACGATTCACTATTGGTTTTAACTTTTTCATTAATAGCTTCTCAAACAGCTTTGTTATATTAGACAACAGGCTAGTAGGCCTAGCTAGTAGGCAACTCCATTATGTCATCTGATAAATTTGGGGAAAACACGTTCTTTTTTTTTAGTATCATTTCTTGCCCAGCCTCCATTTGTATTACGTAGAGGAGGTCTACTTGTAATTGGCCTTTTTAACATAACATAGTGAGTAATTCGAATACGGGGTAGCATCTAGATTCTCCAAATATTTATTAAGTGATTCATTTTTTTAAACTCTAGTAGCTTATTATTATATTTCAACCAGTTTATTCTTATGTTAGATATCGCTGGGGTACACAATTTCTCGGGCGTTCAATATAGTAACAAAATTGGGTGAATGATCTGAAGATAATTCTAATAAAGATTTAATATGAATTAATTCCCTTGGTAAATTCCTCGTAATAGCGAATTCGGTGACATAAGGTATTTTATTTGGGTCAGTAGGCTAATATGTTGGTTCTCCGCACGAAATAACATTCAAATCTATTTTAGATGTTGTATTAAATAAAACGCGATCTTTATATATATAATTTTATAATCGCCAGCCACCAGGAAACGGGGTCTTAGTGATTTATAAAAATCTTCATATTGATTTTCTGAAATTGAAAACCTGGAGGGGGGGGGGGGTGAGTATATCGATGAAATCAATAAGTTTCTGTAACAATCATCAATACAGATTGTTGTAGCTTGAAGATAATCTTCACGAAGATCACGCATTAGGTAGTGTTTGATACGAGTTTTTATTAAAATTCCAGAGCCTCCACATGCTTAATCTCTTGGATCTTTAGTGTCATAAAAAGCATATCCATTTATACTAAATAAGCTTCTTGACGTCAAATGAGTTTACGAGACTAATATTATATCTAGGTCATGACTTTTAAGAAAATATTCGACTTTATTTTTGTGTTGGCGAATGCCGTTGGCGTTCCAAAAACTTATTTTTAGGCAGTTCATGGTTTGTTCAGTACAGCTTGCAATAACATAGATTGCATTTTAAGCATTTCTTGATTCAATTTGCTCATTGAATTTGTAAAATTATTTACCGATTGGACGAGAGAATCGATTGTAGCTTCTAGCCGTGTAAAATTGAAAGTGGGCATTTGCTCTCTTGACTCTGGGTTTATGTTGTGATTAAATTTATTCTGACGTTGATAGTCCTGCGGTAAGTATTGGATGTTGTCAGAGGACTATTGTAACTGGGGATAATTTAACTAGGGGATATTTAATGGTTAAAAGGGGTAAATGCTCGATTTCTGGCATAGTGATTTTTTAACGATTGGTTTTATACGGGACAGCCACTGTAGTTTTCAGTATGGTTTCCTCCATAATTACTATATTTTTTCAATTTAGAGTCATCTTTAGATTTACATATTACATTGCGATGAATTGTGTAACTATCCACAAACAATAAGTCTTGGTATAACCATATTCTTGACAATTTATACATTGGAATGGGCCCGATCGTTTATGTGGTTCTTCTAATATATATTTTATGTTATATTTAGGGTGAGTTTCATTTTTTTCAGTTTCATATCACCGGGTTCTAGTTCTACACGAAAGAGCGGTTGAGGAATTTTCTCCCGATTTCTACTGTTTATAATATTTTTAATCTTGAAGCCTTTGTCCTCCAGACTTATTTCGATTTCAACAGGTTCAACACTAGAGTCAATACCCTTTATAACAATCTGTAGACCCTTTAGTTGATAAGTTATATTATATTAGTTGATAAGTATATAAAATTTTCTTATGGGTTTCGAAATCTGTCACAACCTTACGATAATCGTTTTCACTATTTACTTGTATTTTGGTCTAATGAATTGTACTTCTTTTAATGGGGATCACATAAAAGGAGTTTTCACCAATCAGTGAGATGAAATTTCCAACCAAAATGTTCGAGTTAATTTCTTTTAGATAAATAGGTGGTGGTTTAGCAGTTGAAGGGTTAATTGTATCTGTTACTTTGAATGATGTCTTTTCTGAAGTTGATTTGCATAGCATAACTTCAGTCGCAAATAAAAGATTGTTGTTTTCTGCTAACTTTCTATCAACAGCTGGTTTGCTTTCATTTGTTGAACAATCATTAATTGTTAATGATAGCTAGCACGATTGACTGGCTTGGCGGTTAAATACAAGCTGTCATCAATTCTTTTATTTGCTTTATTTGTTAAATCATCATCAACATTCACAAACACATATGCATTTTCGCCATTAACACTAAGCCTTCGCTCATTAGGATTTGCGTTTAAGAGACTCATAAAGAGTGTATGAAAATACTTTTATTAACACTTGTGCTCTTTATTATAATTAAGATTACACAATCACACAAAGAAATATGAAATATATAGCACAGATTATAATATTATATAAATAGGCTTTATTTTATTTTTTATTTAAATTATTTTGTAAAAAATAATCGCGTCGATTCGCGTATTATGTAATGAACGGGTGTGATATATATTTTTCACAGATATTATCATTAAAATAACTATTTAACTCGGAGTAAAAATAAAACACTAGATGTGTTAGCTTAAATGTTTCTGGTTTAAAAAATTAAAACATAATATGATTTAAAGGAATTGTAATATTATAAAATTGATTAATAATGTGAGAAAATGGGATCAAAATGTAAAAACTACACCATAATGTGATAAAATGGGATAATAATGAGATAAAAACACACTGTTATATTATAAAATCGGACATAATATGATAAAACAAGTTCATAATATTATAAAATCGAATTCATTAAATTATGAAACCGGACAAAGATATGACAAAATGTAATTATTTATAATCATTCTAGTTTTTAACTCTAATCATATATTCCAATCATCTTAGATTATAGTTAGCACAACTATATTCTTCCTCTGTGTGTTGTGACGCAATCACGACTAAACCGCTGAACCGGTTTTAATGAAATTTAAAATATAGGTAAATTTTAAGGTGGAGGGAACTATAGGATATAAATTAGAAGAAAAAGTAATTGCATATTGATGAAAATGGTGAAAAAATTTCAGATTTTTGCACTTAAAATGAGTTTTTAATAGAAGCATTACGGGAAACATTGATATTTGGAAATAAGTGGACAAAGCTGTGTTTTTACTTTTTTATTAACCTTTTAGATTACATTCCATGCAGGAGCATTTGGCTAGTATGTAATATAAATTTTAATTTGAATCTCTTGTTTAAAGTCATGGTTTCTCAATATTTATTTAATATTTAAATATGCCTTTGATTATCACCTAAACTTGTAAATGTTCAAATATTGTTGCCCGTAAAACGAGTAAATAAAATGTGAAGACATATTTGTGAAATAAAAAAAAAAAAAAAAAAAAAAAACATTAGATTTACTTTAGATAAAGAAGTTCAGCGATTTTCAAATTAAAGTATGAGTTTAAGCAGTAAACTTAATTTTAAGTCCAAATTCCTTCTATATCACAAGTTTTGCCCAAGCCATCATCATTATATCAACTAAACCAATCTGAGACTCCATTGGTATATCAACTACACATTTACAACTATCGACTGCACTGCCATTTTTAGAGCAGCAATATATTTTTTCAAATCAAGTTCAACATCTATAAGGTGAATTTTTTCTTTATCTCCTCCAAACCCAAATTAAAAATTACAAATAACTTAATTTTACATTAAAATTTTTTAAAATGACGTCTATATATTTGATTTAATTTATCTGATTGAAAAACGACCTTATACTCTAATTACGCGTTGTATTTCAGACACATATTCTGAATAAAATTTGTTTAATATAATTTAAAATCGTAATATCACTTGATAACATACTAAAATATTTAGATTTTAAACATTCTATAGAACAAAAATTTTAGAAAAATCTAAAATTAAAAACCTCTTTAAAACTAGTTAAGGAAATTTGAGAAATATTTTAACTCCAATTATTCGTTTAAACGGCGAATATATTTTTACTCGAAATCTTGATTTGAATTTAATCGCACAATTATTTGATTTTAATTTGTCGATTAATCGAACCAACATTATTCGAGTGAATTAATACCCTATTACTTGTACTTATTTCAGAGTTTAGTTATAAAATATGATCATTTCCAAGTTGTATCAATTTCACTTGTGTTCTTATGGATACTTATAATTGTAGTCATTCACGTCATGGTGTAAAATTACTTTATATACTTAATTAAATGTTCTTAATAAAGGAGTAAATACTTCACAGATTTTCTTTGGTTTTTTTCCCCAAAGTTTTTACTTCAGTATTGCAAGTATAATAATTAAAGTTTCATTTGAGCTGTTAAGTTCCATACTTTCCAGTTAACAATGTTGTGCGTTTACTTAAATGGCAATTCATTCAAACTCCTTATAAATCCATTATATGTATACACATAGTTTCAAAATAAATATAAAAAAGTCAGAAAGAAATAACGATGAAAAAAAGAAGAAAAAAGGCGTTATTGTGCTTTCGAACAAGTGCTACAAAAACATGGTATTAAAAAGTTTGTTAAAGTATCTGACATCCCATTATTGAAGTATATACTTGCACACAGAAAAACATACTCACAAGTTCAATACGAATGTATTGTAAGTAACTAAGTAAGTATTAAATACTTTTACTATAGATACTTTGTCAGCATTTAGTATAGATTTCTTATCACCTACCTCCAAAACGTATCTTATTCGTCACTGTAAGTAGTTAGATGGAATACTACATTCCATTTAATCTTTTAAAGCTAAAAATAATGAGGAGCAATAATTCTTACCAAATTACGTGTGTTCAGTTTGATTAAGTAATATAAAAGCTTTGGAAAACTAGGCTATACATGTTATAAATAATACATATTATTAAATGCAAATATAAATGAGATAGATATACAACATGTTTTTTAGGAAGTCGAAATTAATGTGTGATTTGTGATCCAGAATTCTAAAGGGGTCCGTCCATAATTTCAGAAAATTGGCAAACGTTTGATAGTTTCAATTATACATATGTAAGAAAGAGAATAGTTTAAATAACTTAAAAAAAATTAAATATATATCCGTGGCGGATCTTTTGGCAATGTAATAGTTTTGTTTTCATTTTTTGCTGGGTATTTATTTCTTTATCTACATGTATTTATATAACTATGTATTTGTTAAAAAATGCAATAACTGGTATTGAAGATGTAAAAAAAAAAAAAAAAAAAATGTGCAAACTTTCCTATTGATAAATTTTCTATCTGTACAAATACTGGTAACAACAGTACATATCGCAATGTATGAATATAAAAAAGAAATAAGTTTGATAAAAATATTCAACAATAAAGACATTAGAATAAGAATAGCAAGAAATCAAATAAACAATAACAACAACTAAGTAGTCAGTCCTACAAAAAGTTCTAAACAACACAACAAAGGCGTATTTATGCAATATCAACCATCATAAAAATACATACATTTTTCTGTTAAAAATTGTTGTATTTTTATTTTACTTTGTGTTATTTCTTCATTTTTGTTTTTTCTTTTTTTATTATATTATTTATTTTGTGTCTTCTCTTTCATAGTTTTATATTTTCAATATGTTAAAAAAAGGAAACGACTAACACCTATATATTGAAATAAAAATATTTGAAAAATACTCTTAGTCCAGGTTCACACTAGGCGAAATATCGCAGCGACATTTATTGTTTTGTTGTTGTAACAACAAAAACAAGTTAGTCTCACTGCATCTTTTCGCCTAGTGTGAACCTTGACTTAAGCTCATCGCCAACACATACATCAAGAAAATAATGTGGTTACGCCCAGCAAGCATACGTTCTGTAATTTAAAGAAATAAAAAATAATAAAAAATAACTTTAACGCCATAATCAGTTTTACTCTTATTATTAATTATCCTTTAATTTTAAGAGGTTTACAATCAATAACAAATAAAGTTTTCTCTCTGTTCGTCACTGTCCTTCCTTTTATTCGTAAATCATTTTATCCAATATATATATATATATATATATATATATATATATATATATATATATTTTATATATTAAATATTATAAATAATAGTGTACATATTTAGAATATTAATCATACGAACTCATACTTTTACTTAGCCTCTAAAAGGACTTAAAATTTTGTAGTATGAGGTGGTACAAAATAGTTCCCAATGTTCTCAACTTAAGTTAAAGTTTAATTTATGTTAAGGCACAATTTTATACGATATTTTGAATGTGTGAAGGTTTTTGGTGTGCGCGTTGCAAAGCGTTATGTTTTTGCATTTCAAAAATGTTTGTTTATTTTCTTAAATAAACCGCTTATATGTATAATACAAATTTCTCACTAAAACATAAACATGTTAACAAAAAAAAAAAAAAAAAAAAAAAATCTATATAATTTTAGAGTAATTTCAGTTTAAATTTAAAAAAATATTTACCCTTGATTTTACATTTTGATAAAAATTAGTGAATGTGTAGGGGAGAGTACACAAGCACGTAAAATGAATTTTATTTATTTTAATTTTGTAACTTTAATTGTTATTCAATATTATGTTAAAATGTTCATAACTTTTGTTGTATAAGAGATATCAAAATACTGTTTGCATTTTGAAAAATTTAATTACAACTTTTTAGAAAAAATATTTTTTTTAAATATATGTTTTTCTTTCTAACAATAAACTTGAAAGCTATATAAAAAATAAATCCACTTTTAATTTTTTTGATAGTTTGTATACAAACTATCGTCATTCTACATAGGCAGAAAATTTTCGAGTGGACTGAAAACTAGTTTCTAAGATATGAGCTTCAATGTTTAAAATTACGTTAGAAAATTCGATTTCTAGTTATATATATATATATATATATATATATATATATATATATATATATATATATATATATATATATATATGTATATATATTCTATTACTCCTCAGCACAAATTGTAAAAGTAAATGTGAAAATAAATTTCAGTATGAAAAAATAAATGAAATGAAAAATAAATGAAGATCAAATTTATTATGAAAAACTATATGAAAATTTCAACACTTTCGTTCATATCTCATTTAATAATATTCTAAATATTATTAAATTTTTAAAAATACATATCCAAAATAGAAAATCGTATTATACAACAGAAGTTATTGCCATTTTAACATAAATTTTAATAACTTTAAAGTTTTCAAAATTAAAATAAATAAAATTCGTATTACGAGCTTGCGTACCCTCCTCTACACATTCAACAAATTTATATCAAATTCGAAAATCAAGGTCAAACATTTTTTAAATTTAAATTGGAATTACACTATAGCGAGTAGAACTCTCCTGAATAATTGATATAAACTGCAAGTAAGAGATTTTGCTCAATTATGGGTGTTTTCACTTAATTGTGGTTAAAATCAAGAGGTTTATTTTTTTTCGTAGCATTGCCAGCTTTACGATAAAGGGTGATAAAATTTTTTTGCAGTTTTCATTTTTTAAAAGAACTTTTAGGAAAACATAAAAAAAATTTGTGAATTAGCCTTTTTAAGGCTAAATCTAGCCTTTTCTGATTCTTAAAATTGCCTTAGGAAGGCTTAAATATTGGTAGAAGAAGAAGATTTATTTTTTCAAAATCATAAATTTCAGCTTCTCTGTATATTTATTCGCCTGCGGCGCTTTATTCCCCAAATTAAAAATATCTTAATATACTACATTAATCATAGAAACAATACGTAAATATAATTTAAAAAAATCTTATAAGACACAAAAATTTGGAAATGCTTCATGACAAAGGTGTTATACTTCAAAATAACGAAAAAAATCACTTAAAAACATTGGGTCATTTCTCATATGAATTATAGCAAAATTTGTATGGGAATTCTTTGGAATATTTTTCATTGGGTCATTTTGCTGTCACTTTTATATTTTATCAATTTATTACAATATTTTTAAAAAATTTAAAAGCTAATGGGAATTAGGAAAAATAAGTTTTTAGATTAGAAAATTTTAAAGTTTTCTCTGGCCTTATTTTTTGTGAAATTTAGCCTTTCCTGAACATTTTTAAAGCTTAATTTAGCCTCTTTTTTCTCATCTCCTGCCAATACCGTTTTTGAATAAATCCCAAACTTGAAGAAAATTTTTGTCTTCATCTTTTGGTATTTCACTTATCTAAATCGTACAAATCGGTTCTTGAGTTATGGTGAAATATGCTCGTGTAATCGTCTAAATAAGAGAGAAATATTAGACATGCCCTTCAAAAAAAAAAAAAAAAAAAAAAAAAAAAAAACAAAGCTGATTCGTGTTCAACACGTCAAATTCCATATTATCCAACAGTATCTGTTTAATGGATAAAAAAGAAAAAATTTTCTTGCCGACCAGTGTAATCGAAAGCGTCATATTATGGCTAGAATTTATAGTTGCTGGTTATGTTTGAGTGAGCCAACATAATATGAATAAAGTATATTAACAAAAATATATAGGTAATTATCAAAATTTTTTTATTTTAGGTCTTAAAAAAAAGTTATAGAGGTCTTAAGTTGAAAATATAAATATGTTTACAAATAAGAAGTTTATGTATAATTTTGGTAAAAGTAACACGTAATAACAAAGCCTACTGAGTTCAAATTCAAATAAAATTTATTATATTTTCAATGTTTGATGGTGTTAGTGCGGCATATAATTTTAAATATATTCTTTACAATAAAAATCGGGATTTTTAAAGATTTTGCGAAAAATGTTGATCGAATTTAAGATATTTATCCATATATAACACAAAAATATATTTTGTTAGAGTTTATTACAAAAAATGTTATTTAATATTGTGATCCTTTTTTAACTAAAAAAAAAAATTATTTTGGTCCATAAAATTTACATCTTTCCAAATTTTTTGATGTACCTCTTTACTTCCGTTAGGCATTACAAACACTACCAATTTATGCCAATTTATAGATCCGATCAACTATATTTATCACAGTTCTTATATCTATATATCTGATTTGTAAAAATTGCAATTTTCTTTATAAAAATAGAAAAAGCAAAAAGTGCAATTTTTCGGTAATTTTCAATTCATAAAATTTTGTATTAAATTTATTTTTAATGCTCCCGCGTAAGTTCACGCAATAATCCAAGCTATTCTATATGAAACTGTGAATGTGCCTCGCGAAAAACTGACTTTTTGAAAAATTTTCGCTCTTAATTCCAAACTTTGAGACTATCTACTAAGTTGACTATTTCGGGCACATCAACTAAAGTCTCATTAGTTAATATAAGAACGATGGGATCAGAAAGTATAAACGAGTGAACAAAAAGTATAGAAGTATGGGAAAAAGTTAAGTAATTTTTATCCCTATTTCCAAGTTTTTGAACTTTGAACACAAATCACGATTATAAAATGAAACCTATTTATTAGTTTTGTGTCTTTTCAGTTCAGATCTGTAACCCATTTACTTAAAATAATATTACCACAAAACTTATTAAGGATTAAAATCAGTTTCAGCCAGGTTAAACATTTTTGATAATATGAAACACAATCGTGATATATTTGTACTACAACCACATTATGGTTATGCATGAAGTGAATTTATGTATATAACCGTAAAATGGTTGAGACGTAAAAAAATGTGTTTCAACATAATTTAACATAACAATATATGGCTGAGGCACAATAAAACTCAACTCTATTAAATTTGAGCTGCAACCATATTTTTTTTCTATATGAACTCGGAATCATATATATAACAATGATATGGTTGAGACACAGCAAAAATATGGTTGTACACCACTTACGAAGATGGTGAGAACTAGGCATTACTAAAAATTAGTTGTTCAACATTTTTATATACATATGGTGCTTGACACATGTGGCATACGTTTGGATAGATAAAATTATTTTCTATATAGAGTTTGACTATAAGAGCCACAGTATATACCACCTTGTAAATAGTATTTCTACAAAAATATTCTTTATTGTTTGCTGAGGACAATAATGTTATTCACATAATATCTTAAATTATATAACAGTAGGTTTAAACATTTATATTGGAAATTAATTGTAAACAACACAATCAGATACAAACATACTGTTATCAACGATGTTAAAGGTTCTGCATAATTCATATATATTAAAATACACAATTAAACTACATACAGGCTGTTTCTGATTTGTTATGCAATTTTTATTCATATTATCTGTAAGTTTATTTAAATATTTTTGTTATGGATTTCGCAAATCAGTTTTTAGATCAGTTTTCGAAGATGAACTATTATTGCATTTCATTCCTTGCGTATTATGCATTTAAAATATTTTTACAATGTAAAACACTTATGTAATTATTTATAGGTATCTAATTTAATTCTAATTAATTTACAATTTATATTTAAAAAACTTTTAAAGTAGTTCCAAGGGATATAATATGTTTATGATTTTTTTAATTTATGTATGCAAATGAATTTTTAATTTCTTTCTTAAACCTAATAAAATTGCAATTTTTTGAACTTACGAAAACTTTCAATGTATGCATTCACCATGCATTTATTACTCCTTGTGTAAGTCTTTTTTTGCTGGGTATGGGCAAAAACACAAAACTTTTAAAATTCGACTAAAATTTTTCTCGGCCTTTTTTTCTTGACACATTCAGAGCGTTTTGAAGAAACAAAAAGTCACACTTCAGAGTTTAAATTCCGTTGGCGTGAATCAATTTCACGAGGGGCGCTAAAGTTATCGTGGTTTAAAATAGAAAATTTAAAAATATTCTAAAAATTTAAAATTTTACTGTATACATTATAATTCGACACATTAATAAATCTTATGAAAGTCTGACATGTTATCATTATTAGCTGATTACACATGATTATATATATATATATATATATATATATATATATCCTTTTATATATATATCCTTTTATATATATATATCCTTTTAGCCAAAATTGATTTATTTTGACAGATTAAAAAAATTAACATGCAGCATGTCATCAAATGTGTTTTATATAATTCGAAGATTTTATGACCCAAAAATGCTGAAGTAAAATCTGAAAACTACGTCAAATTTTCAAAAGCCTTTACCATTTTTAAAATTAAATATTAATACATATATTCTACAATAACCTTGCTTGTGGTTGTTGTGGCAACCACATATGCTTCTGTTACTGTTATTGTTATTATTATTATTATTATTATTATTATTATTATTATTATTACTATTATTATTATTACTCACTACATTGTTAAGAGAAGAAGGTCGTTTATAGTGAGTTTTGCAGTTGAGAATTTGAAGTTTCTGTAATCGTGATATCTTTGGTATAAATTTCATGATATATGATAGATATAGTATATGACCTCAATTTAGACCCCCAAGCTGAATAACTTTCGAAGATAGAATACATTTTTAACTTCCAGTGCGAGTACTTGTTTTCTTTGAAATATTAAAAAATAATTTAAAATTTGCAATTTTCTGATAAATGCTTTGATCGCAACAGAAGTTTAATGGTCATTAATAAACTTGTAAATGAATGTATTAAATACTTAAAAAATATATTTCGTTACATGTTTTAGCATTAAAATGACTAATGGCTAGCTCAAATGTGCACAAAACTCTCTTAAAGGAGGTTCAAACCCAGTCATTTTACCTCAGGACCGTAGCAACTATTATTTTAGATAAAATGCAGACAAACTCAGAAACTATAAAAATTTAACAAACAACACACTAACACAGAGGGAGAAAGATGACATTCTCCGGCTGCCCATCCCAACCATGGTCACTTCATTTTCCACTTCGATTTTTTTTAGTGACCCCATTAACCGCTCAAAACACTCCGCTTTCACTTTCTATTTTCCCACCCCTTTAAATGATAAGCTTAAGCAATCATGTCTTTTTTTCTACATTAAAATTCACATTTTATTAATAAAGCGTGATCCATTTCGAGGTTCCCTACTTTTTTAAAGAAAAAAAAAAAAAAAAAACACAGAAAATTCAAATTTAATGAGGAATGTTTATCATTTGAAAGAACATTCTTTGGCATTTATTTTTTGAAGATTATGTCTATCAAATGTTGGCCGTAGCTACGTCGCAGATGGTCCATCCGTTGAGTCCAATTTTCGATGACTCGTTCGAGCATTTCGGCTGGTAACCGGCGAATGACACGCGTGATGTTTTCCCCCAAGGCCTGAATCGAAGCGGTTTTGTCCGCATAAACTTCAGACTTTACATATCCCCACAGGAAAAAGTCTAACGGTGTGATATCACATGATCTTGGTGGCCAATCGACCGACCCAAAACGTGAGATTATGTGCTCACCGAAGTGTTCTCTCAATAAATCCATTGATTGATGCGATGTGTGGGAAGTGGAGCCGTCTTGCTGAAACCAAATGTCGCCGAGATCACGAGCTTCAATTTTAGGCATCAAATAGTCGGTTATCATGGCACGATAATGGTCGCCATTGACGGTTACGTACGCATTTAGCGGCATCATTTTTAAAGAAATATGGACCGATGATTCCACCGGGCCACAAACCACACCAAACCGTTGTTTTTTCTGGAAGAAGTGGCAGTTCTTGAATCTCCTCAAGTTGCTCTTCGTCCCAAATGCGGCAATTTTATTTGTTTACATACCCATTGAGCCAGAAATGGGAATCATTGCCGAACAAAATTTGCCTCGAAAACGTCGGATCTTCTTGGAACTTTTCAAGAGCCCGTAGAGCGGAGCGATGTCGCTTGGGAAGGTCGAGCGGCTTCAGTTGTTGCACAAGCTGTATTTTGTACGCTTTCAATTTAAGATCTCGACGTAAAATGCTCCAAGTCATTCCATACGTCCGTCCGAGTTGCTGCGAACGGCGCCGAATCGAAGATCTTCGTGTACACTCTCAGCTCAATAATGAATGCTGGGTCTCAAAATGGGCGATGATGTTGCGATTAGTACGCTCAGTAGGCCGACTATGTTGACCATAAGTTGAGCGAAGTGCACGAAACACATTCCTCACAGGACGTGAATTTTCGTAATAAAGTTGAACGATTTGTAAACGTTGTTCAGGCGTAAGTCTTTCCGTTATGAAATGCCAAACAATACTAAACAAAAATAACATGACAGCATGACACGACTCACACGTGATCTGTCAAAAAAGGCTATTGAAAAAAGATCTCTACTTGAATCACGCATTTTTATTTAAGTAAAATCTGTCTTTCTTCTTATATATTTCTTTTATATATATTTATGTGATAACTTTAAAAATAATCTTAATATAAATCTTAATTGAATTTTTAAAAAAGGCCTTTAGACCATATAAAATGAATCCTGGGTTTCAGGTTAATTTTTAATCACAAAACAAAATTTCTAGCTATTTTCTTTTAATTATTCAAATACTTATATATCGTTATAACTAAAAAAAAATAATAATATAAATGATCTAAACTAAAAAAGGAAACCAAATTATCTGTGAGTCTCAGATAAGTTATAGTGCGTTTTTACACACCACCGGATATAAGATTTTTTTTATATATATATTATTTTTATTTCCTATCCTCGGACCTATTCATACAATATTTGACAGTTTATTTTAATTATTTAATATTTTTTTCAATTCAAAATTTTATTTATTTTATCCCCTTTTGATTGCCTAGATTTGAGAGAGCTCTCGAAAACCTACAGGAATTTATGTCACGGCCTATACGTAGTAAAACTAAATATTGTATCAAAATTTCCTAGGATAAAAAAATCTTCAATACTCCGATAATTTGATCTATGCCTTAAAAATAATTTTATATATAAAAAAGTGATTTGACAGAAAAAAATACGCTTATACAATACATACATTTAACAAAAAAATTCTTAAACTCTATTCTCAACACTACAAATAAGACTATACTAAACGATATAATTTCCTATTGCTATCCTTTGCCAGTTTGTTTATTTTTTCCAAATTTTTGAACGTGTAATTAAGTCTGTAGCACTTCTAATGACCTTCTTAATTGCATTAAAAATTTCAAAATGGTTACCTGGAGTATTTGGATATTTCCAAGTAAGCCTATGGAGAAGTTCACTTGGTGGCTTCCAAAAAATTATATATATTATATATTTAGGGCGAAAATTCTTTTTGATATTGTTCCAGCCCGAGGCTTGCCCTTTTTCCCTTTCTACTTTTCAAATCCAAAAATTCGTATATATTCGTCTTTTATTCAGTAGCTATACTAAAATCTGTCCTCTTCTAATTGAATATTTTACTCTAACACCATCTGTCCTTTTTCCTTTCTTGAATGTAATGATTTGCGTTCCACGATTAACATTAAATATAACATATTTTTAAGTCAAATGGAAATTTGTTTCATTCATTAAAAACTTACTATACAACCTTCGTTGATACATATACAATTCACAATAGTACTATTATCTGGCCAACGTACATAAAGTTTATCAAAACGGCGGGCTTAACTGCGATCCGTATGTTCGGACGGTCGCACGAACAAGGTTTACCCCCCCTCCGCCGTGGCTAATGGTTTACTGTGGATAGACCATCCCCATTGCACACCAAGTAGATTATCTCGAACTAAGGCAAACAACTTAATTTGTTAAATAATGGAGGCCATACTTCTAGGCAATAGATTTCGCTGGCCACGACGGATAGTGCCCCCAAAAATCTAAATCCTAGAACCTCTCCTGCAAAATTTTCCTTCCGTCCCCTTACCACCACAACAATTCCTAACTTAAGAAGTACATTTAATGTAGCGAAAGATAATATATTAGGGCCATTCCATATAAAAACGGACAGAAAGCAGCCATTTTTAGATTTCACATCATAAACTTTTAGACTCATGGCCCTTTCTTTCAAATATATGATGTTTTAAAAAACAAAAAAATAGTAAAAATTTCACAAAGGATTTATACACATTCTTTATTTATATCAAAAGTTCAAGGCTCAAAGTTGGACATACACAAATCAAACCAAAAAAAAGGACGGTACTTTTAAAATTCTTAAAAAAATTATATAATGTTGACATAAATCTTCTCCATACTCGTGCAAAATTTCATATTGGGCACTCTTTTAGTGTAGAAGTTATGTACCCTGCAAAAAAAAAAAAAAAAAAAAAAAACAAAAAAAAAAAAAAGAAAACAATCAAGTGTTTCCAAAAGAGAACATTTTCACCACTTCAAAAGTAGAACTAAGTGCATATTTTGTGCTTTTTTAGAAGTTTTTAAAAAACTACTTCTAAAAAAGTGAAAATAGTTGTATTTTTAGTTGGAAAAAATGTTAATAATCTAATTATCATCTCTTAATAAGGCTGAAACAGAATTTTCATACAAAAATATGTAAACATATTTTTAAGAGAAGTACTTCAAAAGCAGTGAACAAGAAGGTTAAAAGAAGAACACCCTATCAATAAAAACAATGGGTTATAAAAAGAACTTCTGCAGCTCTTTTTCAGTTCCTTTTTTGCTGGATAGAAAAATATAATCTAAAGTCAAATTTTCATTTATTTCAAATATGAGGTCATAAAAAACACATTCTGAAATTAATTCTTCTGAGTATTTAAAATTTTACACACTTTTTGCTTTTACCATATTTCGCTTCATAACTTTTACGGGTACGGAGAAGAGTTATGTAAACAATATATATTTTTTTAAGAAGTTTAATGATATATATATATATATATATATGTATATTTATATATAAATATTATGTAAACAATATATATTTTTTTAAGAAGTTTTATGATTTGAACTTTGGATATAAATATATATATATATATATATATATATATATATATATATATATATCGTTATAAAGGCAATATCTTTTCTACCATGTATAGTTTAGAAGTTATTAGCAATTAAACAAATACACCTTTGAGAAGTTTTTAGATTTCTTTTGTTTTTCAAAACTTCATATATTTGGCCGTGAGCCAAAAAGTTTATTATGGAGAAAGACTTCCAATAGCCAATTGTACAAATACTTTTTTTTCGGACTGTGTAACAAAATATTTAATAAAATTTCTTTAACTTATTTTTTTTTTTTTGTTTTGCGAAAAACCTTTTTTAAGCCGCCCTTCTTCCAGCAAGAAGGATTTTTAACTCTGTGATAAGCTCAAGAGCGGCTTGCTAACACAATTTTTCTTTTCTACCTAATATTGCAATAACAAAAAGTTTTGTATAGGAGTTTCGTTGAGAAGTATGTATATTTTTTAATGGCCTATGATTTCCATAATTATTCAATTGTATTCAGAAATTTTTTTTTCAGAGTTAAATGTACTATTAATTGTGAATGAAAATCAAGTTTGACAACCAATTGAAAAAAGCTCAAGTTAAAAATACCATTTTTAATTATTTCAGAAACGATATCGGTAATCAGTTAATGTTTGTTTTAAAAATTTCGTAGATATCGGTTCACAACCATGAAATATAATGTGTTAGTTAAGTTTTAGGTTCTGACAAGGATAATTTAAAAAATTCTTACAAGTTTTATTTTAATTTTATTTAACATAATTATTTTTTCTCAAACTGTATAATCGGTAAGTGTGTTTTAGCGGTTATGGTATTTTGAGTGGTTTGGTATCGATGTTATGGTGATAATGGTACATAGTGAGAGATTTTGCCAAATTAACTGCCCAAAATTATAATTTTGACATTAAATTGCTCCAAAATATTTTTTGTACATAGTAGTCAATATATTGAATAGAAATTATATCGGGTCATATTTCAGCATACAGACTTTCCTAACAATCTATTTCCCCAGAATCGTTTCAAGCTCCTAAATTCGTAAAATAATTTTGTATTGAAACGAAACTCTACGAAAATAATTTGTAGGTATCAGAGAACTTTTTTACAATTCATTAACACTTCCGGTACGTATTTGATTCAAATTCTCATATTATCAATACGAAGGCTAAAAATCTGGAAATAAGCATCTGATTTCTTTTTTAAATCTATATGTCAAATTATAATTTAAAACTAATATGGTTGCAAATACGAACAAATAAAAACATGTACTTTAAAGAAAACATTTTATTCACACTTAGTCTTTCATAAATAGGTATAAATTAATAAATTTTCGTAAACAGGATAGGAGATAGACTTAAATAAAAGGCCTAAAAAAGTATTATGGGAGAATTCAGTTCCAATAAAATGTTATGGCATTTCAAATAAAAACAATTTTCAACAATCTTATTGAGTTTTTTAACGCCTAAAAAATATCTCATTTTGTAGCGTCGTTATACAGTCATTGTATGCGAAAGGTTAGATTGAATTTTTTTTTTATTGATCATTGAATTTGATGAAAAATGACTTGTATAATAATTTCACTTTTGGCCAGTTAAATCATCAAAATCTCACATTGTGCGGTAATTTGAGATATTTCGGAAAAGCAATTTTAACGTAATGATATTTCTAATTATTTCCGTAACGGTATTTTAGGGAAAACAAAAGTTAAGTTAAATAGGTTGAATACAGAAAAAAATATTTACAAATTTTTTAAAAAGTGGTCTGTTGTTTCCCAGCAGCGAATGAAAGTTACAAGTCTTCAACATTTTGTCCAAAAAATGTTTTTCACGAAATATGTCTTAAAATTTTCGCAAGTTTTAGTATGTTATCAATAGAAAAGCGTTACGTTGAATTTTCTATAAAAGAAATCAAATTTCAAAAAGTGAAAGTAGTCATAGGCTTCCAATTTTTTTAGAACAACTGCACCAAATTCCACAAGTGATAAAAGAAATTATATTATATAATCATTAACCTTATTAAGAATGTAATTAATCAATATCAATATGACAAGGTGATGTTCTTCATACACCTATTGGACATACGTATGTATTAACTTCTTTCAAAAGCTGTATTTATGGAACATTTGTTTAGTCATGTAGAACAAATAAAGTTGAATTTAGAATAAGTAATAATTGAAAATCCACTTAGAAATCTATTGTTGTTAACCATCATTGTTGTTAACCGTCATTAAAGATATAAATGTTTGCTAGGTATCAAATATGTATACATTAGTATGTATGAGTAAGTGCGTGTAGTAGTGTATACTAAAAACTCACACAGCTAAACATTCTCTCTTTATGTATGCTGTCGAATTTAATTTATTCCCAAAGGCCAAAAATACACAATGAAACGATAATGGCGTTACATTTACAATCACAGCACTCATCTGGAAGTCCCGTCAGCAGCAGAAAATGTTAACTAACACTGAATTTTATTTAAGCAATATACAAACATACATACATACATACATACATAGCGCGGAAATATGTATATTAAGGTCGACCAAAATGAAAAGTGGACGATGTTCTCACTTCATATGAAAGTTACCTTCATTTTAATATACTATATTTTTTCATTCTACATTTTTTAATACAATTTTCTATATTTTCTCTAAACTTATATTAATACCTTACATCACCATAGGAGGTTGGGACATTATGTGTAATACCGTTAGATCAGAATCACTTTCCTTGTGCAAGTCGCAATTTTGAAGACAATTTAATGAAATTTAAAGTGAGTGATTTTTTTTTTAACACAAAGACCAATCAATCCTATTGAAATTAGTTATGCACATACATAAGGGTGTAGGATACCAATTATTTTCTTTATTTCTGAATGAAAGTCTAAAGTGTTATGAATCTTTGGAAAGCTTGTGCAAATACCCAAATTTTTGCTTGTTTTCAATATAGAGAAAATAACATTTTGGTTAATATCAGAGAAACTGTTTCTAAAAATCGGATAAAATCCTTGCTAAGATTTACAAAAACTAATAAGCCATTTTCGTACAATCATGAAAAATTATAATCTTTAATTCTACATTTATTTCTTAAAATAATTTTATGTCAAAAGTATTTTTTTTTAGTAAAAATTGCAAAACTTTTGATGTATTTGGACCTGCTCGAAAAAGATATGAAACATTAAAAAACAGGAAAAAATCTTTTATCTATCTATCGAGAACGGATAATGGCAGGACAAGGATTTTGAGGAAGCTAAGACTGACGAAAGATTTCACTTTAGTTAGGAACATCTACTCCTAATTATTCCTCCACATTAATTGGGCCATCCTAATGTATCTACGTACGCAGGTATTTATATGTATGAACCGCATGTAACCTAGATATGTGGTGTGGTAGCCTTGTAATGTTTTACCTGATTGTGTGTGAAAAAAATAAAAGTTTGATTTATTTGTATTATAGTAAATTTAAAATAAAATATTTAAATGCTAATACAAAATTTTTGTTTTGATGTTATATTACAAGTAGTTCGAGAAAAATAAATTTTTGTATATTTGTATTTGTAGACTTAAAGAACAAAAAATATAAGAGGAAATGAAATTTAAAAATTTTAAATCTCCAAATATTTTAAAATTAAAATCGTTTAATTACACGGGGCAACACTAGTTCTGTGACACAGTTGGATACACATGAACTTGGAGCTCTAAGCTTATAAACCATTTTTTTGAATTGAATCTAGTTTTCGAGATACCTAGCCGGTCAATAGAATAGAGAGTAGACCAACAAAATTGATCACCTCGGGTATGTAATTTTTTAAAAATTCGTTAAAAATTCATTTATGACTTGAATGTTAACAAATTTTATATATAGATAGTCCTTATAAATATCTATAAAAAACATGCTAACATGTGTTATCTCTTTTAGTTTAAGAGATATTTAGATCGAAACTAATTTTACCCTCATTTTTGGCCTAAAATTTTTTGAAAATATCCATTAAATTTCTTACAGAATTCTAAATAATATTGTTGTAAGAATTATATCTATCCGATGAAAATTTCATTAATCTGAAATTTAAACTTAAAAAAATATCATATTTTTGGGATTATTTTCCAAAAGAAATCTTAACGTGAATGCGTATAAAGCAAAATCGGAGACATTTCGGGCAATGATTCCTCCAAGCCCTATCCAAACTTTGTAAATTTTGAGGAAGGTTTTTTTCTAAAATTCTCAAATATCAAATCCGATATCAATAAAAAAATATATTGGCTATATATCCACATATGTTAGTTAAACATAACATATAAAAACTATTTTCTGAGCTACGCCTTTTACATCGGCTGGGTAATTATTTTAATGAAAAAAGGAAAGTTTTTAAAAAAGTTTTCCTTGGACTGGGATTTTGGGTATTTTGGTACAAAAAAGTGAGAGTTTTTTAATTCCTTAATTTTAAAGCAAGTTTGTCTGTATTTTGCCAAAATCTTATTTGAATACCTCCAAATATTAACATTATTTCTCAAAAAAATTATTAAAATCCAAATTTTAAGTTTTTCATGTCATGGTCTAGAGAAATTCCACCGCATTTAATTTATTTCTATTAGTTTAATTCCTCGCAATCTTACAAGTTCAGAGATACTTATATTTACAGTATACATCTGAACAAAAAACTAAGAATAAACCTTGCTAGAAAAATTTAGACATGCTACAAGTACAAGCGCTGTGTTTGCATTTTTCATGAAATACATGGGAAAAGTGTTAAAATTTACCTAAGAAGATAAAGCTTTTATTAGTATTTTGTATCATAGGTAACGTTAGAACATAGAAAATTATAATTAGTGAAAATATACGGTCAAATTTCTTCAGACTATGACCTAAAAAGATTTTAAATTTAGATTTTATGTATATTTTTGTAAAATAATGTTAATACTTGGACCTAAATTTAATAGAGTGGAGGTATTCCAATGAAATTTTGGTGCAATACAAATAAACTTGTTTTAAAATCAGGGAATTAAAAAAACAAAAAAAAAAAAAAAAAAAAACGGGTATAAAAGAAATTTTTCTCAAAAATTGTGTTATTAGATTTTAATTATTTTTGCGTATGTTACACTTGAATTTAATCACCAAAAATATATTTTAAGAAAAGTATTTTATTTTTAAAATCGGAAAATATACCCTTAAAATATTATTTTCTTTGGCTAGATATTAAGTTATCAACTATTCATTAGTAATTACTAAAAAGATGTTTTCTTTTTGCATTTCAAAATATTCAATCAGGAATAGGGTTTGGGGTTTTTGGCGATATTTCTTTTCCCGGGAAATTAAATTTTTCTTATTTAAAAGCTTAAATTATAAGAAAGAAGCACTGATTTCTTATAAAGAATATTAAATAACATTATGAAATATAATTATTTAACAAAAAATTAAATAATATTAAAGTTTTGTGCATCTATCAAGATTTAAATAATTTTAAATATTTCATAAAAATAAAATAAGCACCTATTTTAAGTTATCCTAATCAATGGTATTATATTTAAGTTTCTTATCGTTTTATTTCCATTATATCTTCATCTTACGTTAATAATTAATTCTTTCTAATTTAGAGATGTAAAACACAATTCTGGAATATATTTAAAACGGGTTCTGTTAATCGTTTTAAAATCCTCAGTTAAGTTCTGAGGCCTTAACATTTATATATTTCTTCACAGTTTCATTGCTTGTATAAATAAGACTTGTGTCTCAAAAGAACTGAAACATGTTGTATTTTCAGTGTAAAAACTCTCCACTTAATAATTTTGTTGTAATAGTGAATATTTTCGAAGCAAATTTATTTAATATTAATTTCCACAAACCAATAATACAATTAAAAAATCAAAAATTAAAATTGTCAAAAGTAAAATTGTTTTGAAATTTCATTAAATTCTTAAGACATTCTATGACGAGAAGTATTAATACTTTTAAAAACTAAAATTTGTCGTATTTTATCAGTATGTCAAAAGATTCGATAGAGAATACTTCAGACGATAATACAATGATTTTATATTTAATTTACTTTTTACTTTTCTTTCAATATTTTTTTAATTATTTTTTTTAGAAAAATGTTGTATAATCTTATTTTTGATAACGTAGAAAAAAAAACCTTATTAATACATATGAAAATTAAATGTTTCTGAATAATTTAAAATATCATTTTTGCATCGAATTTTTGACAAACCTTAATATACAGCATTACCATCTAAAAATGTCTTTAGTAAGTAGTGTAAATTTTTCATTAAAGCGTTAAAGGCAGTACTATTTTTGCTATAAGATTTTAAAACTACATATCAAATTAATATTAAATTAGATACAAATTCCCGGGAATTCCCGACGACATTTTGCCGAGAAATCCCGGGATTTCCCGACTGAAATCCAAACCCTAATTAGGAAACTACAAAATTTTTATCAATTTACAGGATGAAAACTATTAGGGAATCGGATTTGAAAAACGTATATGAAAAATTATAATCTTCAGTGTAATATTAGTATAAAATATGCAAAAATATTCCATATAAATTGTTAAAATATCCTCTAAAATAAGAATTTTCTATTAAAATATGACAAATTATGTTGCTAAGCCCAAAATATGCAAAAACTCTAAAATATGCTGTTAAGTCTAAAAAATGTAAAAATATGATGTAACAAATCAATGTCAAAATTCTCAAAATTCTTTGAAATGGATAAATAACAGTTTAGATCATTTGAAGCTCAGGAAAATATATGATTGATTATTCTGTATTTTATGAAAACCGGGTTTCGTATAGTTTAAATATTCGTCATTTGAAAAAAACCGGTTAAAAATTTCTAAATAAAAGAAAAACCCGGTTAGCCGTTTTTTTCTGAAAATTATATAAAATAACATATCGTGGGGTGCTTTAATTAAAACGTTCATCCAAAACAAATATTTCAATTTTACAAGTAAATAATATGGTAACTTCGATTTGATATTTAATCATTATAAACAAATATTAATGTTCCAAAAATACGATCAAATGCTTCCAAAAAAAAAAAAAAAAAAAAAATCCCGCTTTAAAAGTTGAACAAGTGCATATTTTGAACGTTTTTGGAAAAAAGTTGGTAATTTCTAAGATAATTAAAATTTCACAAATTTTAAAGTATTTTTGTTATATTTTAATAAGCCTAATACAGTTTTTTTTTTCAATTTTATAAGCATACCCAACAAAAACTTGATAACGACATATATTTATCGAACGACATGTTTTTCAACGCAACTCCAACTTCGATATCTCGTCTGCAATACCTAGAAGTTGTTTTATGCCAACAGTTAACTTTTCTCTGCATTAAATGTAACCAGTTGTGTAACTATTAAGCAGATTTATATGCATTTATGTTATAGTAATTAATTATTTAAGACCCTATTTGGAATCATATATGATAACTAGTTGCCTCTAATGACATCACCGTGTTAAAATAATGATTTAAGTTGCTAAAGTGATAATAGTAATGTAGTATTATTATGACAGCATTTCAACTCATTATTTGACAACGGAAGTTTTTGCTGGGTAGCACTAAGTACTTCCTTCCAATGACAACACAATGTAAAAATCATTACTTTTTCAGCTCTTTTTTGCTGCAGTACAGAATATAAAAAAAACCTTATTCGGATTCTAACACACCAGAGGTGGTTACTTTCATCGCTTAAACGGTGCCCCGACAAAGTACAGATTTTAACTTTAAAGACCTTAATGAAATTTTGTACCATACTTCGGTACAAGGACGAATGGGATTTCATAGTTTTTATTTTAAGATCTTGGTTATCTTTTGTATACCTAAAAATAATACCATTATTTTTTGGTTTTAATAAAGAAAATATTTCAGTTTGCTCATTAATTTAGTTAATTTGGTCATTTTTTTTGCATGCATGTAGGCCTTATTACCAGGTAATTATTTTAATCATGAGACTTCTTATATTATTTGCATATAAAATTTACACTTTTAACGTATTAATTGTCTGTTAGAAAAGAACATAAATATTGCTGATTTTCTGTTATGTTATGAAAGAAAAATTAATTATTAAAGTCTATTGTTATTTCTACCGATATCTTTGACAAAAATGCTTCTAATTTTAATGCAATTAGCTTAAAGAAAATTTTGAAAACAAATTAATTTTTTTTAAGAAAATCTTCTAAAGATTTATTATCTTTAGATATCGAGTAATCGACGCAAAGAAAATTCGGTTTATTTGATATTCGAAAAGTTAACATTAAAAAAAACCGACCTCAAATTTTTCAAAAAACCGGTTAAAACAGGTTCGCTTTCTCTAATAGCATCCCTATCAATTTTACATAAAAGACTTCATTTTTCATGACAACTTCTAAATTTTTTAAAGTATCAATTTTAGTATTTTTTAAACTAGTATGAAAAAATTCAGATTTCTTCTTTTACTCAAATTTAATGTTAGAAAATAATTGGATAATGCGTTTTCCCTAATTTTTTTTGTATATTAACAAAAATAATCCAAAACCCTATCTATTACTGTATAAAAATTCATAATTTATGAATAATATTTTTAGGATTTCTGTATAAGAAAAGGAAGTAATTTTATTTGAAAGCAAAAAAATTTGTCTGAATAAGTCTTTTTCATAATCTGATTTTCATTGTAATGAATATAAATTTGTATATATCAGAATTTACTAACTTTATGTTATCTACTACAGCTTTCAATCGCTAGAATTGCTAGAAATATCTTTTTAATTTTTTTGGTTCAAAATTTATAAAAAATTGAAGTAGAAAACACAGGTTTTATCCAGCCTAACTGCAGATGTAATTACTGAGAATATTCCTGAACGTCAAAAGTATAAATTTATCATTTATTATTTTAAAAGCCCTTAGTTATTAGTAACTAATACAAATTTTAGAAAATATTAATTATTTCACTCATATGGAGACTTTGAAAATTAATTTTACCTATATCGGAATAAATTTTAATCATTTTAAAAGTCTGATTTTAGATTAAAAATTAACGGCCAATCTTACATATAAGTAAAGATTTTCATGACTGTAGGACATCTTCTATTTTTTTCCGTTTATCCGATTTACTGTGTGTCAAAACAATGAATACGTATAGGTTAGAGTTTTATAGGTTTTATAGGGACAAAAAGTCGACTTTTCAACTTTTTCAAATTTTAAGTTGTCGATTATATATATAAGTAGTTGTTTTTTCGCCTTTTTTCATTTTTGGAATAGTCGAAATTTTTCGACTTTTACCGACTATTTTCGACTTTTTCCGGCCTTCAATATTTTCCGACTATTTTCGACTTTTTGATTCTTTCGACTTTTCCTACTTTATTTGATTTCATATGATATTTTTAAGATTTTTCGCCTCTTTTGATTATTTTTTAACATTTGTCTTAGAATAACCTAAAAAATATAAAATATATATGGCGCAATCAAATATGTATACTGAGTAATTAACAGACAATATATGAAATAAAATTGCTGGTTACTGAAGTTTTCTTGCTGCAATTCTGACTTCGTAGGCTAGAGAGGTAAAAAGAAAAGCTTTGTATTCCTTTTTCCTCACTTTCCAACGAAATCGGAATTGCAGCAAAAAAAAAAAAAAAAAATTGCTGTGTATGAATCCCGACTTACACACAAAAATATATTTTTACGACACTAATTCCAACAGTTAGATGATGTAGTTGAAATAAAAACTGCTGAGAAACTATTCCTTTTAAATAAAATAAATTTTTTTGACTTTTTCTGACTATTTTCTACTTTTTACGACTGTTTTTGAGTTTTCGACTATCTGGCAACAAGAAAGTCAATTTCTCGATAATTTTCAAACCAAAAAGTCGATTTGGACTTTTTCAACAAAAAGTCGTTTGTTCGATTATTCGAAAATCGACTTGATGAAGCCTAGGTTATACGTAAATATCCTCTTTAATATCCCGTAAATATTCACCTTTGGAAATTAAAAATTTTTCCCATTTTTTCATATTTAACAAATGAGCTACATACAAAACCAAATTCCTTTCATATTAACTATTTGTAGCCGTTAAATACCACGGAATTCCTTTTCTGATTCTTAGCATATCCAAAAACAAACATGCTACAAAAAAAAAAAAAAAAAAAAAAAAAGTAAGATATAGTCGTTGAGGACTAATATCTAATGACTATATGGCCATTGTATTTAAGATTCAATATTATTTTTGAAGAGGGGTTTATATGAGACCTGTGTACAATTGCAAAACAATTCTTGTAATGAGTGCGATTTATATTTTTGTAAAAAGTACGCTTGCATAATATCATAACTACCAACTATTAAATTTTAATGAAAACCAAACTCCTAAATGCGATAAAATTAACAATAATAAATTTGTTACCAAAAGATTTCAGTTTCAACAGTAATAAGTATTTTCCAATATATTAATATTTGTTTATATTATTATTAGTTTAGTAACCTCTAGTTATAAGAAATATGTAGATACATTGTGCGCTGGGATATTCAAATTAAATTTATGTTGCACGTTCATTATTTGAGTCGTTTCTCTTCTTTATACCTTTGAATATGAAATTTATAAGTCTGCCAGTGGCAACCTTTGAACGATGGCATAAAAAATAGAAAATGAATAAATGGAGACCCTTCCGAAAATTTTGCCATCAACAACTACTCGTACAAACAAAGTAAACGAACGAGTATACATCGGCTTATTTTATTTCTCTTTGTTGTATGCAGGGTTTGATTTTACTACTATATTAATCTCATTTTGCATAAATATCTGCTGCTATAAAAAAAAAAAAAAAAAAATTAAAAATGTTTTTACTGTTTCATTTTTGTTTACAATTACTCAAATTATCAAATTATTTTTCTATTTTGCTGTATTGCTATGAAAATTCCAACATTTAATTAAATTTTTTTGTAGCATAAAAAAAAAATATTCATCTCGTGTATAAACTAAAATATAAAAACTAATACTTCGTTTTATAGTCTCGTACACATAATTTTGTCGAACTCATATAGCACACGAACAATGTTCCTTCTTGTAATAAAAGTATTTTTAGCAAATTTCGTTTTTTTTTTTCGTGTTTTGATTTTGCAACTATAATTTTATTTAGTATTTTTATTTTTTGACAATTTTGTTGCTGCTGAAATTTCTTATATAAATCATAAAATAAATGTATGTATGTGTATTGAAGTATAAAGAGAAGTTTTTATGAGTGCAGAAGTATAAAATGAATTGTATTTGGTGCGTTAAATTATAGCATTGAAATTTTTATGTATTTTAAATTTAAAACTGATTTATAAAATTAATTTTTCACACAAAAAATTTTTTAAAGCAGACTTAAATTTGAAATTTGTTCATGAATATACACTAGGGCCTAGAGTAATCAATCGTATAATCTTTGTGCGATTAATCAAATAATTGTTCGATTAAATTAAAGTCAAGAATTTTTTCGAGTAAACAATGCCGTATATATAATGTATATATATACCAAAATTATAACTATATAATTTTAGTTTGTTAAGTTTTATTTGAAAACTGTTTCCAAATTTTATATAATTTTTAAAATCTAAAGGCTTTAGTATGCCGCCAATTTGGAATTATATTGAAAAGCTTTTATCCAGTAAATGAACCGAATATTTGTCAAAAAAGCAACGCATAATTGAAGTTAAAGGTCGTTTTTAATCACAAATATGAAATCAAAAATACCTATTAATATCACTTAAAAAAATTATATGTCAAAAGTCATTTGGCTTTTAAAATTTGATTTACCTTCTTATATTAAATTTTCTATATTGAAAAATTGAAATAATTTAATAAAAAAATAATAAAAAATAAATAAATAAATAAAATTATGTGGAGACAGTTAGAGAAATTTCGGCAAATGTGGACTACCATTTTATTAAGATCGTCGCCATAATATAGAATGAAAATCAAAAAAATCTTGTATTCCTTAACTTGCAAATAAGTTGCTTAAATGTATTTTTATTTACAAATTTTGTACTTAAAAAAATAAAAATTTGACATGCAATTAAGGTAAGAAATTATTCACACAGTATGTGATGCGGGTGATACGGATTCCCGTTCCACATTACCAAAAGCAAAACTTTAAATTAAGTACTTTTTAGTTCAATTTAAGTTTAAATGTGTGTTTTTTATAATTTAATCAGATATTATGGCTTATTATTCGCCATAACATATTGTCTTGTTTGAATAAAACTACAAAATGAATGAAACATTAAATTCTTTATTAAAAAAAAGTATAATTAAGCAAAAGTGTAATGAAATTTTCTCCTAAAAAACTTGAATTTAAAAATTATATAAGTGATCCACATTGTACGATTTCAGGTTATACCAATAAACCACTTTTTTTCAGTTTTCATACTAACTAAATTTAAATATCCAACATTTGTGAATGAGGTTTAGAATTGACATTCTTTATATAAAATTACTACACATTAAAATTTTATACAAAAAACAATCCGAAAGTACCTATTATCGTATACCGAAAAGTAAACAAAGCAACCACAAAAACTTCTATTAAAGGCTATAACGATCATCTAACAGGAGTTACCTTACCTGCCTTAGTTACCTTAAAAAGGCCCTGGTTCACATTAGACGCATAGTCCACATTGCCTGAAGTTCCACTAATTTAGTCATCCCAGAGACGGTATATATTAATTTACAATATATTCTTTTTCAATCGAATTATTCGATTATTCGGCATAATTTATTCGAATAAAATTCTTGATTTTAATTTAATCGAACAATTATTTGATTTTAATTTGCCGATTAATTGAATAAACATTATACGATTGAATTCCTTAGGCTATATTCATAAAGAAAAGTTAAATTTAAATCAACTTTAGAATATATTTTGTATGGAAAATGTGTTTTATAAATCAATTTTAAATTTAAATTACATAATCAACAATAACATTTAATAATAGTTACTTATTTAAAATAATAACATCAAAATTTTCAAAGCAATATAATTAAAACAATTCATTTTGTGCTTCTGTACTTATAAACATTTAAAATAAAGCTAAACAACAAATATATTTATTCTCATTATACTTCAATATAACCGTGTTTTATGTTTCATATAAGAAATTTCAGCAGTTGCAAAATCAAAACAAACTAAATTTGCTAAAAATTGTTCACTTGCTATATGAGTTCGACAAAATCCTTGTACGATACTACAACACAAGCTATTAGTTTATTTGATTAGAAATATTTTGTGTTTGCTGCTAAATATTGCAAAGACGACTGACATTGTTGCTAAAAACATCAAGTAATATTTGGAATATTTTTAGTTACCGTATGTAGTAAAAATGAAATACTTTAATATTCATTGCATAGACGCAAGTATAACAAACTTTGTTGGCGCTGAATATTTAAACGCTGGTTGCATGTTTATTCATGGAAATAAATGTGTGCGTGTGTGTGAATGAGTACGACAAAACGTTGTTCAGGTGAAAAGTTTACCTCATTAATTCATTAATCAAAGCAAACCTGTTCGATTGTCACTTTCACTGGGCAGCACCTGTAAATAATGGCATTTGTTTAAAAATGTTTTTATTTCTTTTGCAACTGATGCCCACATACTTTATCATTTTTATGCTCAACCATAAATAAATAAAACAGTAGACGCTACCGAACCAATACAATCATACATACATAAAGCACACATTCGTGTGTTCTAAAACATTCTTAAGCCTATTCCAATATATTCATCCATAATAGCCTTTGATGTGAATTCACCTGAGAATTAAAAGCAAAAATATGGAAAAATAGTTACGACATAAAACTGTCTATACTTCGCTATCGATTATTTTTAGTCTGAATGAATAAGCAAATTATTTTATTCAGAACCAATTTATTTTGAATAAACCACGTAGCCACGGGTATAAATACTAAGAAAAAAGCTCAATATACGAGTAGTAACATAAAATATTTTAAGATATTTTAAAATGTTTTTTTCCTAGATTATTAATATCATGCAAATTATTATTTTTTTTTTTTTTTTGCAAAATGAATACAAATTTTTTTGACTTGTGCTGATTATGGTTCATAATAAAGTAGTTTCGAAAAATTTATTCACAAGAAATCACTAAAAAATCCTTTCGAGGAACAAAATCCCATGGGAAAAATATTAATACATATATAACAAGCTCAAATATGTACTAGACCCGTGATTTTTAATCGCTTATATGGAACTAAAGAACAATTATGATCTGTATTTTTTTTGTATATTCTACACGCATCTTTTGAAGGGTCTTGAGTGATTCCATATCAAAACGGACAATATACTGATATTTTCGGATTTGTTATCTCCGATTTCAATGAAATTTGCTACAAATATTACCTACTGCAAGTATTGCTCAAATCACAAAGTTTCATACTGAAAACCCTTTCTGGTCCAAAAATATGACGTTTTTAAAATTAAAAAAACTGTCGAATTTTTTTCCAAAAGTGTATATACTTTATTGTTCATAACTTCCAAACTATATATTGTTGAATTAAAATGTTTATTTAACTTTTAATGATCTGTATAAAATTTTTTTACTTCGAAAGTTCAAAGATCAAAATCGATAATATGAAGTTCAAATTTATATAAACAATTTATATATTGATAACTTAACTCTGTTCTGAACTCGTGCCAAAATTCAAGTTAGATACTCTTTCGGTTTAGGAGTTATGAAGGAAAATATGATAAAAAGCTATTTTTTATGCAAAATTTAAAATATTTACAAAAATTATCCGTGTGAAGTATTTTGCTGCATTTACTCCTATAGGACGCGTCCTCAGGTGGTGAATGGGGGATTTGTTGTAAGACACATGACCTGAACATTTTCTTATAAATGCAGCGCACTTAAAGGTCAGAGTGGTTGGCAGCAGTGCCGAAGATCTGAATGGTTAATTGGTGCCTAAACAAACTAACAACAACGCCTATGGCATGGTATAGTTGTAAACTCTAGCCTAGTCCGCGCACGCCGCCACTGCGCGAGATGGTCCATTCATTACTGGCATACTCGTGGGACGAAATACATAACTTTAATTAGATTTCATTCAGACAGATGACGAACGGTTGTAGTGATGATAAGCGTCCAATGAGATATTTTAGCCTTGGGAAGTCAATTGTTGGGTAAGCTATAAGAGACGAATGATATTCTAGTTATCTCGATGGATTCTTTTGCTGGAACCAGCGCCACAGAGAAGCTCGGGAATCTTTATATTAGATAAGATTGGTATGAGATCACTGTGGTCTCAACTTGAGCTCACAGTCAATTGAAGAACCGGAGCGTCGAGGCGGGGTCGGAGCTGTACTGGCTCAGGGTATCCTACGTCAAAAATTTAGTTCAGCAAGACGCGGTAATGCGTGATGCGACAAATATGTTATGTGCTGAACTAAAGAGGAGAAAGCTCATAGTGGTGCAAGAACATCCATTATCTATCTGCATAATATAGCTAAGAGAGGCTCTTTGCCACTTGCAGGCAAGGGTAAGTATATGCAGACCCTCTTGTGACTCTCTGTGTCTTATCGTGAAGATTTGTGTGAGAATGCGGACAGTACTCCAGAAGTGTCTCATGAGAGCACATGAGGAAAGTCAACATCATCAACGATCTATGCCGGAGCGATAAATAAGGGTAGAGGCGAATCAGCAGAACCTGCAGCCCTTTTGGAACAGCAGGTAAAGATTGGCAAACCAAAAACTACCAGTGGTGGGGCTGATCATGTATCATCCAGCAAACCAGGCAACTCGCAAAAAGTTTTCATGGCTAGGCCTGGATATAGACAGCCATCAATGAAGGCAGCACGTCAGAGGCCATGGGGTTGCTAAAACTTCTGGCATGCGGTCTTCTTCATCGAGCGTTACTGGTCAAAGCTGGGTCAGGAAGCGAACAGCCCTCAACATCAAAAAAGCGAAGGAATCAATGTTGCAGAACTGTATTTAACCTGCTGTCATTGACAAAGTTGATCCAGATGGGAGGATCAGCGTTGAGCAATGGCGACAGATTGAGCTCAAGCTCATTGAAGAGATCGCCTTCGTAAGAGGAAAGACGGAAGAGGTATATTTTAAAAGTGCGCACTGGATGAAGGGTGTCAAAACTATCAACTGCGATAATAAGAAATTTTTTGAATTTCTTAAAAACGCAGTCGCTAAGTGAGATATTCTTTCCAGAGGTTGAAACCATTCTGACAATATTAGGAAACCTGAATGTAGATTTTCTTACAGTTCAACGGAAAATTGTGAACTTCTTTAAGGAGAACCAAGGCAGAGACATAAGATTCGGGTCACTTTGGGTTTGGGGTGATCAAATTTAGATAGTCTAAATCTGATAAACCAGAAGAGGTACGAATATGAATACTGGCTAGGAATGATTTGAACATTAATCTTCTTCATACTTTTAGTAGCGGTGATCTTACGATTCTCCAATGGGAGGCCACCGGAGGTAGTAGGCTCATACTGGCATATGTACACTAGGTATCGCTCTGCACCATTTGGCGGAGCACACCAGGAGATGTGATTCAACTGCTCACCACAACCAATGGGGAAGCAGGGTTATTAACAAGGAAGGTGAGTTAGTATTTGAATTTATAACAGTTATAGACATAACGCCAGCGAACCAGAAGAGTGAATTTTGTTAAGGACTGAGGGTAGCTATGGATTATTCCTTTTCGGATTATAGAATGTAATCTTTCAGTATTGACTCTGTGAAATCGAAAGAAATGCTCAATACTCCAGAATTGGAAGTCCTTCGGTGAGTTAGTTAATAGGAATTTAAGGGATACTGAGGGCTGGAGAAATTCAGCTGTGGGTATCGAGAAAGTCGTAAACAATTTGACGGATGTAATAAGAATAGCTTTGAGCTCATTTGCCCGGTGATTTATCCTGGCAAATGGAAGAGGTCGAAATGGTAGATCAGGGAACTTAGGAACAATGGCCTACAGGTTGTTTAACAGTTCCAACCTAATGAGGAGTGATGCTGATTGAAACAGCTATAGGGAACGAAGCATTAAGTAAAAGAGGGTTATATGACGGGTGAAACGGATATCATGTGAGTCCGTGGACTCTGTGAACGAGTTGTATAGATTTAGATGAGTATTATCCAAGGACTCTGTGGCACTTAGATACATACAACGTGCCGACAACTCGTGAACAGATTGTGGCTCGGTGTCCCTCATCTTAGCGATGGAGGCTCACTTCCCGGGTTGTAAGGATATAAGATTTGATGGGAAGGTCAAGACTAGACGAGGGTGATATTGATACCATAGGTGACATGATCACTGGAGACAAGGTAAGATGGGACCATACAAGACACCAGGCCCGGATGGAATTTATCCAGCCATGCTATTAGAAGTCAATTATAGGATCATCTCACTACTGTTGGAGCTATTTAGGGAATGTCTCAAGGTGAGATATGTTCCTAGGGGTGGAATAAATCTCATCGTACCCAAAGAGGCTAAGATGAAACACTCGAAGCCCAAGGACTATAGACCGATCAGCCTATCGTCTTTTCTACTTAAGACAATAGAAAGACTTATCGATCTGTATCTTAGGGGGATTATGGGAACTCAGGTCAACAGCGATGCTCAACATGCGTATCTTAAGGGTAATACTGCTGAGAGTACTCTACGTGATGTGGAGAGTTATATTGAATGTATTCTGCTGCATAAGGAATACATCTTGACAGCTTCTCTCGATATTGAAGGAGCCTTTAACAACATTAAGATAGAGAAGATCAGTGAATCATTCGCTTCGTTACGTTTTAGTGAATTCCTAATTGAGAGGATTAGCCTGATGCTAAGCAGCAGGATTATTAACTCGATCACAGGAGACACCTGCATAAGGAAGCTCATATCAAGGGGCACACAGGAGTGCAGGGTGGTTCTCTCCATTATTGTGGCTCTTGGCTGTGAATGTCATATTGAGACATGTGCCATGGGACGGAAAATCGTAGCCTACGCTGACGACATAGTAATGCTGGTCTCGGAAAAATTTTACCTACGATCAGCGAGGTCATGCAATCAGGTGTGCTAGAACTGTCCATTTCGATCAGCATTAATGGATTGGAGGTCAACCGAGAAAATACTGAACTAGTTCTATTTACCAGAAGATATAAGGTTGAGGCATGTAGTCTACCAGTATTGAATGAGATCGAACTCAGATTGTCAAGGTAAGCTAAGTACCTGGGTGTTTACTTGGACAGTAAATTGTCTTGGAGGAGAAATAATTAAGAAAAGGCTAGGAAGGGGCTTTATACCTACTACACTTGTAGGAATTTTATTGGGAAGAACTGGGGTCTCAAGCCAATAGTTGCATATTGGATATACACATCGGTTGTGAGGCCTATCCTCACTTATGGATGTTCGGTCTGGTGGGAGGTGTTAAGTAAAGGAACTTATAGGAACCTTCTCTCTAAAGTTCAGAAATGTGCTTCAATTGGAAGCTTATTAAGACTGAAGGATTTAGAATTAATAGGAAATTTAAGAGCGGGGCATACTTAACGAAGTCAAATTTGATGGTCGGACATTATCCTTGGTCGAATAATTGGCTTATGACGGGACTATAATAGATTCCGGGGCTACTTCCGTTATTGAAATTCCTAGTAGGTGCCTCTGGGTTGAAGAGGAGAAGCTTCATGGAGGTTGTTCTGTCTTCACAGATGGTTCGAAGATTGAAGTAGGCACAGCGTTTGCAGCGTTTTTCAAGCAGAAATTCTAGACATTTACAAGGTCTTAGGATTATTTTAGTAGAACGCTGAAAAGGACTCTGCAGTATCTATCTATGTGGATAGTCAGGCAGCATTACTTTAATGACAAGTCATTGTGTTAGGTCCAGATTAGTGCTTGATGCTAATGGATGACTACAGGATACGACTCTGTTGACTTCCTGGCCACTGCGACATTCTCGGTAGTGAAATAACCGATGAGTTAGCTTACAAAGGCTCGGAACTGGACAAGTATTTTGTGGAGGTATTGGTTAGGATTCCAATTGGATTATATTTCATAGCCATGAGGGAATGGACTTTAGGAAGAAGAAATCATGCATGGAGGAATAAAATAGACTGTTGCTATGCAGGAGAAGAAGTCGGAATTTCAAAATAACAATTAAAACACTATTTTTCGTGCTACCAAAAACCAAGCCTAATACTTATATATTGAAAATTTGTTCAGTTATTTAAATTTTAATTTTTTAAGCCATCGACTTTTTTCCATTTTTAAATAGTGGATTTTTCGATTTTTTTCTTGAATAGTATACTTTTTCGACTATTTCGATTTTGTACCATATTTCAGAGATTTTTCGCCTCTTTACTATTTTTTTTATTATTTATTTGTACTTTTTGGGAAAAATATCGCATTTTTTAATTTTAGGACATATAATTTAAATGTCTTATTTTGCATTTATCATTAATTAAGTTATCATATTTTGTCATGTTGCTTCTGAAAGAAAAAGAATTAAAAGTAATACTAATATTACTTTTTAAAAATATTCCTATTTATCACTCTATGTTTTTATTTACAAAATAATAAATACTTAGTAAAACAAATTTAAGTTAAAAGATTAATTATATGTCATTAATTTTCAAACATATACACATGTATATAAGTCTATTATGAGTCATGTCACTACCAGCAGGAAAATATATATAATATATTCCCTAAAATTTTCTATTGAACAAAAAATATGTTTGCAGACTGATTTTAAAAACTGATTGTCTTTTACACAAATTACAATTTGAAATTCTAAACATTATATAATTTTGTTACAAAAAGTTTCACTATTTTACACATTTACAAAATGATGAATACTAAAATTTACCTTTGGAAATATTATTAAACAATAGCAGCCTTTGGAGCATATATTTTAACATTAACAAAGAAACATTTGTGTCCGATTATTAAAATATGTTTTAATATATAAAAATTAATAATAAAATATAGCAATAAATTTAATAATATTAAAGATCTTACTATATATTTTTTTTTTAGTCAAAATACATACACTGTGGGCTGTATTTGTACAATGTTCTCGTAAATAGTACTATAATTCATTTCCATTATATTGATGTACAAGTTAAAACTTGAATTTTGTATGTAAATAAATGCGATTGTTATCGGAAAACCTAAAGCTATTTTTGTGAAATAAACAAAAACAATATGTTTATTTTAAGAATACAACACACCCATACAATCATATCGACTATAATGTAACGTACACATATATATACTTATAATGTATATCCGAATTAAATTCCCCACGGAAACAACGACAATCAAATTGTAAGTGACGAGCTTTTGTTTTCTGTTTGGTTGTTTCTGGGCCATAGAATAAAATATCCATCCATTTAACAAACGAAATAACCGAAGAACAAACCAACATCTATCCTTATATTAAGGAATTATGAATGAAATAAAAGCATTATAACATTAAAAAGAAAACCCATTTGAATAGCATTTTACCCTTCACAAGTGGTTTACTTTTTTAGTTTATATGCTGGCAGGGGAATAAGTAAGAGCGGGTGAGTGCTGGTTTGGCTAAATGCTTTAAAATAATGCATTCTTTAATAAATATAATTTCTTGAATTATATTACCAGATAGCCTTGATTTGAATAAAATTTCATTCAAAAATTAACGAAAAATCTGTTAAATCAAAGAAAATTTAGTTAAATTGGCAGTAACTCTTAGTAAATAAAGCAACATGCAATTTTATTCAATTTAACACACTCAAAAGAAGTTAATTTGAATAAATTATCTGTTAACTTAATTAACTTCTTTTTTTTGTTAATTTTAAAATTGATATATTTTAGACAATTTGAACATACATACATATTCCAATAAATAAATTATAGTGAAATATACATGTGAATACATATTTAAAAACTAACAATACTCAACCAGAAAAAGTAGTAAATATGGTCAAAAAGGGTTGTAGAATTAAAAAAAAAATTATCAACAAACAAAATCATTAATCAATTCAACAGAAATTTTTGTTAATTTTTCGTAAATTAGTTAATATGACTAATTGATTTAGTTAATTAAAAGGTACTTAATTTGACAACTTTTTTGTCAAATTCGATAATATGTTATTCATATTGCAGAATTTTTATTCAGTTTTACTAAACTAATTTATTCAATTCTGTTAAATTTTAGTTGAATTGAATAAAACATGTATTCAAATTAACAAATGTTTTTCTCCAAATTGTAGAGTGTTTATTCATTTCAACTATTGAATTTTATTCAATTTTGTCAATTTTAAAATGTATTTTAAACCCCGGTAGGAAAAATTACGTTTATATATAATTGTACTATTTTATTCAAATAATAAAATATTATTTTTGTGAATAGTAGATTGATATATAAACGACTACTTTCTATCATCAAAAATAAAACAATAAATATAATAATATTTTATATATATAATACAATAAACAATTCTTTTTGCAAAAGAAATAAGTATATTTAATATATGTATAACAAAAAATTCAATTCTTATAAAAAGTAAAAATAAATTAAAAATATCTAAATAATTAATATAAAATATTATAAATAACAATATTTTAATTAAAAATTTGTTTAAACTTACGTAGCAGAGGTTTTGTTTGTAAGTAATTACATATGTTATGAAGAGACGGACTAGCACATTGTTAAATGAACCAAATAAACGAGTATCTGAAATACTTAAGAAGAACAGATATTAAAAAAATAATTAGTTATTTAATAATTAGTAATATATTAGTAGTTTCCATTTGTTTCATATTTTGATTTAAAAGTTTACTTACTTGGATATTAAAATTTTTGTCGTACAGTTTTCCATAATCCAAAACTACTTGAGATGGTGATGATCGTCGTCTAGCAGTTCATTTTTAAAATTTTGTACATATATATATATATATATATATATATATATATATACATATATATTTAACATTACTGAGAAAAATATATGTTTTCTATATTAAAGAAATTTCTTCTATTCTCCTTGTAATTCTTCAATTTAACTAAAATAAATTAATTAATATTACCAACATTTCTTCAATTCTACATGCGTTTAATCAAATTGAAGATATTTAGTCTAATTGTAGAATTTTATTCAATTTGACTAAAATAAAATTACCTACCTTCAATTTTACTTACCTTTAATCAAATTAGCTAATTTGTTTTTATTCATACTGCAGAATTTTTATTATATTTCTATTTTACTTAATTCCACTAAATTTTAGTTAATTTATGTATTAATATATTTTGTCAAATATTTATAAATATCGTTTTCATACATATATGTATATTCGGCAATGTCTAGTAAAAACTAAAAAATACATACTAAACTATGTATTTTCCTTTTTTTAATATTATCAAAAACTGTATTTGTATTTATTTAATAATCTCAACATATTTTCAATCTTTAAAAAAACACGTGTAAACTGATTTTAAAAAATTCTCTTCAATTTTACATGTTGTTAGTAGATTATCTTCAAATCTACTCAAATTAAAGAATTTTATTAATTTTGAATAAAATAAATTAGTTAATGTCCTCAAAATTTCTTCAAATTTACATGTATTTAGTCATTTTAAGTAATTTTAGGCAGAATAAACAATTATAAAAATATATTAGTCAATTTTAAAAATTTTACAAATAGTTACTGTCAATTTAACTAAATTTTTGTTGATTTAACAGATTTTTTGTTAATTTTTTATCGAAGTTTAATTCAAATCAACATATTTGACAAAAAACAAAAAAAAAAAATGTTTCTGACAAAGTTTTTTTTTGGTTGATTTGTAGAAAAATTATATTGATTTGAGGAAAAAATCTGTCTATTTAAATATTTTTTTCGATAAAATTATACGAAAATTGTTTATTAATATTACCTATGAAATTTGGTGCAGTGTAGGGTTTATATTCAGAGGGGTAACAAAAACACTTTTTTTCCTCCCATAGGGAGTGAGCCGCCTTAATGTATATATATGTAAGATTTAACTTCTCTGATAAAAGATACAGAGCAATTTACTTTTCTAGCCGTTTTTTATTCTGGGATTTTGAATTTTTCTCTTCAAATTCCTATTATTGTATAATTAATTCTACAGTGTAAAAATCCACTTCATCTTCCGTGCCCAGGTTCCTTTCGATAACTACGAATACAGATTTCGTTAAAATTATGGTTATAAATAATTTCTATGATTAATGATATTAGTATATTAGTTATTCTTGATTTGGATAATGTTGTTAAATATAAATAATACAGCGTTTTTACGTGAATAAACACACAATAAATAAAATTAGTAATAGAATAATAAGAAATTATGTTCTTCGTTGTTGAAATACAAACATTTTAGCCCTTTTAAGGTAATTTCAAGAATCAAAAAAGGCTAGACGCTAAAGCGAAAATTTTGAGGAAAAAAGCATAATAAAAAGGATAGATTTAACCTAAGAAAATCTAAACTGGCAACACTGTTACCAAGTATTGGTCCAGTTTTTTCAAAATTTAGCTCAATATCCAAAAAATCCAAAAAATTTTGATCAGAAAAGGCTGAATGCCCAAAAAAATAAAGCCAAAAAATGATATTTTTTTTTTACTTAAAAATTTATTTTAAAGGTATTCCTCATTTTTGAAATATAATTCATTTTTGATTAATAATTTTCAAAATTTTGGGTGATTTTTCGCTTTTATAAATTTTTTTTTAATTATTTTTATTCTTATTTTTATTTTTATTTTTATTAATGGAGTATTAAAAAATAATTTTCATAAATAATTAAGTCCATAAGAGTTAAATTATATTTAATTTGGAGGATAACGCGAGGAAAGCAAAATTTTTTGTAAAATATAAATAACTTTGACTTTTCTTCGCGAATTTATACATAATAATTTTTAAATGGATGATTCTGTAAAAATAAATTAGTAAAATCAAATAAGAAATGTTCTTCTTCTCGTTGAAATACTAAAATTTTAGAGAAAGAGCTTGAAGCTAAAATGAAAATTTTGAAGTTAAAAGCGTAATAAAAAAGCTAGATTTAGCCTTAAAAAGGCCAAATTGGCAATACTGGTTATCATAGTTAGAAAACAACACTTTTAAAATAATTTTGTAATAACGGTAACAGTATAATATAATAACAGTACATTATTTTTATAATACATTTAACAATACATTTATGTTTACTTTTCAGTGTTAACATAGTTAGAAATATTTCACTTAACCATTTAACAATTTGTTTCAGGAAAATGATTTTGGTTCGTTTCGCTAACGACCACTTCTTATAAGTTTTTTGAAATTCGCAAAGTTTTTTTGTTTTTAATATTTTTAGTTAAAATATTTACAAATTTAAACTTTTCTTTTATATATTTCCTCATTGCACTTTCCTTTTCTTTTGATATCAAATAAATTTCGATTTAACATTTAGCACATGTTATTAGGCTAAAAATTCTATTTTATTTTATTAGGAGATATAATTGTAATATTAAAAATATTAATAATATTATTTTCAATGAATAACCGACTAAGATAATAATAAAAAAAAACAAGTATGAAAAAAGGCAGGTGATTTTCGGAAAGACGGAAGGACAGATACCATTATAAAATTACAGAAAATGAGCGAGTCGCTTGATATACCAGATTGTGGATTGTTATAATTGTGCGTTACAAAACTTCATTTCTAATAAGCTTTCACTCAATAACGTAAAGCAAGGTTTCCTAAACGGGGAAAGAGACCGAAAATATGTATGGAATTATTGTACATGATATTGTACATGATATCTGTTTTTGTAATTTTTGATTTTTTCCTTTTGCTAATAGCAATCACACACAATTTGTAAACTTTTAATTAAACTTATTTTGCTATCCTTGGGGATATATTGATACATCTGTCAGATAAATCTGAAAGAATAATAATAATAATAATTGATGGACCGCAGTATAATGAAATTATTTAGAAATATCTTTAATTTTATTGCAGAATATGAAATAAAGAAAGAATTATTGTTTACTAAACCTTTTTCTACGACTTCCAAAAGTTTACAGATGTAGATGCTTCAATGATAAGTTCGCGATCAGGTTTTTAAAATCATTTAAATCTCACTGTATAATTTAGCTATAAGTAATTGCTGATATATTTAAAAGTTCTCTTCAAACAACTATAGACGTATTAAATTTTATAAAAACTAGTGCATTGAGAAATAGAATTCCTAAATGCCTTTGTGTTGAATGCAGAACAGTTGGATTTTGAAGGGAAATATACTGAAGAGATTATTTGAATTAAAGACAGAAGCAGACATTTTTCTTTTATATAAAAATGAAGATCTTAAAAAAAATTACAGAAAACTATTTTTTTTTTATGTTACTTTACTTAAATCTTTCGTGATCTTAAACAACCTTAACATTAAAGTACAAGGCATACAGGTAAATAATTTAACTGAATTTGATTCAATAAGTGCTTTTATGTGCAAAATTTCTCTACAGAAAAGACGTCTTCAATCCCCTCTATCAAAATATTTCTCATTCCCATTGCTGAATGATATCTTGTATTTACTTCACATTCGTAATCCATTCAATATTACTATTGATGACATATCTGATAATTTTAAACAATAAGCAATAGAACGTGTACCAAAGTGTAAACAAAACAAGTTGAAGCTCTAGTAATATGGACATTTTTTGACAGGAACACTAATAATTTCATATGCCCTGTAAGTAAAACATTTGAAAGTATAGAATATCACCGAGATTTTGGTTGTTTTTCGGTGTGTCTATAATCTCTGGTCCATTAAAGTTGTCAGTATTTCAGAAAATATTAATTATTTTAAATTGAATTATATATTTTTTTTACAGTGAAGTAGTAAATAGTTTCAATTATTGTTAGTCTTCCTTTTCCTGTATAGTTCTAAATTCGCCTGAGTAATAATACTACCATTTTATTAAAAATTGCATTTTTAACAATATTTTTTTTTCAAATCTACTTATTTTTTCAAATCTACAATTTATAAAAACATTTTTGAAAAAACTTGTTTTTGTTCTGTTTGAAGTAGGCTAATTTCAAAAAGTTGTACATATCTGGAATGCTGAAGGTTCTGGCTTTAATTAAATATACATTTCGTTTTTAAATTCCAAAATATTTTTTTCTCAATATGGAAAAATAAAATATTGAGTTTTTTATAATTTTGAAAGAAATAAAACACATATTTAAGAGAGTTTTACACTACAATACTTTGTATTAATAGCAGATTTTTATTTCCTATGTATGAAATTTATTATGGGAAGCATTTTTTGGTGTCATATTTTTTCTTTTCTTTATTAAAATAATTTACAAAAAATATTAATGATAAATGGAAGAAAATCAAATGAGAATAAAACAAAAATAAAATAACGTTTTAAAAATTTTTGGATTTCAAAATACGGGATATTAAACGTTTTTACTATAAACTGGTGACCTCTACAAAAAAACTTAAATGTGGAAAATAATTGACCAACAACACAAAGCCTTGCCCAAGCTAAGCATCTCTTTGTGGAAGTGCTATAAATAACGTTGATGCCTACGAAGAATTCGTTGAAGCAACACAATATATTAATTTTGAGAATGCTTTGCCAAGAAATTTGTCTTTTTCTTCGAAAATACAATTTCCACAACTTCAAGAAATGTTGTAATGTTTTATGTGGAGACAAATTTTGTTGTACATTACTATACCCTACTCTATGCATAGAAAAAATCTACGGATCATACCTAAAAATATACCTTTCGACTCAGAATTACTTTTAACTTACTTATTTAATTGTTTTGTAATGTAAATTAAATAAATAAATAAATTTAATTAAAGGTATAATGAATAAAAATGAAATAATTGTTCTAAATTTACAATTTGCAAAACTGATAAATTCTAATTTTATTTTTTCCAGAATTCGTATTTCCGACACAGATTATGTAGATAATGTTGAGTTTTGTTCAATTTAAATTTTAAGAAAAACTGAATTTTGCCATTATAATATTTTGTTGGAAAATACTCAGCGTATGTTACAGTAAAAAATAAATTTAAGGCACATATTAATAACTCATGCAATTAGTAGAATTGTCATTCGAACAAAAATTATTTTATTAATCGAAGAACAAATTTAAGAAATTTATTGGAACAAACAAAATTCTCCAATTTAAAATAAAAATTACTTGATCAATATTTTTAGAATAATCGTTGACGATAATTATTTTGCCCATACAACAGAATATTCAGGATTACTTTCTTACAGAAACGGTTTTCCTTTGCTCTAGATATGTCAAAAAAGTGAGTTTGAACAATTTTTTTCTGAAATTATTTAATTTTTAACAGATTTTTATGAGTTCATCTCTTTTGATATATATAAATTACAAAATTTTATTCGATCAAAATTAAACTCGAATAATTTGACAATCCGAGTAATTAGGCATCGTTAGTGACATATTCATTAATGTGCCCTCAATACCAATCGGACATGAATTTTACCATTATATCAAAGAAACCATTCCTTTAAACCTCTTGTTTGTAAAGTGGGTGGGGTTTTTTTCCTGTAAATCTATTTTCTTTGTTTAAAGTATATTACGAATTATAGTATTGTTTCTGATTTTGTTTCTTTAGATTTATAATGGAGACTTTGAAAGTGTCAAAAAACGTCAATGTTAGAACCATTAAAAGAAAGAAAGTATGAACAAAAAACAAAAATATAAAAAATAATCACAATAAAGAACAAATATGCAAACTGTTTTTGACAAAAAAAAAGCTTCAGTTTGAATGTATCAATGAGTGAGTGGTTCGTTGGTTCGATGAATGGCAATCTAGTTTGTGTTATGAGCAAATGGATTCAATGGATGAAAGGAATAAAAACAGTAATTGAATTGTGTGATGGCTTGTTGATAAAAAAGGTTATCATCAACATCATCGTCCTCATCATCTTCATCACAATCATCGTAATGCAACCCCAAAGTTAAGTTAAATGTGTGTCTCTCTACGAGTATTTTCAAAAGGGTTTTTTAAATGTTTACATACATTTTTAAAAAGGGGCTGTTTTTTATTTTTTTATTGTTTTTATTCTTTGTTCTTGTATTTAACATTATTTTTGTTAAGTGTGTATGGGTTTAAAATTCTTTATTTTCCCCTGGTTGTAACTTTTTTTGTTTTTTAATATATGTATGTGTATGCATTTATTTTTATTTGAGTGTTTATAAGGACTTCATGTGAGTGTGTTTGTATGTCTGTTGGTACGTGCCAAAAGTTATCGCTTTTAAATCTTTATTTGAAATTTGTAATTTAAAAACAAACAAAATTGCTTTTATTTTTCTTTTATTCATTTCTTCGAATTAAAGTATAACACTTGTTGAGAAGTTAAAAGGGTTAGTAAAATGATTTGTTTTTGTTATTCTTGTTGATGTTAATGTTGTTTTAACCATAAGTTAACCTTCAACAAAATTGGCACTTTGAATCAATTTAATCAAGTGCACTCTATAATGTTATTGCTATTTTATGCCATCGTATAATAAAGATAATCCGCTCTATTTAGCAAAATGAAGATTTTTTTGAACATAAAGGGTGTTTGATTATTATTAAACATATTCTTACGAAAATTTTATCAAGAAACCATATCATTTAAGAAAACAAAGATTCTTGTAACATGACGATTTGTCCCTCTTTTATATGAAGAGAAAAAATGCTATGAATAGCCATAAAATTAATACAGGTAACCCTCGATTTACGCAATACTTCTTTTACGCTATTTCTTTATAACACGATTCAATAATAGGACCATTTTTTCAAATACGTTTTTTTATTTAACCCGAACTTGATATAACGCATAAGAAATAACGACTACAAAACAAAAAAAAAAAAAAAATCAGTTTTTTGTTGATAGATAAAAAAAGGGAGAAACGAAAGAAAAGATGATAACAAAATTTTAAATTTTTAATGAAAATACAATAAGAACAATCTAAAAAATATGTGCTGCTAATTAAGTAAAACGACTTCGAAACCGAGATAATTTAGTAAATTTAATGCAACTATATTGTATGCATATAAACGAAATAATTACCCAATTCATAAAATATCTTATTTGAGTTATTGTGTTATATATTATTTAAAATGATATATTATTTAATATTTTATGAAAATGTATATGGAAATTTAAAATAACATTGTACTTATGTATATTAATTTAATTTTGCAACATTTTTTTTTTTTTTACAAAATTTTCACAAAAACCCAATTATTTACTAGAAATTCTATTATTCATAAAAAATCCAAAATTAAATTTTTCAACTAAAAATTATTCATCAAAAATTCAAATTTTTACTAAAATTCCAATTATTCAACACATCAAAATTTTCATTAAAAATCAAAAAATTCACTTTCAATTCGCGTTTTTACTAAAAAGCCGATTATTTACTAAAAATTTAATTTTTCACTAAAAATTTGATTCTTCACTTGAAATCTGATTTTTCACTAAAAATCGAATTTTTCACCAAAAATTAAAAAAGAAATCGATTTATCAATAATAAGAAATAACAAATTTCCTTTACCATTGCGTTTTAGCTTCAAACTGATTTTCGAGATTTTCAGAAATGGCCCTATATGAGACTTATGGCCAATTATGAATTGATACTTATGAATTTTTGGTACTATGATTTGTGCTTATATAAAACTTGTGTCAAATATTACGTTGATACTACTCGTATCATTTATGCGGTATTTATGCGAGTTTAAGAGATTTTCGGATTTTATATGGGAGCTATGCTTAATTATGGATCCATGAATTTTGGTAATCTGATTCACTCTTATATAAAATTTATTTGTAATAAATTTTATTCTAATAGTGACATAATAAAGCATTTATGAGTATTAAAACCCTATTGTGGGGAACATTTGAATAGGGGACATAATGATCCGATATTAACCAATTTCAATAGGCTATGACGTTATACCAAACGTCATATATTCCAAGTTTCTTTAAAATTAGTGGGATTGACTACCAGCCAGTCGGACAGCCAGGCAACCTGTTAGACGGACGCACATCGTTAATCGACGCTGAGTATATTGGACGAAAGGTGTGTGTTGCAATAAATAAAAACCTGAAAAAAAATAAAATAATAACAAATTTTATATTTATAATATTTTATTTCATTTTAAAATAACACACTTATCACAAAGTGTATTAATTAAAAAAAAAAAAAAAACAAAAAAAAAATGCTATTTTTCTTCATATAATATTTTAACAAATAACACAATTACGAAGTTGTGAATGAAAAATAATATTTTTATTGAACAAAAAGATATAAAAATTGTGACAGCATGGAGCAACTTGAAGACGAATGCTGCAAACGCTAAAAAGTAATTTCCGTAGTATCTTAAATTAATTCAGTTCGCAAAGGATAGTGGGTATTATCATCCTCAAGTATTTAACACACCATATGATTCATTTTTTCAGCAAAAAATATTAAATAAAAGGCATAGGGGGTACCATTCTCTCTGCTCCTATCAGAAAAAAATATCAGTTAAATTTTGGGATACTCAGGATGATGCTGTGAAAATTTTAAGTAAATCTCATTTGAGAGTTTTAAAAAAGTAGGCGTAAAATGTGGGTGTTGCATCTGACCAAAGTCCAAAATTATCTACAACATTCTCCGCTGTAAGTAAATTTTGTGTGTCAAATTTCATGTGAATCGTTTCAATAATAACGTTCAATTTTGTAAATATATCTTTTTTTAAGTAGGCGTAAAATGTGGGCGTGATATTCAATCGGGGTCTAACGTAGCCTTCGGTACTAGTATTATCTGTGTGTCAAATTTCTAGAAAATATATAGGAGCTTTTCTTCTCCCAAGATCTTTCCAACCTTCCTATTTTTCTCTCATAATCGCACCAAATTTTCACCTTTTTGTTCCATAAACGTAAAAGCGTTAAAAAGGTACCCTTTAGAACAAGAATGTAGTTAAAAATACTACGATTAAAAAGGTATTTCTTTTTTATTGGTTGAAAAGGTACTTAGGATACCAACATTCATGTTTAACCTTCTAAGCGTTCTAACTTTCAGAAAGTGCCAAACATGTTAAGTATAAAACACATATTTACTATTTCCTTAAATACAAAAAAATACCACAGATACTTTTTCATTAGTTTGATGCCTTGGAAGATGTAAAAAGTGCATTTTTAATTGATTTTTATCCTATTTTAAATTTCAAAAAAATTGTTTGGGTGAGTAAAATTTGTATATACTTTATAATATGAAAGGTTACCAAAACTCCAAATTTATATACATTTTCGTGGAGATATATCTACAGTACAATTTTTATAAGCTTTTATATCGGCGTTAACAACAATAAACTTTTTAAGTAATTTGGTTAAAAAAGAACCAAAATGTACAACTTTTATTACAAAAAAGCACCATGTTGTTGGTTTGATATGTTTGTTATATGAATACGATTTAAAAATTTATTTCTATGAATGTTTTTTGGTTTAGAAGAAGTTTTTACAAGCTAAATTTTCGAAGCCTCAAAAAGTATGATATTATTTTATTTGGTAGAGAAGAAGATGATTTATTTTTTCTCTGTGCTTGTGGGCTCAAAAAAGTTGATGAAAAACAGTAGTACCACAAAGGTTCCCCTTAATGAACTGACCACTTAGGAACATATGTATTATCATTAAATCGTTAAAAAGTCGTTAAAAGTACAAATGAAAGACCAAAAATGGCAACAAAATGCCTGCTTGTGGGTTCTCACCCACAAAGGACTATTAATTTCATGTTTCTAAGGTAATTATTACAAAAAAATCCAAAAAGTACTACTTAATAAAAAAAAAAGCACCACAAAATACACCATTATGAATTAGTACCAACATAGGAACATGTATCTTTAATTTCATGATTCTATGTTCAATATTATAAAAAATTTAAAAGGTACCATTAGAAGACCGAAAAATTACCATATGCGATTCTCAAATACATGGGACCATATAACTCTAATTTTTTTTTAGGTTAGTTATCACAAAAAATTCAAAACTACCATTTATGTTTAATTTCATTTTTCAGTATTATCAATATTGAAAAAGTACTACTAGAAAAACGAAAAAGTACCACAAAATCCCCCTAGTTAATTTTTACCTACATAAGACAATATATCTTTAATTTTATGTTTCTAGATTATTCATTACAAAAGATTCAAGTAGTACCATTAGAAGAACGAAAAAGTACAACAAAATCCCCCTTATGGATTCTCACTCACTTAGAACCATATATTTTTAATTTAATTTTTCTAGGCTCAGAATAATAGAAAACGAAGAACAAAAATATACCAAAAAGTCCCCTAATATATGGTGTTATTCACTCGTAACTGTTTGTGTTTAATTTATTGCTTTTATGTTTAATAAAAGGTATCATAAAGTGTCCATTGTGACTTCTTATTCACACGATACGCATCTTTGATTTCATATTGCTAGGTTTTATATTATAGAAACTTCGAAAGGTATCATTATAAGCAAAAAAGTTCCCTTTTCCGCTCTAGAAAAGATCCCTTATACTGAATTTTCTAAATGCTTATGTCACAAATATGACTCAAACATTAAAAATCTGCCTTCAGTTACTTAAGAAAAATTATGTAATAAAAAAAAGTACCAAACTATTTACCCGAATTGTAAATAACGTCTCATTAGTTTATTTTGTGAACCAACCAGCTCTTAAAATTTTATCAAAATTTGTTCAATAAGTTTTGAATAAAATGTAATTTCCCTTTTTAACTCTTTTTGGTATTCTTCTTTCCTCTAAGGATGTAACAAATATTTTATTCCAAAAAATCTCAAAATTGTAATGGGATCCCGTAATAAAATATTCGTATGTATATGTCAATAAGTATAGAAAAAATATTATTTTATGAAAAAGATCCAAAAATAGGTATGATTTTTACCCCTTAAGCGTTCGAATTTCGAAAAAGTACCAAATTTATATTTGTTATATCTGTCTATTAATTTTTCAAATGAATAGCGGTAGCGTTTAATTTTTTTTTTGTATCTATATTAGTTTAGGAGATATAAGACTACCTATTTTACCCGTTTTTACTCCTTTTTTCAAATTAAACATTAGAATTTCCAAAAACCCCGTCTTAGTAGATCTATATGGCAATACATCAACCTACAGTCCAAATTTCATTTTTCTAGTTGCAGGCGTTTGGGCTGTGCAATGATGAATCAGTCAGTCGACTCTGTAACGTTACTCTTTTATGTATTAAGATTACAACTGAAATTTGTTTGGTTTACATATTTTTGAATTCTGTGTATTAGCTTACAAATTTTTATTATTTGTTTTACAGTTGTACACTGAGGGAAAAATGAAATTGCAAAATGCCGCCGCTTAGTAAGTTTTATGCACCGCCAATATATTTAAAACATATGATAATTGAAATTAATATAAAAAAGTCCAACTATTTATACTGATATTGAATTGTCGTCCTGATTTTAAATGTTTCTTATAAGTTTTTAAAAAATGTGTAGAACTCTTTTTTAAATTATTTCGAAATTGCTTGTAATCATCCTATAACAATTACTATTATAGCGCATTCAGATCGGCGCACGTTGGGGTAAAAGAGGTCGAATGTAGCGATTAATTGTATTTTGAAAATTAACTTTTTGTAATAAAATTGGATACCGAATAAAACAAAATTATGTATCAATAGCAATAAAACTAATCAAAGTTTAGCATTTTTTTATATTTTATGCAAGTGCAAACAGCATTGCCAAATTTAATAGAATCGGTTCAAAATTTGCCATAGCCCCTATGTAAACCCACTTTTAGGAATCGCCATAAAATATCAATGCATTATTCTATATTTATATATTCTATTTCACATTTAGTAAAAGTGGCCACAGGTGTAATATAAGTCTCCTTCCCGAATTTTTATGATAGTACACAATAATGTAGGGTATCATAGAGTCGGTCTTGACCGGTTTGACCGGTTTGACCGACATCTCTTTTTGCATACTGTTTTTCAATCAACCATTTTTTTCTTTTTGCTGAGACATCATTGTACTGCATAGCATACATAAGGCCGAACGATTTGTGATCGTAGAATAGTAGTCTTCTTCACAAAAACAAATAATAAATTATTTTTATAACACAAAAAAGATTAGTTTTTTTGGAATACTTTTGTAACACGAAAATAGAAAAAGAAAAAAATAAGAGAAAAAGAATTTTTTTTTTTCAATTTTGCGAAAAATACTTTTATAAATAAAGAAGAAAGCAAAATTTTTTATGTATTCGGAATTTTTCCGTATTCTGATTGAATCTGAATGGTATCAGTTTACACACGTTTGTGAACATTTTTTTTTCTCATTATTTTATTACTATCATATACATATATGGGATTTATGTACAGTAGTTGATTGAATGACTTTATATTGATTGATAGATATTTCATGTTCCTTTTAAATTATATAAGTAAATTTTGTGATTTGTCCATAATTAACTGCAGAATATCATATGGCTAGGCTTCACCGATTAAAACATTATTATATACATATACATGGGTCAAAAGATCTTTAAAATTTGTTGGTGTATAAAAATGTTTTAAGTAAAATAATTTATTCATCATAAATTTATCATACTTTTCACAATGTTATAAATGCACGGTATCAATTTTCAAATACATTTTTTCATCAGTATTAAATTAATAACACTTGACACAATAATAGATAAAAACAAAAAAGTTTTTGAATTGTGAAATTATATACATATATTTAATCGTTTCTAATTATTTTAAGTATTAAGTAATTAGTAATTATAAAATCCCTTTAAATAAATGTACCATGATGAAAATACCAAAATCTTTGGTATTTAAGTTAATATGAAAATTAATTAATAAACAATAAGTAATTTTTGTTGTAGAGATTTTGCAATTTAATGTAGCAATTGAATATAATCACACAAATATTCAAAAATTTCCATGTGTACTGACAAATGTTTAATGTTTAATGCTTAATGGTTTATGTACAGTACTCGTATAATTTAAAGCATGTATTTTAATAAGAAAGCTTTCTTTATACCCTACGTTGTAAAGTTTGACAGAATCAAAAGTTTTTAGAAATAAATCTATAAGTTCTAATAGCTGTTTGGATTTACATAAATAAGTAGGCGTAGCAGAGGAGCGTACAATTTTAAACTTGGAAAGGAGACTCCGAAGACCGCATAGGAACGAAGCATAAATCTACAAACTGAATGCAGTTTCGGAAACTACGATGTGTTCTAAAGAGTTTGATAATGCACTTTTCCAAACCTGCATCAAATGTGATCTTAATGAGATAAATTAAAAAATAAATTCCATTTTTGAAATTTTCGACGCTTTTTTGGAAATCGTGTAATTCTTTTTACTAAAATCTTTTACACTTTATAATTTCAAATTATAAAGTCAACAATCACTGAAAATTTCGCTATGGTTTCTTATTTATCAAAGATTTTATTTATTACATCTCTAAAAGTCGTAGAATAATGAAATTTGGGTATGTGTTAAATGAAATATATTCCGATTAAAAAGATCTTGCTATTTTGGGCTTTACTACCTATTTTGAAGGGAAAAAAAGAATGTTGCAGTGTTTCATAATTATAAAAGCTTTTGGCGTGGTAGTGTTGCCAGTTTTTCTCTAACCAAAATTTCGAAAAAAATAATAACCAAATTAGGAAAAAAAAACCAAATTTTAAAAATTCAAAGTTATTATATAAAATTAATATAAACTTAATATATGTATTGCGGTTTTAAATACTTTGAATATTAACCATAAACTTTAATTAGTCTTTAGAAGAAAAAAGTATTTAAAATTTAACTGTTTAGAACAATGTTTATCAAAATGTGGTCCCTGATCTAATATTGTATGATGTCGAAAGCAAACCAGATGGTAATAAATTTAGAATTAGAAAACAACTGGGTCGAGCGGTAACAGAAAATAAGGTTGACTTTTACAGTTATGTGTTTATAGAAAAAGAATGCAAATACGAGTTATTTTTTTAGGGACTTAGCCAATTTCATTTGATAATACGAATTGCATTTTTTAGAAGATTTAAAATCTAAAGCTTTTTTAGTTTAGATATTTAGTTGGAAGGTTTGACAAAAAGGTTCTATATCAATTGTTCATATTCTAAAGCACTGATATATATAATTTAACCCTACATTACATAACCAGGCACCAGGGTAGGTACCTTCTTTGTATTTACAATGCTCGCAGTTCTTTAAAAATTAAGATATAGTCTCGAAACTTACGATGGTTGTGGTTAAGGTGTTTTTAAAGTTTAGAAACTGAGGCAACCTCAACTTTTTTTAACTTGGTCTATATATAAAATTTTGCTTTATTGAAAGTTAAAATTAAAAATTGCTTTTGTTTAAGCTAGTGAATAAGCCTGTCCATGTCAGGCAAAAGTGTCATTGTATCTGGCTCCGTTAGGATTTAAAGGAAAATTAGTTTCATAAGCAATCTAATTTTAAATTTCCTTTTTTATTTAGGAGCTTCAGAAAGAGGAATAAAAGATAATATATGATAACTTTAAAATATTTCTCAATACACTATTTTACGACAGTCTTCATAATTATTTTTTCATTCTTCATATATGAAACCTGTGTTTTATTGTTAATCAAGTCTTGTTGTAAAGTTCAGAATTACCATTTATACTTTACAGAATCTCACATGTATAAAAACCATAGTGTCTAATAATACTAGTTTATGCACTTTATAATGATATAAGACTTTTATATAAGCCAAATTTCATCCAATTATCTTAAAAATTGCGAACTGCAGATTCATTAAAATTTCAACATGGACAGATAAACGGACGGACGTACATCGTGAAAATACTCAAACAAATCTTTTCTAAGTGTATTTATCAGTTTGCTTTTAGGTTTATTACTAATTAAATAATATTAATAAATAATCAACATAAAGCTATAATTTTTAGTACAAAATCAAAGAAAAATCTATTAAGGTACCCGGGTACCCCGGGTATTGACTAATGTTATTTTTTTTTTTTGGGTATGTACCGTAGGGTTAAAAATTGTGTACAAAATTGTGGTGCAATTTAAAATACATGCGGACTGATATAACACTTTTATTGCAGTTATTTATAAAATAATGTGTTGTCTTTTGTTATTATTGAATTATATTGTCTTGCACAGTTTTAATAACTAAACAAAGTATTTTTTTCCACAGCATCATATTGGGAAACAGATCTCCTTAACTGGTTGAAACTGCTTTATGATTTCACCTAGTCCCCAAATAAATGATCTCTTGGAGTAGTATTTTGAAGCTCAAATATCATAAATACATATAAGCGTATTTCTACAAAATTCTGCACAAATAATACATTTTTAATTTCAAAACATTCTATAAAAAATGTAAAATAAAATTAATTGTAGCTTTTATATAGGGTTCTCTCCCGAAAATCAATTAAAACTACTTAAATTCCATATAAATGTTAGTATGTTAATGAATTTTGCTGAAATAAGATTACCCATAGCACCCATATAATACTCTCTCTCAAGTATGTATTACTGTAAGGCACATACAAAATAGTGTAGGATATCATAAAGTCGGTCTTCACCGAATATACATTTATTTTTTAATAGTACTTTATTTTGAAATTACAAGTATTTAGGTTTTTAGTTATATCGTTACAACTTTCTCACAAAAATTTCCCAATCCATTTCACTTTTTGGTGAAATATTAGAAAATCTTAATATTTTCTATTGATTTAAATTGTCTTGTCATTTTCAGTTAAAATTGGAACGATAAGTTTTAGGAATCTTTAGTTTTTAAATGTATGATGAATTTTTATTGTTTTTTTATTTTTGGCAAGATTAACAAAGTAAATAATATTTTTAAAACTAAAAAAAAAGAAAATGGAAAAAAGTCATGATCTCATCATTGGAAAAATAATATAACCAATTTTGGTTAAAATGGCAACACTGATGACCAGTTTAAATTTAATTTAATTGTATTCTCTGTATTCTATTCACCAATTTTATTCTCAATTTTTCGTATTAATTACTGCTCCTTTTTGATTGAATATTCTTTCAAATGTATAGTTTTCTCGTTAAATCCAATGCAACAATATTTCTCAGATATTCCCAATTGAGTTTTGATCCGAAAACCATACTTGCGAATCCAAGAAATTGTTATTTTGCGAATTTTTAAAGCATTTTTCAAACGAATTTTGCGACTAAAGCCCACCTTTCGTTAAAAATTTTCCTGTATCTACGAAAATTGCATATGAAAAAAAAAAAATAATTCTGTCTTCCGACACTCAAATGCAGATACGAATAACTCGAAAGTTAAATAACATTCACAAGCCTGATGAGAGAAAATACACTATGCTTTGAAATCGGATAAGAAAATACATATTATATATATATTATCAAGCATGTGTGAATATTTTTTGAAATTGGCCTAGCCGACCACAATTTACAAATTTACTTGCAAAGTATGGGTTTCACATAAAAATTGGCGGAAAACTACGTTTATCAACAATATATTGCGTCCACTTTACAGAGTTTCTAAGTTAAATACAGTTTTCATGAGATCCTGCTAAAAATTTTTAGCGTTAGCTTATTTTTATTACAGTTATCCTTAAGGATGTTATCTTTCGTTTTACCGATGCCTGTTTCTCTATGTTGAGAGAAAAATTAGTAAGGACGTGTTTAGAGAAATTCAGAAATTCGAATGTTTGTATTTCCTAAACTAATATTTATAAAAAGAAAGTTTAATATCTATCGCTATTCATTAAAAAAAAATAAGCGGACAATTGTCTAGTACTTTTTTGAAATTTAGAACTTTTAGGGAGAAAACGGGCGAGAACTATATTTTTTCCTGCATCCCATTTAAAATTTAAATTAGTAAACATAAAATATAATTCTAATCATATTTGTAACTTATCGAAAAATTGCAAATATAAGTTTGGTACTTTTTAGAAATTCGAATGTGTGTTGATACTCTTTAATAAAACTTTTTTTTTTTTGAATATGTATATTTTATTATTGGACATTACCAAAACTTGGAAACTTATTGAGTCAACTTTGATAAAATTGGAAAGATTGGTTGGTTCATTTAGTCAAACAATATATAATGGAACGTTATTTTGAAATCGAGCAAGACGTAGATAGGATCAAATTCGAGCAAACGGTTTGGCACTTTTATTAATACATAATTTTTCTTAAGTAACTGAGAATATATATGGATCGTTTGAGTCATTATGTACCATGGAAATTTAAACTTAGTGGGCATTTTGAAAATTGAAGTTTAACGGCTCTGTTCTGGGCAGAAGATGGAATTTTGTACTTTTTTTTTGTTTATAATGGTACTTTTCTAATGTTATCGATAAATAAAGCTAATATGGTTCTAAGTGAACAAGAAATCAAGGAAAGTGTCAAATTGTACTTTTTTGATATGTTTTCGGGTTAGAATCCACAAAAGAGTGACACTATATTTTTCGTCCTTTTAGTTTTACTTTCTGTATTTCTAATACTACGAAATTAGAAACATTAATTAAACTATGAGTTAATGAGGACAAGTATGAAGGAACATTTTTTTTGTTTGGTACTTTTCGAATTTTATATAATATTAAACAAACGCAGATGAAATTAAAAATACATGGTCCTATGTGGGTAAGAATTCACAAGGGGGACCTTTTGGTACTTTTTAAAAAAAAAAATTATGAGGTGTTTAAAGAAAGAGAAAGTACATGTTTTGAAATTTGGGAAAATTTTGGAAATTTTTGCAATTCAACTAAAAAGAAGTGAAATCCGTCTGGTGGTACCTTTTCGTTACTATATATATCTCCCTAACAAATAAATATAGGAAAACATAATTAATCATATTCTCCGCTTAGAGGGCTTAATGTTGCTTTTTTTTAGTATCCTAAGTATCTTTAAGCAATAAAAAATAAATACATTATTAATCGTAGTATTTTTAACTGCTAATCCTAATATTAAGGGTTACAGATTTTGGTACGTTTACATTTTTGTTGCGAAAAGGGTTAAACTCAGTATAGTGGTGAGTGGAAACCAGGACCGGTAGGTTTACGAGTGGCCGAATAGTACTTGGGGGAATAAAGGCTACCACACAGAGTAAATATACATTTATTATATCTAACGAACTAAAAGATTTATCAATTTGAGAGAACTAATATCATATCAAATTGCGCAATGTATATAATGAAGCAGGCGGGTATAAGCTAGTATTAAATATTTACAGTTTTTCCAAGAACTAATTTTTTACTAAAAAAATTTACTTTAATTCCAAAAATCAGAATAAATAAAACTAAAATTTTATCAAATAAATTCTTTTGTCTAGCTGACGTAATTTATTATAAAAAAATTGATGTCAATATCTTTTATAGAACTAAAACTACTCCATTTTAATTTTTTGCGTATTTTAGTACAAACTCACCTTCGAACATTGGCTATGGAAACAAATTATTTAATTATTTATAACTTGAACATTCACAATGTTTTTGGAGACTTTCGTGACATATTAAAATTTAAAGCGGCGTAGAAAAGAAAAATTTGGCAAGCAGTTAAAAATTATCTTAGTCCGAGATTCCCTATTTCGAGACCAAATAGCGCAAGTTCTGGAGGTCTGTGGGGCTCACTCTGTGTGTACACTCTTCTGCTACCCCTATGTAGAATTTTATGCAAATTAAAGTTTTGTAATTAAACGTTTAAAATATATTTAATAATAATAGTTCATGATCCTATACTTCAATAAAATCTTAATAGTTTATTTTGTTAAAATTTAACAACTAAGTTATTAAATCTAATAAAAAAAATAGATATGTCTAAAACAAGTGCTAACTTTTAAAAATGGTTAACACCAATAAATTCAGCGTCGTCGATTTAGTATAACCTAGTGGGTGCCCATATTGTTTAAAAAAATAAGTCTTTTTTTTCGAGAACTTTAGATAGATAGAGAAGGTTGATGTGATACCAGAAAGTGCCACATCTCCACCCAGAGACCGATCTCGGTCCATTGTGAGTCCCTTCATTGAAAGAGCTGTGAAATATAGAATATAGAATACGGAAAATAGGAGAGTAGAAGTAGAAGAGAAAAGAGTAGGAATGAGAACGAATCATATAGGGGGATTAGCAATGTTACCAATCCCCCTAGGGTTATACCTCTGATTCTCCCTTAAATAGTCGATTCCTATGACGAAGCCTATGACGTCTACAGGATCTGCGTCCCGAACGTCACTTAACCCGCCGAGGAATTGGCTACCCAGCCATTTCATCGTACAATGCTGCAATCGTGGACAATGGCACACAATGTGTTCAATAGACTCGGTCTCGTCGACGTCTTCACACATCTTCCCTATCAAACAGTGACCCGTTATTATTATTTTTTTATTTTGTTTATAAACTTTCTTTTAATATTTTAGCAAAGTAAAATTAAATGCATATAAAATCAGTTTAAAAATAAAAAAACAATAACAGAGTTAGCTACAGGAATCTACTCGAGAACAGTTTTTTGAGCATTCGAGAAAAGTTACGATGATTTTAACATTTGATATAAAACGTTTTGCTCAAACTATATTGAAGCATAGATCTGAGTCTAAGACAAATTGAAGTTTAGGAAACTGTAGAAATACAAAATTCCATATTAAAAGGAACAGAAAATAGTAATTCTTGGATTTGGCATCGTCGTTTTTCATGAAATTCACTACAGGCATTGTCTGTTGTGAATGTTTGTTTCTTAAATTATTGACTTTTACACTTATGACCATTTTTCAATTCACAAAGATATACTTCTTTAATTGGTGATAACTTCTAAACTGTAGAGCATATATCTCTAGATATACCTTTATATTAAAGAGAAATATATTAACTCTGTAATGATATTTCTAAAATTCTTAAAAAAATAATATAATGTTTACACAACTCTTTTCCATTCTTGTGCATAATTTCAAGTTTTATACTTATTTAGTTTAGAACTTATGAAGCAAAATATGGTAAAAAGCAAAAATTTTCTTTGGGAAAAATCTGTGTAAGGATTCATGTATCTCCCATTTATTAAAAATTGCGATATTTTCTTCTTTTCCACGTTCTAAATAAATCATTGTTTTAGTATCTCTATAGCTTTTTGGAATCGGTGCAAGGACACTTATACTTGTCATATATTATATTAAAATTTTGTATATCTATTTGTACCTTTTAATAGCATAAATATTCGTTAAAATTGGCTTAGTAAATCAAATGTTATAAAAATATGAGTTTTAGCATAGTTATTGGGGCGTATAGTTGCTATAATTGATTCATATTACTCATACGCTCACTAAATTTACTAAATTTAATATTAAGCACATATAAATATATCTGTCGCCCAGGGGTCGACCTGAACAAAACTTGACATTAACTGCCTGTTTTTATAACACGAGCGCAAAAACGACTCGTCTAACTTACAGTTTACTTACAGGCAGTAAGTAAACTAGCAAGTTTTAGTATAATTTTTTGGTATCGTTGAAAAGAGGAAGTTTTTAGATATCAAATTAAGAAAAAGAAGTTTGCAGTTAATGCATTTTTTTTGCAAATTTCAAAAACAAAATACTTTATATTGTACGAATGGGAACGTGTTTATGCTAATGTTTATAAAGCATAAATAAATTGGTGCGGCAATCACCTCAAAGTGTAACGTTCGACTTAATGTAAATCTTGTATAGGCCCAAGCTTCAAAGATATCATAATAAAATTTGGCACGTTTATTTAATTTGGTATAAGGACAAATTGGGCTGAAAATTGTTGGATTCGGTCTATTATTTCCCAGCATACAAATATCCTTCCGAAATGTGATTTTAAGCTCTTAAATGACTTAAAATAAACATGATTCAAATAAAATTAAGCAAAACTAAGTATTTTATAAGCATATATAAGTGCGCCAAATTTCATGAGAGGCCCACAGTTTAGCATAGCTCCCATATAAGCTCACTTCTGAAAATCAAAAGAGGCAAGACATATAAATGCAATTAGACTCAGAAAATGTCGGCGCATCTGTTGACCTATTAGCGACTTATATGATTAAAATATAATTTGTCTCTTTCAAAGTCGAATAAGTTTTTTTGAAATTTTTTAAAGAACAGTACGATAAGATTTTGTAATTAAAACTTTATAAGTAATTGCAACTTCAAATAATGCCATTGCATTTAAAACAGTCGTAAGTTTAATATAGAACATAAAAATTTTCTGAAAAATTACATACAATGATATTTTTTTAATTTTAGAAATAACGATATTAAAGAAAAACAAGTGAGAATGTTATAATCGGCTTGGCCGAATTTATATATCTATCATCTGCAACTTTTTAAAAATTCACATGATATAAGGGGTGGGCGGAAAAGTGGGCAGACCACTCCCACTTTTGTTTCTGAGTTTACATTGGTACTTGAACTATTTTTATAAAACTTCATTGATGTTGCACTTTATGTGGGAGGTGGGCGGTAAAGTGGATGGACCACGCTCCGAGTTCATATCAATCCTCGAACTACAAAATTTCGTTATCATACATGCTTTTGTTTAAGAGATATCAGCATTAAAGTATGAACCTGTGTTTCTTGTATTTGGCTCAATACTTTTTTGATCATTAACCGATTTTGCTCATTTTTAATACCAAACAAACATTATACAAGATAAATATTTGAGTCAAATTTTGGCACCCTATGCGAGCCCACCCGCTGCTTTCAACAAAATACAAAATCTTACCAGATCCAAGAATATATATACTTTATAGGATCGTAAATAATTTTTTCGACATGTTGCACACGGAATGACAAACTCAATATATCCCTCATCTTTTTGTTGGTGGGTATAAAAATACAAACAAAATATAACAACAAATTTCTTAACTTTGATGCCTCGCACACGAGTCAGTAGAGTATAAACTAAAAAAGTAATTATGGAGTTATAGAGAGAAAAGTCTTAGTTTTCCAGCCATTTTAATTTTTTGCAAAAATATAATTTTTCAATATTAACTTTTAAATAACTTTATTAAAGTGAATCGACCCCTATGTGTATTCTGTCGGTTTTTTATTGGTAATAAATTTATAGACTTATACAATAAATAAAACAAGTAAGAAAGATATAGTCGGTCAAGCCCGGCCATATGATTATGCCGGGCATGAAAGTACCAAATATGAACCAAATATTAACCAAATCTGAGGGCCTATGTTATTTTTCATATGTGATATCATATGAAATTCATGATATAAGTTTTCAATTTTATACGAAAGTCTTAAAATATACATCCAGGACCTCAAAATTAAAAAAAAATATTCCTGATTGTTTTGATTAAATGTTAAAACGGAATTTTTCAAGCCTTCAGTCCAACAAGTACGTTTCTCTTTTAACGTATATATGGTGAGAATCTTAATATTAAGTAATTCCATTTTAAATTTAAAAAATTTTGACCCTTGGTTACCGATTTAGATAAAATTTGGTGCATATGTAGAGGAAGATACAGAGGCATGAATTTTTCTCATTTTTATTTTGAGAACTGTGGCAACTCTATAGCTTTGAAGGTGATTAACATACTTATTTAAATGATCATAACTTTTGATATATAAAAGATATCAAAATAATTTTTTCTTTGCAGTGGATTTGTCAAAGCTTTTTTCTAAGATGCCATATAAAAAGTTTGAAAAAAAATTTATTAACATATTCTTTGTAAGAATTTTCCTTAGTGACGTGTATCTAAAAAAGTCCATTTAAAAAAATTTTTTTTATGCTTTTTTCGGTAGCAAGCCTGATTGGTATACTTGTTACGTAGAAAACTTGGTCAAAATTTTTAAATTTAAAATGGAATTACTCTACTGAAATTCTGCGGGATTTGTTCAGGTATGTCATAATTATAGAAGATTTTCCAGAGAAGCCTCAACATTTCTTCCTCCAAATTGAGAAATATATAAATATTTTTCTATCGAAAAGTTGTGAGATTGAATAGGAATTGTTCTAGACTACAAACCGTTAAGCCTGAATTAGTATTCCCAGGACACCTTGACACCTTTTTTTTCTTAAAGAAATACGAAAATCCTCATTATTGAAAAAAAAAAAAATAATTTAACAAGAATTTTTTGGCATATTGATAAAAAAGTATTATTTAGCTTTAAGTTTCAATTTTAGACTTTTTACATAGACGATAAAAATAATAACACTCAACATATATCTAATATACCGATTGGGTTTGTGACTGACTTCGAAAATTTGGTTTTTTAGCTTCAACCAAAAATCAAAAATTTTCAAACGTCAGATAAAGGAAATGTCAAAATATTTTCTTATATAAAATTTCTCTTTGGTAAGGGATAATATGAGTATGAATCCATTCTTTAATATTTCTTTAATTGTACATATTTTATTCAGAAAAAATGTTTGGTTATGTTTTATTTTATAAATATCGTTCAAAATATTCCGATAATTGTAAATTAAAAAATGTAATATAATTTCGTGCAAAAATTTTTTAAATGTGTATTTTTCGACACTTTGAGAAGAGATTTGACGTCCTGGAGAAAAACGGAATATGTAGTTGTAATATGTATGCATATTGATTTTTTCAGTAACTATGAATATTGATTTTTTCATGTGTGAACAGTAACTATGAATGTATATTCTGAATCTGTATATTTATGCAATATAAATTTTGTGAAGGATGTAAAAGGTTCGGTTCAGCCGAATATATAGCACTTCCACTTGTTTTTCATTAATGATGCTTAAAGTATGCGTTCGAATAAAACATAACACAAAATTTTCGTAATAAATATAAAAATATTTTTTGATTACAATGTCTTCTAGAGACATGTCTGTTTTAACAGTAGATCCAATTCTTGAAATCCGGTCGCTGAAAATGTTGATTAAGTAAATTTTCACAGCAAAAAATATTGCATAAAATGGTTTAATTAATTTGTTAACTCATTTTAAATTTAAAGTTAATAAAAATTATTTATTAATAAAATACACTTTAAAAAATAAGAAAAGGAAAAATATTTTGTAACAAAATAAATATAATTTTGTAAAAAATTCTCAATTTCAAACCGCTTAATTTTTTGTGAGCTATTCAAAGAAAAACTAGTGCCGTGTATTGATTTAAGGATGATATGAATTAGGAATTATTTGGTATGTATAAGATTTTAAGATTTGACAAGATTACTAATCATTCCAGTATTTGTACTAAGATATTCCCGACAAGGACCAGGTTTGCATCAACATGCTGCTTTTTGGAAGAAGATTTATATATAAAGACTAAGTTCACATTGATTACTTTTACCATTACTTCAGGCAAGCTGTCATATGCTATTTAATGTTTTTGTTGGCATATCATCCCCTAGGTTGTTCCTACCTCAATGATAATTATAATCCCTTTTTAGAGCGTACCACCGAGATAATGACCGATTTTTATAAGTTTTCCTGGAAATCAAGTATAAGTATGAAGTAAATATATTTAGAATATACTTTCGCATATACACAACATATATCCACTATTACACTTATTAAATTCATTACCTATTTCACATATTTCGCTTTATATGCAGTGCAATTGTAAAATAGTTTTTATTTTAATATTTTAATAAAGCAATAAATAATTTTTATAAAATTAGCCTATTAATGTGAAAAGAAGCATTTATGAGCAATCGTACATATTTAATTAATTTTAGAATCAAATCAATAAATATTCTAGTTGGTTTTAAACGAAAATTGAATTATAGTTCTTATTGGACCAATTAAAAAAAACTAATTGAAACTTTAATGAAAAGCAATTATTTCAGTTAATTAATAGCAGCACTTTGGTGATTGGAGCAAAATCAAACAAAACTTTAATTAATGTTAGCAATTTCGTAATTGAAGTCCATTTTTACTTCCTTCTGTGTTGATAAAAGTATTACATTTATGGGTAATAAAAAAGCGTAATATAAGTATGCCAAACAAATATATTCATTTCTTCAAAATCAAATATGAGCCATGTTAAATATATGCCTAAGCTTTAGTCAATCAATGCTAAAATAATTTTAAATAACAAAGCTGAGAAGAACTCTGAAGCAAATAATGATCAAAGCTCCTCAACAATAAAAAATAAAACTATTTTTAATATTTTGTATTGCTGACTTTTTTCATGTTCCAAGGTTTTGTATATCGAATAATCGAGAAAATGGTCTTAAATAATATCGAACTAAAAACAATAAAAATTTACATATCAATTTGTCGTAAGACAAGTTTACTTAAAGTGTTACAAGATATGTTATCGTTTTTCTTATTTAGTCTGAATAAACTATAATAAGCATAACAAAGAATGTCATAAAAAGGCATTGATAATACTCGTGACATGTAACAGTGTTTTTAATATTTTCTAGCCAGATTTTGAATTTTATCCTTGTAGTAGAACCACTTGGATTTAGAAATTTTATTTTAGTCCCAGAAAGTATTAGTTATTTAAACTGCCTAGAATATTGGCAATTGTAAAGGATTTGGATCCAAGTTAGAAGTGAATTTAAGAGGGCCCTAGCAGTGCTCAATTGTAATTATTAATTTTAAATTTTTATAGAGAGATGCCGCGAAAAATTTCATAAAAGTATTTTAATTTTTGTTTTCAAAAGTCATACCTAAAAAAATGAATTTTTATATAAAACAATATATTAGAAAAATTTAGAGAAGAAATAGTTGGTTTAGTTTTAATTCTAACTTATTCCGTTCATCTTTTATTAAAAAAACATGTTATGGTTTATTTCAACGCACACCTTTATGCAACGAAAGAACTGAGATAGGCATAGCATACAAAACCATAATTCGTGTTATTATTTTTTTCGGATAAAAAATGATAAATCTTGAAAAATTTTATGTTACATTAAAGACCCTTAATAATATAATAATCTTCAATATTTTCAAAAAGCAAAACCTCCAATCTTCTGTAGAATTTTTAATAAAGTAAAAAAAAAAAAATCATTTAATATAATAGTTCAATTCCTTCGAAATAAAAAGATTTCTCAAGGACCTCAAAATTTTGAGAATGTACCAAATAGGGTACTAGATCAGAACTCAATTCTTAAATTTAATCGAGACGACTACTCATCAAAAAAATAAAAAAAAATAAAAATAAAAAATAAAAGAAACCCATTATTTAGATTACATCTTGGACTCAGGTGTAATATGATGGATCAATTATTCATCCACCGTTACGCTGCTCTTTCACACTCCGATCACTTATCACCATATCAATTGACATTAACTAATGTAAGGGTGCATCAAAACTTATTAAGCTGCTATTTTAGCATTGAAATTTGTGGTTTTTATTTTAAAAGATTCGTACGAGGCACAGTGGCTTAGAAGCGTTTTCCATCGATCAAAACTCGATAGAGATATTTTAGATTTTTTTTGATGGATATATATTTTCTCGACTTTTTCTTCAACTAAACGATTTTTTCTTTTCTGAATCATCTTTACTTGTAAAAAAAGTTACAAACAGATAAAAAAAAACATTTTAATAATACCTAGAATAATTCCCAGTTTATTAATTCTAGAGTCGATTATTTTTTTACAAAAAAATTACGATTTTTTATGTTTATTTTATTTTTAATTTAAATATCATTAGGGACAAAAATTTTTAATTTTTATAATAACTAAATTTATTAAATTTTTTACATATGGAACAATAAAAGAAAGAAAAGAAGATCTGACGTTGCCACTAATATATTAAATAGATTTTAATTTGGAGAATTTCCTGATATTTTCTTGATATTGTGCTCTTTATAAAATCTGTAATTTTTTCTTCTTTTTTTCCTGGGCTTCTCCTGGTAGATTTCCAAATGGTACTAAACGATGCTTAATAACATCCTCTCCATGATAAAGGATTTTGTTGCAGACATATTTCTCCATATTTTCTAGCATTAAATTGTTCATCGTACACACGTATATCGTTAATTGTTTTAAATCTTGAAATAAGATTTATATCAACACCTATTATTTTATATGCTCTTTCGGGATCTTGTTGTGTTCCCATCATTCGTATTGCCTGATCCATGTTTTGGTTGATCTATAATCAACTCATATTTGAGAAATTCGACCCGAACATGTTGTTTCTTTTTATTTATTTTTGTCGTTGTTTCTTATTGTTTCTGTAGGTTTAAGATCCAAATCTTAACTGATTTTTTGTATGTGTTCCATTATCTTTTTCATTCAAATGGAAAAGGTGTTTTACGCACGGATCCAGACAGGTACAAAAGTATATATATATACAAAAGTATATATATAAAGAGGACACCTTCGCCTTTCTTCTGGTAGTGAAATTTGTTTAACCCCTTTTGACCCTCAAAAAAAAAAAAAAAAAAAAAAAATTAAATAAAAATAAAAAAATAGAGCCAATTATTGATAATAGTTTGCGAGTAATGATAATTTACTTCTGATAAAATTTAAAAATCACATTTTTTATGAAATAACAGCATGCCACTCCCACAATTAAAATATTTGTAAAATTTGTGGTCTAATTTCTTGGCCACCTTAGTTTCAATATGTTTATTATTGCATGGCATTAAAATTCTGGAAATCTGTGTTAACAAAAAATTGGATCTTTGGCCAATGAAATTAATTTCTGAGCCATCGTGCTACGTATGTCTTTATATTCTTTCAACTGATATGAGTTTTAACTATTGCGAAGAGCAAACGACACACTGTGCTTTGAATTGAAATAAATTATGTAGAACTCGTTAAAAAATTTTCATAATTATAATGCTTTTCAGATTTGTTTGGTAAAAAGAGTTTTACCAGAAATTAGCTTGTATTTTGCAATGTATTTGTTTTTATTATTGTAACCACAAACTGCGTTTATGATTTGTTATTCTGGCGCCGCAATTCTATTTTTATCCCTTTTACTTACTACACTTCATTTTTATTTTTCATTTGTATGGGTGTGTGTGTGTTTTTTCAATATAATGAATTTATGTATGGATGTGGGTATTTTGTTTTTATTATTTGGGGAGTCACTCCCTTTAGTATGAGGTTGCTTGCTTGTTTAACTAATGTAAATGTGTGTATATACTTTCCAGATGTTGTTGTTGTCTTCTATCATGTTGTACGATATTTTAATGGAATAATGAATTAATTAAAAGAGATTTGTTTGTGGCTTTTGAAGGATTGCAGACGCTATAGAACGGAACCTCACAAATTAATTAATTTCAAGAGGAAACTTCATACTTACTTATTTCATGTAATATTATTGTTGTTGCCACTGCTGTTGCCGTTGTTATTGTTGTTGTTGCTGTTCCTGCTGCTTGCTACCGCTGTCATATAACTTGTTACTAACACTAATGCAAGTACAAACACATGCCCACAAAAACAATATGACCGACTACTTGACTTAAATCCACTTACTCTACTCCAAATTGTGTCTGTAATTTGTAGTTGTAAAAAATTTATGAAAGAAATGTATTTAAAAAGTATTTGTACTTGCACAATACAATATATATAACTTTTAACATTTTTTTAAAACTTCGAAAATAATTAAATTATTGTTGTTATAAAATATTTTGAAAAAATTGTTTTGTTTGTTGTAATGCCTGACTGAAATGTGTAGATAACAGAAAAAAAATATTGTTTAAAATTTTTCAAATAATTTGTTAATTGATTTTATTTATAAATTTAATTAAATTATTAAACAATATAATAAATATTCATAATTGATATTATTATTTTTCACAAAATAGCTGTCAATTTTAAATTCAAAAATTTAAATTAAAAAATATTGTTCAAGATACAGGAATAAAATTATTATTATTATTATTTTGTTATTTGTTACTATGAAGATATACTTATTTATTAAGGGTGATATTTACCACACTAATTTTTAAAAATATTTGGTAAGTATATGCTTTCTTATGTTTCGTGTTATTTCTAAGAAATGTGATATTAATTTATATATTTATTTATTGAGTATTTCAATAGAAGATTGTTCCTGTATTGATTATTTCTGATTTTCAAACAACTAATCACATATATATATGTGTGGGTCAGCAAAATTAAAGTCCTAATTTGTGTCAAGCTGTGATGTATTCGGCTTTCCTCTGAAAGATTATTCCTGTAAAAACGATTATAAATGATTATAAACGATTTTCAAATGACCAATTACTTATGTATATTGTTATGTATCCCCTAGATCATAAAGCTTTATTCAAAGAATTCTGTACTTCCCATGCTAAAACTTCTCGCTGATATTATCGCTCTTCCAGACCTTAACGTGCTATACGTTTTAATATATTTTAAGAGCCATAACTAATACATTGCGCAATAATTTTAACATACCATATTTTACATACATAGTTTTCGTTAATTAATTGCAAATATTATGCATAATATGAACATAACATTTTTTTTTAAATTGAATTCATATATTGTGAGAAGTTATTTTAATAATTAAACATTTTAATTTTGTAATAAATAATATAAATCCAGTGTTTCCATTTTTATTGCTGGAAGTATTTTGGCGAAGATGTTAAAATTTGGATAACTTTTTAATTGTATCAATTGATATTTTAATTGGTTTTTGGACACAAATTCAATCATAAATATATTTAATGTGGTTAAAAAAATTAATTGAAATTTATATAAAAAATCAATTAATTTTACTTAATTAATATTATCATTTTGATGATTGGTGAAAAATCAAAAAAAAAAAAAAAAAAAACAAAATTTGAAAAAAATTTAATTTAAATGATCTACTTCTTCAGCGAGAAAGTATGATTTTTAGAAAGGTTATGATGTTCGCATTATAAAAAATGTAATTCACTTTTCATTGTTTTTTAGTAGCAAGACACGCGATTAAAAGAAAAAGAAAATAAATAACTACAAAAATTTAATTTTTTAGTCTGAAATTTTCTTGTTGAAATTCAGGTTTCGTATGAGAAAGAGCGAGTGGGAATATGAAAGGGAATAAACTTGTCCGTTGCCATTTTCGTACTTCAAAACAAAAATAAATTAAGCAAGAATTGCTGAACCAAAATTTTGTACGTGAACGTAAATGCAAGTTTAAAGAAAAAATATAAAAATTTTAGTAAATTCAAAGCAAAATCAAAATTAATAATAACGTAGCTTGGTGATATTTAGAAATCGCATATTATATTAAAGAAAAACGACTCCTCAAATATTGAATTACACTTTCTACAATACGAACATCATAATGTCGTATGTGAAAATTCGAATACTGTATGGCAGAAAACTTAGCCAAGGTATACCAGAAAAAAAAAAAAAATTAAATTCAAAGCCAAGTATCTCTAAACTAAAACACATGACTTATATATATTTTTACTCATATATTAATCTTTTAAATCTGTTTAGATATAGAAAATTATTTTCAAACTCGAAGAGTTCTTTGCTATCATTATGTGAAATTTCGTTCAAAAGGAACTATTAGTTTGGAAACTGCATATTTATTTCCATTTAAATTGTCGAATCGTACACTATCTGCAACTCAAAAAAGCCCACGCCATCATTTATTGCTTTGGTTTTCTTAAAATGAAGTTAATGTGCAAAAATTAATTATTTGTGAAAAAATTTATAAAAATAATGGTTGTAATGTCCTGTACCTTTATCGAAAATACTTTCTCGAGAATATGAGGTAACAGACAAAGAAGTATCTGAATTCAGTGGCGACGAACAACTACGTCAATTCCATGAAAAAACCTATGCCATTTATTCTTGTTTATTTGAAAGGTGAGTTTAAAAATTATGTCTAACATTAACATAAAATATAATTATTTCTTGTATTATTTACTCACACAAGTGACATTTAAGAGTTTTAAGTATGGTCGACTTAAGGGAGGCTGTGCCAATGTTAGGCCTGCGAACGGAGTCCAAAACGAAACTTTCTGATTGAAAAAAAGAGGTAGATTTATAATTATATTTTATTTGATACTTTAATAATTTTTTTAAAATAATACTTATAATAAATATGACAACAAATAAAAAACAAATTTAATTGGTTGTAATTTATTTCAACTCAAATATTCAAAATACGATGTGAATTTTATACCGATTTGTTTTTAATTCCACACCGGTGCGGTATCAAGTTCAATCATTCTCGTGTTCATTTCTACACAAATTCAGTTCCGCAACTCAATTCCGTAACTCCAGTTCATACTTTTCTGCTGTATCACTTAAACAAAAGCATGTACTACAACGAAAATTTGAACAGCTAGTTCGTGAATCGATGTAAAGTCGGAAACCAAAAAATGGGCGTAAATTAATGAAAAACTTTTTCTATTTCTCCAAAAATTTATTGAAATAAATAAAAGTTATGTATTTCTGTTAGCTTTAAATTTTTGAAACATTCTGAAATGTACAATTTTATTTATCTAAAACTAGTATTTGTGGGAGTTCGTTATAAAGAAAGATCGCTATAACCGTGTTTGTTATAAACGTAGTTATTTAGGTGTAAAATTTAGGTAAAATCAATGGGACCGAAGCAAAATGTTCCAAGTGTTCGTTATGACTGTGTTTGGCTGCATCAAAAAATAAAATAAAACATTAATAAATATTTAAAATAATATATATATATATATATATATATATATATATTTATAATTTATTTATAATTTGAACTTGTGGGAAAAAATCAAAAATATGAAAAAACTCTGGTTCGTTTCAATAACATTTTTCTAACTTTGAACTAACTAACAACCATAAAAACTGTGGACTAAGAAACTTTGTAATTTGATTGTTTATAGCGTTACTAATGAATTTTTTGTTTTTGCCATTTTTTCTAAAACAACAATACAAAAAGAGCAATAAATACTGTTGTGCTGTTTGTCGAAAGAAACAAAGCAAATACTTTAAGGCATTGAGTGGTTTCAAATACTGTAGTGAACACCATTTGTTCAAAGCAAATACTGTGCATAAAAAATCAAGACATACAAGACATTGAAAAAAAATTCTAGTGTTTCACTAGTATTTTCTTAATGTTTTGAATTATTTGTTTTTTGTATCGTGTGCACTAGATATACGTGTGTAGTATTATAAAAAAAAGAATAAAATAGACAAGAAAAATGTTCTCTATTGAAGCAAGCAGGTATATTTATGTCTTGTATATCGTGAATTTTTGATCGACTTCACTCTCATGTCTTGTTAGCTCAGCACTACACTACTTGAAGTATTTGATCATACAGTTAAACAATTCAAACATTTATTTAATGATTTAAGTACCTGCTTTATAGTATTTGTTCTCTGCATACACACAACCAAATGCCTTGTAGGACATGTGTGGCAGGGCTCTAGTATGTATGCCATTTTAAATAATGCACATTAAAAGTCTTCTCAAATTCAAACGTTTAAAAATTAAGGTTTGAAATTATACATTAAAATTCTAATGTTTCTAATCTTCATCTGAACTGATGTTGAATAATGACATATTAAAAGCTATTTGATAACTTTAATTCTGAAAAATTTTATAAAACTAGGATGGTTGCTTTGTGAAATAAATGCGAATTTATATTTATTTTAGCTGTTTTTATTTGGTCAGACACTGTTACTAGGAAAAATATTGTTTATATGATTTTTTTTTTTGACTGCCTGCCAATTTGTGTTTCTGTCCGTCTTTCTGCTGGTATTGCCTTGCTTTGTAAATAAATGAAAGAAAAAATAACAGAATAAGTGAATGAGAGAGGGTGGAGATGTAAAATATTATAATATGACCCAATATTCCATTTGAACGGTTGAATTTTAAAACATTAAAAAGGATTGTAATTTATATATTGTTAAAGGAAGTTTATTTTTATTTAATATATATTTATAAGTTCGAAATAGGAACGGTCAATTAGTTTGACGTAAGTAATCATAAAACTACATATTTTTTAATTTTGGTACATATTTATTTATATCCACACTAAACTAATGCTTGAACTAGAATTTATTGAAATTTATTAGACAATTTGGTGGATAAAATTTTTTTAAAAGTTTGAGAACAAACCATGGAAAATAGTTTAGAATTGAGTATCAATATGAGTTTTATGTTATTGGTAAAAAAATAATAATAAAAAAAAAATAAAAAATACGTACATATATTTATACAAATCTATATTGTTTGTGTATATGTATGTTAGTATTTGCAAATAAAAGTAGTGAAAACTTTTATTTGTTTTCATTTTAAATTCATAAAAAAGAATGACAAAACGTGAGAAATATAATCGGAAATTCAAAATCCCTGAGTGGACTTTCAAATACACAATGGAGTTTTGTTTCATAGGTTTTCATTCAAACACACGACTTATAGTGCATTTAAATGTGCTAAAGGACATTAGTAAATACATAAAAATGACTAATACATATGTACGTACAGTGATGTTAGTATATTACTTACATAAACAAAAATAGAAAAGTCTTTAAGCCACTAACAAATTCATATAAGTACGTGTCCTTGCCAATCCTACCAAGGTTCCCAAGAGTATTTCATACGAATGAAAGTCTATGACATAACAATATTAGTTAGTGTATGTGTCTATACTAACTAGGAATGTGTGCTATTCCTAGTTATATTTTTTATGAAAAAGAAAGACAAAAAAAAAAATTATACTACATAGGATATGATGACGATAAAACATTGTGGTACAGGGAACAGAGCAAAACTTACTTTACAATGCACATTCGTGCAATATTATTACATCTCCGTAAGAAGATATCCAGTCATGTAATCGACCAACCAGACAAGCAACTCTCCAATGAGCCATATAAAATCCTCGCACAGAAAAGTCATCGCTGTAATCGTCTAAAGTGCTGCTATCAGCTAAAAGGAAAAATGAATAGTGAAAACTGCAGGTCCAAATGAAAATTGTCTAAAGCCATTCAATTCTTCTTCGTCTCATTATTATACTTCTTACTATTTTGATTCATTTTTTTTATAGATAGAACGTAATGCATCGTGTTTTATGTGTATGTGGAAATTACAGGAAATTGGCAAATTTAAAATTATCTACATTACACGTTAGAAAACTTTTATTTATTCTGAGAGCAATGCACAGTGAAAAAGTTTTAGAAATGGAATGAAAGAATAAGAAGATAATAATTTAGGAAATATAAATTTCTTCATAGTTCTTCGTATAATCTTTATCAAAAAATTTTGGAATGCTTCAAACCTATTATGATTTTGAGTCCATTTTTGTCGAAATTTCTATCAAAATTGATATTCCTCAGTATACAGAAAAAAATACATACATTTTAATTTTTTTTTTTTTTCATAAATATTATGTATCGGAAATTACTTTTTTCCTAAATATTTTTCATAAAAAATAAAATTTTGTTCATAGATATTATTAAATTGTTCATAATGAAAATTTTAGGAAATTCGCAAAAAATCTTGTTAAATCTGTGATTTAGCTTTATTATATTTGATAGCACATGATAACTAAAATTAGTTGTACCTGAAAATAATAACAAAAGCGCCTTAAAATGGCAAAATTCCGAGGAAAATCTCTAAAAAACAATGTTTAGAAATTTGCATAACTTCGCTCGCATTCTGCAGCACATCATTTTAATAAAAAGCGTTTCTGTTCTGTTTCAAAATGTAGCTAAAAATCATTAAAAATTTAAAATTTTCCGAAGAAAATTTCAAACATTTTTTACAAATTGAAAATATAAATGAAAATTTAAACTATTTTTTCAGTCTTCTTGACTTTTGATTCATTTTAAAAAATATAAAAAAAAGTTTAACGCTTAAGAAATTACGCTTAAATATTATGAACTGAAATTAATGGAGGTAAAATTTTATATTTATGCACAAACTTTTTTCTGTGTACGGGTCTGTCGATTAAAATGGCGTTAATGAAGCCTACCGATAACTGCTGTACATAATATATATATATGCATCAAACGATCGGAAATCCTTTCGAAACTTTTGCTATTAAAATTCAGCAAGATCGGAGATATATCAAAAAGACCGGTTTTCATTTTTTCTGAAGCCTCTATATAAGCTAAGGATTTCGTTTCTGCAGGGAAGATTTGGAAATTTTTTTTGTGAATTTTCATGCTGAAGGAATTAACTAAAATTAACTAATAACCGAGATATCGTATAAAACGCTTTTTTGACTTTTTGAAGCGCTTGTTTATGCTACGGATCTTGTTTTAAGGTAGATCGGACATAAATACGAGTATTTTAATAACATTTCGGTTTTTTGAATGAACCAAATTGATTCATAGTGAACCGAATTATGATCTAAAAACTAAAAAATCTGTTAACAATATACACAAACAAAGATTTATATTAAGCATTGCACAGTGGGGCAGAATCGAAAATTTTTGGAAATAAATCTGTAACTTCTGATCGGCTGGTTGGATTTTCATGAAATATAGTACAGACGTACCAGAGGAGTGTATAATGTTAAGTTTTGAAGAGGGGCACAACAAACCCCTCAGGGACGGAGCTAAGGGGGCTCAAATTTAGGTATCTCTGACATAAAAAATATTTAATCGCTTGCCAAATTTTTGTTTCTCGTCCGATTTCAAATATTTTTATATATTGTTGTAGGCCCTCATAAGACCTATAAAAAACATGCTTACGTGCCCTATTTATCTCTTATAGTTTCCAAGTTATTTGCATTTGAATTTTTAAGCACCATAATTTTGCATGTTCTTGGTCCAGTTTTTTTCATATATATTCTAGTATTTCCGACCGATTTTATTAGTTTTTTTCTTAACTAGTTAAGGAACAAAATTATCTATTGAATAAAAAAATTTTGAAGTCGATATCTTTACCGAGTCCAAAAATAAACGATTTTGAATTTGAAAATTGCAAAAAAGACGACTTTTTGTGTTTTTTTAGCCGAAAAAGTATCTACACTCTTTTTTATCTAAAATAAAATTTTCTTTAGCAACATATAATAATTTTGCACTTTTCTGAAAGGTAACTTCACAGAGATGACTTTAAGATGAAAAACGAGCCCAATAATTCAATTGGTAATGGTACAACCCTCCCGAATTCTACCCATTTTATATGAAAGTTTTGATTTTAGACCATATTTTCTCAAATCCCAAAGCATGAATCGGCAAGCGGAATATATTTTAAGAATCTTCAATATGTTGTTAAAAGTTTTGAATTAAAATCTACGGGACTTCGGAAAAATGTGTATTCTATAGCCAAAAATATAAAAATTCCATTTTTGGGAATTTTCATTAGTTTTTTTGGGAATTCAGGAAAACCCTACCCCAGATTGAAATTTGGTTAACGCGTTTTTATTTATATTAATACTTACTTGTACTTATTTTTAAAAATGTTGATCTTATAATAGATGTCTGTATATTAATTCTCTATATTAAGAAAACCAAGAAAATCCTCAGATGTTCCTATTATGTCAGCTTTTATAGCCACTTATATAAAAGAACCACTGAAATTTGCATCCTATGTATACGAGGCAGAAACATAGTTTTAATCAGATATTATTATTGTGTAAAATAATATAATGCATCCAAATTAAAATTATTTAGAATTGAACATGTCAAATTATTAAATAATTATTAAATATCCAGAAATTTTCAAATTTTGGATATTTTTTTATTTGTAGAAATTGGAATTGGGATTCCAGCAATTTCATTTATATCTGCCTGTATTGCAGAGATAAAAGCTTAATAATTGTGGGAAAAATTTTAGTAATTTAAAGTATTTTACATATATTTAATTTAATTCTACATATATTTAATATACCTTCGAAGTACCTGCCAAACTGCCGGGTTTTTAGTAGTATACGTTGTACCTCTGGCCGTGGTTCTTTATATCAGTTTTGTATAGAAGATTAATATTTTTTTTTTTTTTTTTTTGGACGATATATCTAACTTTTTTTTTTGGGAGTACGAACAAATACGCCATTATATTTTTCAATATTTCGAAAGATCCATTCAATATTTCGAATCAGCCATTTAAAGTATCAAAATTTGTATGTTTGTATACAACAAAAACTTACTAAATACCAAATATTTATGTGGATATTTTATGTGGACATTTTATGTGGGCATATTTTCAAAATTTTAAAAGGAATTTGAAAGGAAATTTTTAATCGTATGTCAAACATTTATAAAAAAGTGTAATGAAAATTCCAAATTTATCAATAAATCGTAAAATGTTTCATCCATAATTTGAAATAAAGTATATTCCACATTTAGCCATGAAAAATTATGAATGAATTTTTAAACTTTACCAGGTAAAGACTTCATAAAATCTGAAAATAATTGGGATTTTTTTAAATCACCGACATTTTTCCCAGAAATATTCACGTTTTTTCTCCCGAAGACCGTAAGATATAAATAAAATCGCCGTAAAGTACCGAAAACTCCAATTTATACAAATAAATCCAAAGTTTAAAATATCTGGATATTTAAATATTACATAAAAATTTTACATGTTTTCTTTTAATTAATTTTAACTTGGATCCTTTGTATTATTTTGCACAATATCATGCCTTGAATACGTACTTTGCGATCTAAATTTCAGTGGTTCTTTTATATAAGTGGCCATAAAAGCTGACATAATAGGAATATCTCAAGATTTTCTTGTTTTTTGTTTTTTAATATAGAGACATACCATTTATTACAAGACCAACATTTTTACAAGTATTTTTAAAAATATGTACAAAAATCTAAGGCTTTATAAACACATACTGGTCGTGTAACATATTTATGCGATTAACTGTACATACAAAGATATGTAAATATAAGTCGTTTTTTTACAAGCTTGTGGAATAAATGTATTATTTTTTAAATATAAATATGAAAATATTAAGCCATATTTTTTTTTTTTTATTTTTTGGTAAAGTAGTGAAATTTATAAAAAATTCGGCACAGCAGCATATAGCCCTTTAACTTGTTTTGCTTAAAGTCGATATATACAGTCGGTACATACAATTGTAAAACAATAAAAATTTTTATATAAACTATAACAATAGTTACAGATTGATATAACTTTTCACCGATTTAAATTACCGCCTTGGGTATGCCTCGACGATTTATAAAATATTAAAGTTTAGGCACAAAAAAGGGCTACCAGAGGGCGCTAAATTCGTCACATCATTGTAAATACTGATGTTGTTGAGGTTGAAAAATCGGAAAAGGTATTAATATTTTTTCTGAATTTTGAAATCCTATTCATTTTTGTAATTCACTAATTAATACAAAATAAATCTGCCAATATTTACAAAAAAAAAATGCTCCGTAACAAAAACATTTGTGTCTTTATAAATAAAGGTTTTTGATGTTAATTTTCCAAGAAGGAAAATTTTAGTTAAAAAAGGGAAAAATGTGCTAATTTTTATTTTTTTTTATTTTAAAATTATTTTCATTACTAAAACTCAATAAATGATAATCAAAAGAAAACAGCTGCCAATTTTTTTGTTATATTCAGCAAAAACGCTCTTTTGCAAAAGCGATATTTTTTGTTAGAAAATGGAGTTACGCTATGTAAATTTTCCAAAAGAGGCAAATTTTGAGCTAAAAAAGAGGAAAATCTTTTTTTATTTTTAAGTTCGTTTTTAATTTTGCAAAAATTTTATTTTTCTATTGTATACACATAAAATAAGCATACCCCTCCCTTGAGGAGGGGTATATTTAATTAGGGGCGGGGTGTTATTATGAGAAGTTCCATAACGATTTTTTTTAACAAGCTTGGAAGTATTTATACACATTATATTTTAAAAATAAAACATTTATTATCAAAAATGTTTAATTTGAAAATAATATTGGGAAAAATAAAAATTAAAACATTGCCAAATGACACGTTTTGATTTTTTCGCTCTATATACATTATTTTTTATATTATTATATATACACTGTTGGACAAAATAAAGTGTGGTTTCATACTTTTTCTATTTATTTCATAATAATTGTCTTCTAGGTTCATTACGGGTAATGTATTCAAAAAACCGACATTTTCATTAAACCGGTTTTCAAGTTATTCGAAAAATAGACTTTTTAAAAAATCATATTAGAATACGGTATTAATTAAAAAAATTGGTTAACCGGTTTTTATTAAAAATACAAATATTTTAAAAATGATTATTATTTTTACCAAAGAAAGTACACTTATGAGCAGTGTTGCCAGGAAATGAGAAAAAAAGAGGCTAAATTGAACTTTAGAAAAGGTCAAAAAGGCTAAATGCCCAAAAAATAAGGCCAGAAGAAAGTTTTTTTTTTTTATTAGAAACTTTGTTTTTTTTTCGTTCTCATTAGTTTTTGATATTTTTCTAAAGAAAATGTAATAAATTTATAAATGACACGCAGCAAAATGACAATAAAAAATAGTCCGAAAATTTCCATACAAATTTGGCTTATACTTCATAAGAAAAATTGCCAATGTTTTGAAGTGATTTTGAGTAATTTTTTAATTATAATTCCATTTTGATTAAGAATTTATAAATTTTTGAGTGATTTTCCCCATTAATAAGATGTTTTGAAATTCTTTTCATAAAAATGTTTGATAAAATATATTAAAAAGTAATTCAGTAATCGTCTTAATAACGCCACAAAATGAAATTTTTTATCGATTTTTTACGCACAGAAAATGCGTGAAATAAAATAAAATTTGTAATGGCAAATAATAAATTATTTATTTTAAATCAAAGTAGCATTAAAAATAAATTTAATAAAAAATGTTTTTGGACTTTTTGAGAATTACGCAGAAATTGCACTATTTTTGTATTTTTATATAGCAAATTGCAATTTATACAAATCTTGCACATATAGATAAAGGAACGCGGTAAATATTGATCGGGACCATAAATTTAAGTCATTCAAGTTGTTGATAGTTGAAAGCGGTACGCTTTTGTCAAAACAGATTTTGCTAACAGCCCGTCTAGACGTAACATAATATGTAAGATTTTTGTGTCAGAGAGTGTCAAATTCGCTCTCTGAGAGAATTATTTCACGTGTAGATTCAAATATTAGTATTATAAGATGTATTATGAGACTGTTGTGATGAGATTTCTCTACACAACCATCTTATAAGATGAACTGTCAAAAAAATACACACACACGAAAGTTTGCTTGTGTGTGTGCATGTGTATTTTGTAAATTATTGAAAAACAATGTTATTTTGTAAAATTGTTTCCTTTTAGTGTTTGTTTTAAGTGTTAAAAATCATTTTTATAAAAATTGTGTTAAAAAAGTGCGAATTGTTTAAATAAAAAGGACATGTTTACACTGTAACTGATTGAAAATAATAATATCTTATAGGATTTATTAGAATACGTGTACCCCTTATTTAAGATTTAACATAATATAAACAAAATGTTTACACTCCTCTGCCGGCGTTATCTCACATATTATATCAGCATTAATCTCAGTTATAGACCTGGGGTAAAGCACATTGGACAGAATGAAATTGACCATTATTGGCATAAGTATTTGGAGTTTATAATGCTTAACGGAAATGTAGAGGAGCGTCAAAAAATTTCGAAAGACAAAGTATTATGGACCAAAAAATTAACTTGGGTTAAAAAAGGATCATAACATTAAATAGCATTTCTGCCAAGAAAGGGTGTGGTAATACAATAATCAATATTAAGGAATACTAGAATGGTCGCATTACACGCACCTATAGTCCATAATGTCGATTTGTTTCGCCATAAGATCCACCGGTAGAAAGTTTATTAGAACAAATAGGGCTTTCGATGACTTTAATTAGAAAAATAGACCTCTGTACAAAGCGCACCTGTTATGAGTACCGCTAAATTACGCAGAATCCTATCAAAGATTTCGATGTAAGTGTATATCTCCATAGCCTTCCACCACACTATCATTTCATATATACACAACAAGAAATAATAGTGTTTTGGAAGCAATAAATACAATTATTGCATCTTTAGTGCTTCTAATTGTATCATTTAAAATTAACAGCTTACCAAAATTTATTAAAGAGTCTAAATAATTTGTTAAACTATTCTGATATTTTTCACATTTTTTCTTTGCTAATTATCAATTTATAACTCTAGAATAGAAATATATGTGTATATATATATATATATATATAAACGAATGTTTTTTTTTTAGACAGCTAAAATTTCGGAGAACATTTATGAAGCAGGAGTGAAGCGCTTATTATTTTTTACATATTTCTTTTTATTTTAACTTACTCTAGTGCTTCTCCGAATCACAAATGTAAAGAAAATGCATAAAAATGTACTTGAAAACATAATTTCGTTTTCCACCGCTACGAAGAACACTAAAGCAAGGTAAAATGAATAGAGTATTTATTGACAGTAATCTACGATCAGATGGCGAGTTCAAAGGAAAACATTGATGAAATTTGAGAATTTAATTAATTGACACTGATTGTTCAAACTGACACGCACGACTTGTTAAGATCGCGAGTGGAAAATTTTGTAAAAAAAATAACTTCACCCTTGTCTTTTGATGGAAATACTTAAATAAGGCATATTCAAAGTTTGATAAATATTGTCTGTTATTTTTATAAAAGAAAAAAACAAAAAAAAAAAAAAAAAAATTAGATGTTAAATGGTGGGCAGAAGCTAAATTAATAAATCAATACAAAAGCAAAAATAAAAAATAATTCAGTCCTTATTACTGCATCTTATAATGAAGATAATAATCTTAGGTCGCTAATTGTACTCCATGTATTAATTCCTTATACTCGAGAGCTTTTTCAACATTGACAATTTCTGAAGACATCACAGAGCACTCCGTTAGAGGGAGGCTACCAGGAAAGTGAGCGTCTATTAAGATATCTAAGGTCTCTTGACCACTTTTTGTCCAATTGCCACATGTTTTCTGAATGAAATTTGTAACAGTACGTTATGATGCCAGAATTTTACGAAACCGACTGGTCTCAGAGTGACTTTCTACGCCGCTACAGAAAGCCTTCAGGATTTGCGTTTCGCATTTCTTATCTGGTTTTCAAACTTGTTTACTGAGGACTTATAAGTAGACCAGTCTCTTAGTCTCTTTGCCTCATTGAATAGACGGCGACATTCCTTTCGAGTTTCGTCTATCTAGCAGTTCCAACAATGCGGTTTACATCTGCCATTGCAGTCTGCATGCAACAGAAGTTGCTGTGTCAAATGCGATTGTTAGCGCATTTGACATAGCGCAGTCATTGGTAACTCTCCAATTCCTAATCATATTAGTACTAAGTAGCGTAATATCGAGAACCTCCCTTCTATTAGCTACTACAAAGATTGGTTCACTACCAATGTTTAGAATATCTAAACAACTATATAGAACAATACCATATAAAGACTCATTCATCTCTTGTATTTATATCAGAGCTTCCCCAAACGTCATGATGGACACTGGTATCAGCTCCAATTACGAGCGGTATTTTGCAATAATTATGGACCATGAAGCTAGAGAAAATATAAATGCTGTCATAGCTTGCCTCCCAGGTCGCTACTATAGTGTCCTCATCGTTGAAATCAGAAAGAATGAAGATACTGAGTTTACTGTTTGCTACTATACAAGATTGTATTCTACCTGATCCCACAGATTGTAGCAGCTTGAAGTTTTCCGCATGTAGTCCGCAAACTCATGGTTCCCATGGACTATTGCTACCTCCTCTCCTTTTTCTACCATTCAGAGGAGCAATGTAGCCGAGGCTGCTTTAGAATGGTGAAGATTAACTTGTGTTATCCTCACCATGTGTATCCTTTGGAATTATTGTGACGTTCATGTCATCTTGGTCGTAGTCCTGGAGGACGTCCACGTTCGCTACTTCATCCACACGCTCAAAAAAATTCACTTACAAACTCGGAGTTTGAATGAGTGTCCTCTTGAGCAAGAGAATTAGCAGTCTCCCCGCAAACATTGCTTCCGGAGTTTGATTATAATCGATCTGATCCGGTCTGTTTATGTCATCCCCTCATCACAATCTTTCTGGATATTCTGTTGGATTCGTAAACTCTGGTCACCTTCCAGTCGTCTGTAGGGAGCTCAGGATTTTCGAACCGAATGAGTTTCAGAATCTCTTCTGGTTTGGATGGTTCGACCGGTACATGGGCCATGGCTCTAGGCCAATGTTGAATCTCTTCAATGGAAACCACGTACAGTCTACCGCCTTCCCATAGGCCATTCGAAAGAGCGATCGCCTGCTTTAGGAGCATTGAGTATCAATGACAGCTCGTATACGATGGCCTTTGGGAATTTCAGGATTTCTGAACGTTGCCGTTTGGTCTGTCTTTCGAAGTTGGGGGTAAGGAGTTGCGTTCGGCCAGCAGTGACTAAATAAAACAAGCACCTCGTAAGGGATTCGGTAGGCTTTTTACCCAATCACATTTCCATCACTGGCGGGAGGAGGTAAAGCTAGGGAGCCCGAAGATTTGTTCGCAACTTCTTTGGTTAGGCACTGGATTTGCTGTCGCCCGAGTATAACGTAGTTTTGTCGTCGGCTGAGGTAACTTAGTCGCCTCCAGGGTCTACTTACGGATCCACAAACCTTAAGTAATAAGACGTTTGTTTTACCCTTTCTTGGGGGTTATAATAATAATAGTTTCTTTGTTGAATACTCCAAACGTATTTCAAGTACAAAATATAAGATATTACGAGAGAATAATTTCTATAACTACAATTCGGAACGAAGAACCGAAGTCACTCGTGAGAACGCAGCAACCGAAGTCACGCTTGTAAAATTTATTTAAGGGACCCAACCGAAGTTGAGAGTGCAAAATACGATTATATTTTACTTTCGCAAAATCTAATCGGCTTTTCAATTTATCTAGAATAATATCAGAGACTTATGCGGCGGATTCTCGTCTTGTTTGAATCGCCCCGACTGTAATCAAACTTTGTTTACTTATACTTAGTCATGTATCAACTAAATGAGAATTATATTGCTTGTTGACCATTGAGCAATATCAACTGCACTAAAGCAGTTGTACACATTTGTGTGAGTGTGTATGTAGAATTTACAGTAGGGGCGCTCAATGTAATTACCTATTACTAATAATTAGTAACTACCTATTACTAATACAATATTCAATATATTAGTATGAAAAAGAAAAATAATTAAAAATACATAAATAAAATAGTAAATAAAAGGAAGAAATGGTAGTGACTTCATAAATTAATATATTAAGAAATATGTACGTGAAAATAGTAGTATTGAGTGTACTATTTCCACGTTACACGAGTTGATTTTGAGTAGGCAGTCCCCAAAAGCAGGGGGTTTCTATGGTCTCGTGCAGGCGCTGGCTAGAGCAGCTTTTTCATGTATGTTTAGACGTATTTTAGTTGGAAATATAAGTATTGCAATGACTCAGTGCTGTTGTCGTGGTTTTTTATATAAGCATGTATCTACAGACAAACATATGTATATAATGTAGGGTCTACACGAGAGATTTTTATTATAATAGATCACTTTTTCGTTTTTAGTCGAGGTATGTTGTCAAAATTTAATAGCAAAATTTTCCTTTTTTTTAAATTTCATTGTATTTTGTGTTATTTTGCTCCAAATAATGAATTAATTAATTAAACTTTAAAAAAATAAGAACAAAATGATGATTGGTAGCAAAACAAATTTATTTTCGTTTGAGCTCTCACAATTATATCATAACGCCGCAATAACATATATAACTTTGATCTTCACGTGATAAATTCTTATCATAAAAATAATTTGACGTCTTTTAAGATAAAAAATCTTGCTCGTGTAGACCCTACGTAAATTTAGAAGTTACCAGAAGCTATCAGTGCCGTTTTTTTAAGGAATAAAGGCTTGATATGATAATTTAATTTTTTGTTTACATTTTTGTAGTACATACACCGTCGGACAAAATAAAACGGGGTTTCCCACTTTTGCTTTTACTTCATATTTTTTTTTCATGAAAAAGTTTTTGAATTATTTGCATTTCGAGTTTGGAATAAAAGTGTTGTATTGGTCGTGCATTTTGTGCTACAAAATAAAGTGACACTTTACTAAATTCTTTAATTTGGCTACCAATTTTTCAATTTATTGTTACAAAATTTAAGGTAGATGCTTAAAAAGCTTTAATATTATATTCACTAAATTCTATATATATTCATTAATTCTATTGTTGTCGAAGACAGACAGATTTCTTGATTCCAGATTGATAGGGAAGATAGATAGAGAAGGTTGACGTGATACCAAATATACCACATCTATACCCAGAGACCGATCTCGGTCCATTGTGAGTCCCTTCATTGAAAAGCTATAGAATATAGAATGTAAAATACAGAAAATAGGAATAGAAAACAAAAGGATAGGAATAAAAAAGGAATCATATGAGAGGATTAGCAGTGTTGCCATTCCCCCTAGGGGTGTACCCCTGATTCTCCATTAAACAGTTAATTCCCATGACGAAGCCTATGACGTCTACAAGCTCCACGTCCCCGAACGTCACTTAGCCCGCCCAGGAATTGGCTGCCCAGCCATTTCATCCTACGATGCTGCAATCGTGGATAATGGCACATAATGTGCTCAATAGACTCGGTCTCCTCGACGTCTCCACACAATTCTACAAAAATCGGAATTGCTAGCGTCCCATCTAGACCTCATCTTACCTATAAAACAGTGACCCGCTATGGCGCCTATCATGATTCTTAAGCTACTCCTACTCAAGCCCAGAAGAGTGCTTGTGCCTGCCTTGTCGAGTACCGTCCATATCGCCCTCGACACCTTACAGTCCACTCTACTCTCCCAAGTCGAATTGGTTCTGACCAAGATCCAATCATTGATTTTCCCATGGAAGAAACTCAGCGGTGGCTTCACATAATTTTCCCCCTCCAAGACATCCTTTGCTGCGCCTTGCCTTGCTAGTTCATTGCCTGATATATTGCAGTGACCAGGCACCAGCAGAGTCTCACCATTTATTTTTCCATCAGCTCTCTCAGTGTCTTCTTACAGGCAGCTACTAGCCTGGATCTCACCAAATGTGTCCCCAAGGCCTTCAAAGCCACCTGACTGTCCACATAGAGAGTAACTTCAGTACCTCTCACAACGTTCTGCCTGATTAATTCTGCGGCTTTCAAGATACCGAGAATATCAGCCTGAAAAACGCTGCACTCATTAGGGAGTCTAAAAGAGCCTTTTAGATCCTTGCCCATAATATAGACTCCCGCACCAGTACCTATGTTCATCTTCGATCCGTCCATGAACACTGCACAACCTTCATATAGTCTCTCAGTGCCGGACCAGATCTCCCTATCAGGTATCACCACGACAGTATTTACTCCAAAGTCTGATTCAGCGGCCATGTAATCTGATGCCCCCATGGAGTTCAGATTAACCTCACCATAACTGATCTCGTATATGACCTTAAGTGACCTGCTCTTGATGAACCTAATAGTCTTAATTCCTTAAGTCTCAGCAGACTCCTTGCTGCCATACCCTTCACAAACTCTTCAATGGGTAAGAGATGAAGTATGACATCCAGAGCCGCTTGTGGTGTACTTCTCATTGCACCTGAAATGCCAATTGAAGCACACCTCTGTGCCTTCGACAAAAGGTTCCTATTGCTCTTACGTTCCAGTGCCTGCCACCAAACAGAACAACCATAAGTAAGAGGTGTAAATCCAATTTAAAACTTTTGGTTTGAGCCCCCAATTCCTACCTATGGAGTTTCTACAGGTATAGTAGGCATTGAGGCCACGCTTGAGTCTCTCCTGAACATTCCTCTTCCAGGTCAGCTTACTATCGAGGAATACTTCCAGATATTTCGCTGAGTCGGAAAGCCTCAGTTCAGTTCCACATAGTATCTGTAATCCGAAATTCTCTACCTTGTACCTTCTAGTAAACAGAACCAACTCTGTTTTTCCGGATTCACTCCCAGCCCCCTATTAGCGGCACAAGAGGACAGCTCACCCAGCGCGGACTGCATGATCTCACTGATTGTGGGAAGAAATTTTCCCTTTACCAGTATGACCACATCATCAGCATATGCCACGATCTTCCGTCCCCTGCTGTCAAATTGACGCAGAATCACGTCGACAGCCAATAGCCACAGCAGGGATGAGAGCACTCCCCCCTGCGGAGTCCCCCTAGTCACCAGTTTCCTTAAACATTCTCCACCCAAGCTCGAATTGACAATCCTGTAGCTCAGTATGAGGATTATCCAATCGATCAAGAAGTCATGTACTTTAAGATCCACCAGCGCCTGCTTAATAGCGTCAATTTTGATATTGTTGATCGCTCCCTCAATATCCAAGAACGCGGCCATGGTAAATTCCCTGTACCGAAGTCCTTGTTCTATATATCCCACCACATCATTCAGCGCACTCTCAACAGATTTACGCTTCAGAAAAGCATGCTGAGCACTACTCATGCTGTTGGTGTCAATAGAAGATCTTAGATATTGGTCTATCAGCCTCTCTAATGTTCTCAAAAGGAGAGACGATAGGCTGATAGGTCTATAATCCTCGGGTTTCGACAAGTTCTATCAAGCCAAGTCCTACCACCTTTAGGTATGAATATGACCCTTACCTCTCTCCACCCCCTCGGTATGTGTCTATGTAGCAGGCGCCCTTAAAAAATCGCAACCAGTAGTACACGAACCACCAACGGTGGGTTCTGCAACATGGCCGGAAAAATACCATCCGGGCCAGGTGACTTGTAAGGCTCGAATGAATTCACCGTCCATGGCCTCTCATAACTGTTTCACATTAAGTGACTCAGAGCTAGACTCCGTCCATGAACTATCTGATCTCTGGATACTCTCAGGAACACTACGATCCTTCGACAGTATCTTTCTGAATCTGGATAGTTCATTGACAGAGTCAATGGCCTCGCTGTACTTAATCCACTAGGCTCTTTTAGATCTTCTAATGTCCTTTTTGTTCTTATTAAAACATACTCTATATAAGCTCCAATCTCCGTCCTTACCAGTTCTATGGGCCCTGTTATACAGCCTACCAATTGTGGTCCGTTGAGCTCTTAACTCCTCTGACCACCAGACCTGCTGTTTCCTCCTACCCGGATAACTCACCGGGCAGTTGAGCTCATAGCTTCTGATAATAGACCCCGTTACCTTCTCTACCACTTCGTCAAGATTATCCCTCGACATGAAATCCCTCGGAGTTCCAGTCAATCTTGACCCCTAGGTCATTCTCGAAAGCGTCCCAATCCGTCCTTCTGGAATTCCTAAAAGGTTTCCCTTCCGAACCCAGAAAGTTTAGATTAAAGGTTAGCAAATTAGAATGAAAATTAGGAGAAATTAAGGGGTAGAATCCTTATAACTACAAAGTGAAATCATAACGATATCGCAATTCTCGCTAGAAAAAAGACAAAGGAAGAATTAATTTTAATTATTCTACCATAACTGTACACACAAGGTTCAAACAAAAGTACCAATGCTAAGAAAATGTTACTTATAGGAGATGCTATTACAAAAATTTTTTTCATAGCTATTTTTAAACTCTTTTCGATTTTTGGAATCTATATTCTCGTGAATTCACATAAAATACACGACCAACAGAAAACTTTTACCTCAAACACAAAGTGCAATCGATTGAGAAACATAAATTTTGTTTATAAATTAAATTAATATATATTAATATATATAAATATATATATATTATAGAAAAATAATTTTTTAAACATAATAAGCACGTATATATTGTTTGGAATTCAATGTTATTATGTTATTAGAGTAATTATCATGTCCGTAACTGTTGACTTTATATAACTTTTTTTTGTTCATTGGCATCAAGTTGACAACATTTCAGTATCGAATTTTTAAATTACATTATATTCATTTAAATCAAAAAGCCGATTCGTAAATTTCCAAAGTGGATTTTGTGTCGAAGAAGATGAACTGAAGTCGCGAAGTTAATTTTATTATTTTCTTCAAATAATTTCAACTATGTAAGCGGACGGACGGATGGACTTAGAAAGTGATTTTGAATGAACGGTGTACTTTAAGGTGAATATTCGAATTTTTTTTCTATGCGTTACGAACATTAGTACAACTTTATAATACCCCAAACTCCAATGGTTGTGTAGTATATATTTGTAATTTGATGGAGGGAAACGAAAAATATTCATATACATAGTTTCAAATGATGCATAAAACTTCAAGATAAAACTATAAGCTAAGTTTCGTTTCTCTCCATCATCTTTGGAAATTGTATAATTTATCGGTCTAATTGTATACTAATTAGTTGTAGTGAGTATTTTTAGTCAATTTTTTTAAGTTCCTATCTTTTCATAACCATAAATTATATATGTAAATTTTCTTTTATACTTAAGAGTTGTTGGCTTAAATTTAAGACTGACTTTAAAATCTCCTCTTTGTTTTTTTTTTTTTTTAAATTTAAATACAGTGAATGTAATATAAAATTCTTTAAAATATCTGCGTGATTTTAAATCTACAAATATAAGTATTTTAACATAAACTATATATTAAAGGATTTGCATAAATTCATAAAAACCTGCACATGAGCAGTATATAAAATGTAAATAGAATACAACTTAAAGTTTATCCTTTCATACTGACCCTTAATGCCTAATAACATTTCCATTTTAAACACATGTGTGTAATTAAATATTCAAATTGAAAATATTTACGAATTTCCTTTAAATATTTGCACAGATATACATACTACATATACATATATGAACTATTATATATAAACGTATTACAATCATAAAACCTTTTAAAATGAAATTACCAAAAAAAGAAAATAAATTCCAAAATAGATAAAAGTTCTCTTGCCACAGAAATATCCTGTTTTGATAATTAGTGCTCTTGAATTTTGTATATCTGTGTTTCCTTTTTCATTTATTTAAATTTTATGTTTTTTATCTACACACGCTTCTACTTTTGCGAGTATTTTTGTATTACTGTGGATGTATGTGTATGTACGATGAACAACACATTGAATAAAGGAAATAAGCATTGCAAACAGGAAACGGAAATTAAAAATCCTCTATGTTCCACTACAGCTGCTTGTTGACTGTAAGTCAAAGAATATTTAAAAGAAAGAATACACTCTAAGATAAATATATAAATATGTAGGTATTTATGTACGATTGTAGGTATTTCTATAATATCTGAATGAATCTTTAACACAAATTGTATTTTTTATACACGAAAAATGAACTTGTTCACTTATATCAACATACACTGACTCAATTACATTAAAAAACAACCCATATAAATACATTTATAAAAAGATAAAAATGTTCTGATGATTACAATAAAAATTAGTATACAGAATAGGAGTGCTCAAATAACCTTATCAGAGTTCCACATTAAATACACGATTTTGAATTTTTCGAACGACATGATTTCGTTCATCATTTGGGTTACTCTATTTTCTAAGTTTTCATTCGCATGGAGGTACGCCTTTTCACTTTTTTTGTTTTTTTCTTTCACAATATTATTATTATTATTTTTTTTTTCAAAAATATTAATTCGAATCATTTTGGGTTTCTCCATTTTCTAAGCTTTCGTTCGAATTTTTTTTCACAGCATTTTTTTTTTTCTCAAAAATATTAAAAATACTACTAAATTGTTTGAACGTTGATACAACCATGCAAATAAAATAATGTGGTCAAATAAAATAAAGTAAAAATGGAATCAAAACAAAAATTATATTGAGATTTTTCATTTATAAATTGATATTTGAAAAAATAAAACCTTCATTTATCGAACGGTTCATCTCCAAATGAATATCAAACATGTTTGAGGAATATTTGCTTACTTTTTCATCAAAAAAATGGAACCAGTCGAAATCAAAATAGCAAGTGACTGATTTTGACATTTTCGTTCGATATACAGAAACCCAATTTTGTACGAAAACACTAACGTTTTCGTTCGACATGTCATTCGACTCATTGTTCGTATAGAAGTGTGTTAGAGAAACCCAAATCAATTTTCGTTCTCTTGAATGGCGAAAGAAAGCATTCGTTCGACATAGAGAAAAAGACTATAAGTCGTTGTCAAAACAAATCAAACTGGAAAATACAACTAAATTAATCAATAAACTAAAAAATTTCAGACACAAAAATAATTTCTAGCTATTTTTTAAATAAAATAACAAACACAAAGTAACCAAAATTGGATGATAAACAACTATACCTTGACCGAATAAAGATCTGCGCAACTTAAATCAACTCAAAAATAATCCCTAAGTAATTTATGTAATTCATTTATACCATACAAAATTTTATTTAGTTATCTCTAAATCTTCATAAATTACAAAATTATTTTAAAGAAAAATTGTTTCAAATGTAAAATTGGAATAGAATATTTTTAAAAAACTTTCATTGTTTCCATTTAAATGGGGCTATCCTTAATGTACCTACATATGTGTATTTGTTTATATATCTCTTCAAGTCTGTATGTTTTAGGTACCTTTATTTAACTATATGTAGTTTATTTTGCGTGTATGAATGTCGTTCTTCAAATGCAAGCATGTAAGTTTGTGTGTAATTATTCACATCTTTTGGCTGCTGTGGTTCCTCTTATCGTAGTCGTTCTTACAAAACGGTAATTATGCAGAAGATGGCGTATAATTTTGCAATATTCTAGGAATGTTGCATAAGCTGTCATAAATTTTCTTTTTTTTTTTTCTTAGAAAAAATAAAACGAAACATTCGTTTCTTTGCTACTTGCCATAAGAAATATATGAGAAAATATTTTCTTATAAAATTACTGTAAGTACACACATATATTATAACTGAAATTTATGTGTTCAAAGTACGTAGGACAATTTATAAATCAAGTAATTTGTGGTTGGTGTTGCATGGATTAGACAATCTTACCTAAAGGATTACCAATATTTTGTTAAAATGAATTTTATATACGGGTCTGCAATATTTTTAAGATTTTTCTGTGCTAAAGTAATGGATGAACTGGTACTTTTTATATAACTCGCACGGATTCTCTTGAGTACATTGGAGTGTCAGAAGACAACCTTGTTCCTATTATGAGAGATTTTAGTAGGTTTAAGCCAATTTTCCATGAAATGAACCTCTGTATTCGACCGAAAAAATATAATATATTTAGATATTTTATGGAATCGGACACAGGTTTTTCGAATAAAATCCAATTAAAAATATTTGAGAAATATTATTTCGTTAGATTTGTTCCGAAAAACAGAAATATTAAAGCGTTTTCCATACAAAATAGGCATAAATTGCAGTATAAATTACCAGGGATAGCTTGGAAAAAAAACTACAGAATTTTTTCTAAAAATTGTAATTTTAGAAGAAAATAAGGTAAAAAATTGCTTTAGAAAGTCTATATTTTTTCTTTAGTGATCATTTTGGCATTTTTCTCTGCTAGAACTAGCAAAATTGTTTGGCAAATTCAACATTTATTTTGAAAAATTCTACTAAATCCATTTTAGCGTAATCGACTTACTGAAAGCAGATTTTTAGCATAATTTTTAATACGTGAGAAGATAGTTTTTTCGTCGATTTTCTTTTAAAACTGTGTCTTAAAATTACCTTACCAAAAACTTTGTTGTAAACAACTTTGTAAGATAATTTACTAGAAATCTAGATCAGGGAAAGAATTGTATCACAAAACACAGTGAGGCCTTTTTAAATTAGGAAGTTTTTTAAATAAATCTGTTATGCATTCGCGGACCAAAATACCGGACTTTTCAATAGTTAACTGCTTTTATGATTTAAAAATATTTATTTTCGTTAAAATCAAATGTAATATTTCAATTTATATAACACAGACATTATTCACCTTTTCTTTATGACAAAAACTCCACGAAGAGCATATTACTTAAATGTTTTACTTTGCTATATGTTTACATTCTTTTAAATTTTGGATTGAAATACTTATTTTTTTAATTGAAAACATTGCTAAAGTTACTTTTTGTGTAATTTTATGAACCGAAAATTTATTAGCAGAAATCAGAATAATTTCATTCGCCACGAAGAATAGATGATTGTTACGTGCAAGAAAATAACAGTTCCAGAAAATTAGCAATTTTTCATATTCCGCAATTTTAAAAACACTTATATGGAAGAAAACTGCTTGTACTTAGAAAAATAACATATATTTTAGTAATTTTTAAAAGAAAATTTAGCTAAAAATCCAGCTAAATTTTAAAGAAAATTTCATCAGTAACTTTTTATTCACAATTTAACCAGATGATTAATGTGGGATGACTGTATGACACGAATTCAATTAAATATCTTAATAAAATGTCAACACTAAAAACCTGCTAGTTAAAAAGTATAATTGATTGAGGGAATCTTGTAGACATTTTAAATATTCGTTATAAATTTCTCAGGAGTATGGAAAACATGCGGAATTTGTCTCATAGAAATTTGACAAAACATTAAGAAAGTTAAGAGAAGAAGTAAGTAGTGAGTCCTAATGAGTCCTAATTCATATATTCGTAAATTTCAACTGGAAAGCTACAGAAAATATTGTCTGGTATGAACTCCACAAAAGAACACATAAAAAAGAACAATTTTTGACCTCATGCCTTTAAATTTTCTAGTCAAATGTATCCAAATTTTGTTAAAAAAATAAATAAATATATAAAAAACCATGTTTTTTCGCGATTTAAAATTATTAAAAAATTAAAGAAATCGTACTTTCATTATTTAAAATGTATTAGATTTCTACATTGAACCAACTTTATAATAAATTCATTAAATAATTTAGATGCAAATGCATTTTTTAGATGTCCTTTTTAAATACTTCACCTCTTCCCCCCTACGATTTTTATTTATTCATTTTCTTTTTTTTTTTCATATTAAAGAATGATTTATTACTTAATATATATATATATATGTATGGAAATATATAATATATTTTTATAATACAAAGATTTACTTTTTTAAGTATTTTAATCTTTTGTACGTTTTACGCACAAAGTACACAACTTTAAATATATAAAACTATATACGTAAATGACAGACTGGAAGTATATTTTATCGGTACTTATATTTGCTTTAAGCTAAATAATACAAAAATGACATTTTATTTATAAATTGTATTAGATTCATAAATGCATTTGCAATTTTTTAAATGCATGTTTTGCAGAATATCTAAGACAAAAAATTTTACTTAAATTTGACAATTATACTAGTTATTCATATATGACTTTATTTGCATACATATTTTCCCAACTGCTTAAAAATAAATAAAAAATTTGACTAAAAAAAATCTTCTTGGTTTTAGTCCTAAACTTAAAAATATTTGAATAAATTTGTTTTTGTATGAATAAATTTGTTAATATTTTTTAGAAATAAGTATTAAAAATATTGTAGCCTCTAGCCACAAAAAAAAAAACAAAGAACTGAATTGTTTAGTTAATATATCAAGTATTAAGTTTGTTTAAGAAAAATAAAATTCTAGTTTTCAAAAACGTATCCAAAAAAGGCATTCCCATTGTAAACATATAGCATTTTTCATAAATTGATTTCTTTCTCTTTTTTCTATCTTGATATTAAATCAATCAAATCGGATGTAAACTTCAAAAGATATGTATAATTAAAATTACATACAAAGTGAAATATTTTCATTTTTTACGAAATGAAAAACGTGAATAATATAGCACGTTTTTGAAAATAGTCGGTGTAAGAATTCACGTACCTCCCATTTGTTCTAAATTTAGAAAATGATGATATTTTCTACAAATTTCGGACAAAAATTCTGAAAGTTGGTCAACGATCTACATACATTATTGTGTTTACATCTTCTATAGGTTTTTGGAATCGAAGCAAGGACATTTGTACCTGTCATATATCCTTTTCCTTAAAACTATTATAAATTTGACAAAATTATCTCATATTCAAATTTCGTTAATCAAAATGAAAAGTTGGAAAAATGAAAAAATTGATTAATATTACTCATACGCCCAAATTGCCATATTGAATTTTAAGCACATGAAAATATTAAATTAGTTAAACATTCTGTCTTTTTTTTTGGTTATAAATATATTAATATATAAATATATTAATATATAAATATATTATATATAATATATATAATTATATAAATTATATATAATTATATAAATATATTAATAAAGAAATTTAAGTGAAGAAATTAACACGTCTTATTATTATCTCAATGTTTGCCTATTTTAAAAAATTAATACAAAATTTAAATTAATCCTTCTAAGAAATAGAGCGTTTTTATAAAATTCTGGCAGTTTCTTTTTATTTTAATAAGTCATTACCATATTTAAAAACTTTAATAAAAATACAGTTTCATTCTGTTTCCTAACTCTATGGTTAATCCACTTCTGTAAATAAATGAAAAAAAAAACTTATTCCTTAAGTAGATAACGCCTTTACAAAAGAGCATTTTCGCTAATTTTATAAAAAAAAACTGGTAGCCGTTATTTTACCTCAAAGATTGTCTCCTTTGGAAAATTGGCATAAAATAACTGGCTTTTCTAACAAAAAATTGAATTAGTTAAAGAGCGTTTCTCCCGATTTTAAAAAAAAAAAAAAAAAAAAAAAAACTGGCAGCTGCTTTTTTATTTTTATCTTGACTATTAACTGGATGCCAATAATGAAAGCAAACATAAAAATAAAAAAGTAACACATTTTCCTCCCTTTTGCGCTCAAAGTTTGCTTTTTTTGGAAAATTTTTATACCCCCAGTTTTTATAAAACGAACAAGAAACAAATAAATTTCAAATTTATTTGTTGTTTTCTATATAATTTGTCGAAATTTGTCGTTCATTTTATAAAAAGAGGCAGATAGTCTAACTCTATTTTATAACAAAAAAATCGACTTTGCAAAAGATCTTTTCTCGGCTATGTAAGAGAACATCTGATCGGATCTGTAACATGAATGCTAATGTTTTATAAGGGAAATTATTAGATAATAGACTGAAGCTTAGGGTGGGTGGTCCAAAAATTTTTTGCATGCTACATTTAAATGTGTTACATGCCCATTTGTGTAATGATTCCAAAATAAATCTTAATTTTGTTAACGTATATGTATACGTTAAACGGTAGCTAAAGAAAAATTAATATACCCATATTTTATATTTTTTAAAGTTAGTAGGAAAAACGTAATTTTAATAAGAAAAACTTATATAAAAAATATATGCAGAAATAAAAAAAAAGAAGTAAATTTTAATAAAATTTAATTTTTTTCATCTACATAAAATTTACAGGTTAATTTTTTAATTTTATTCGGCTATATTATTGAAAACAACAAACTTAATAAAAATATCAACAACATAAATGACAGTGTAACATTCCGTTCTAATCATCGTAGGAAGTTGAAATTTGACCAAGATATTATAAACATACAAAGAAAAATAATAGTAATAATAATAATAATAATAATAATAATAATAATAATAATAATAATAATAATAAATAATAAATAAAATAAAAATGGATTTTAATTACGAAATTGCTAATATTAGTTAAAATTTTGTTTAATTTTGCTCCAATCATCAAAATGATAATATTTTATAACTCAATATAATTAATTTTCTCTATAAGGTTCAATTAGATTTTTAATTAAATAAATTATACCCATAATAAATATTTTGGTAAAAACCAATTAAAATTGTAATCGACGAAATTAGAAAAATAATTGAATATTTATATATATATATATATTATAGCTTTGCACAAAAATTGTTTCCGCAATAAAAATACAGAAAAATTATTTATTACAATATTACATACAAATGTATGCATATTGTTTACCATTTATTTTATAGAGATATGTGAACATAAATTAGAATGAAATATAATCATAATTATTCATTAGGAATCAAGTCGGTAATTTTAGGGGGACGTTCTAACATAAGGGAAGGTATAATTAATAATTTCAATAAAAAACTTAATACTTGAGATTGGTTGCTTGAATAATCGTGAAAAACTGTGTACTAACCCGTTGTATTGAAATAGTTTACCAATGAAAATCCAATTGTAATAACAAGATTTAACATCTGTAATAATAAGGAAATTATTAACACTAACACCAATCATAGAAAAGCAAAGTTACGAAAGAATTTGTATAATTCTTGAATTTCGTATCGCTTCTGGAATGTAAAGAGGTCAAAATAAAAAAACGTAAAAATACGTTTGATGTTTGCAAATAAAATTTTTTTGTTTTCAAACTTTTCATTTAAAGAATTAATCAATATAATCAACATTCATAATTGATATTATTATTTTTCACAAAATAGCTGTCAATTTTAAATTGAAAAATTTAAATTAAAAAATATTTTTCCAGATACAGAAACAAAATTAAATTTTAAATCAAATATCCTGAATTTCTAATTCTTTGTGGTTATTTGTGACAATGAAGACATCCTTATATTTTAAGGGTGATATTTACTATACTAATTTTTTTAAATATTTGACGCTCCAACATAAGGGAAGGGGGTAGGTATAAGCGTTCTTATGTTTCATGTTATTTCTATGAAAATTTATTTATTTATCTCAATAGAAGATTGCTCCTGTATTGATTATTTCTAATTTTTAAACTGCCAATCATATATATATGTGTGGGTCAGCAAAATTCGGTTTTCCTCTGAAAGATTATTCCTGTAAAAAGGGGTAAGTGTATGCATTGATTATAAACGATTTTCAAATGACCAATCACTTATGTATATTGTTATGTATCCCCTAGGTTATAAAGCTTCTTTTTTTAAAGAAATCTGTACTTCCCATGCTGAAACTTCCCGCCCATAATATCGCTTTTCCGGACCTTAATGTGCTATACGTTTTAATATATTTTAAGAGCCATAACTAATACATTGCACAATAATTTTTAAATACATAATTTTCGTTAATTAATTGCAAATATTATGCGTAATATAAACACAACATTTTAAAAATTGAATTAATATATTATGAGAACTTATTTTAATAATTAAACATTTTAATTTTGTAATAAATAATTTAAATCCCGTGTTTCCGTTTTTATTGGGGTAGGTATTTTGACGAAAATTCTTAGTACGTGTGATTTCTAATTAAAACTTGCAAGTTTGATAAGTACAGGAACGGTGCTATTAATTAATAGAATTATTAAATTTATAAAAATAATCAAAAAGGCGAAATTAATTAAAAAAATTTTTTGAATAATTGTTTTTGTGTATGATGTACCTTTTCATAATTTTAGGCACCTTTAAATGTGCGATACCTCTGGGTTATTTTCGTATAATATTGGATCACCCTTTTGAGGCTACAAACAATTTAATAACGAAGGGTTTTGAAAAGTCGTTCATTAGCCAATACTTTTAAAATTATAAAATTCTATATTTTTAAGTGAATTTTTAATAAATTTAAATTTCAAAGAGATTTACGAAACTTGCTTAAAAATTGTGTAGATAATATCAATGTCTAAGTAAATATTTTTTTTTTCATTTCTGATATATCCATTTTTCTACCGTGAATAGAAATTGTTTTATATTAAATATTTTTTAAATATGGTTAACAATATTACTTAATATTGTGTCTATATCTACCAAACTCTGTCAGAATTAGTTCAAGTTAATTGATCAATATAGTAGGCAATTGACTAAGTTTAATTTTTTCATTATATAAGGAATTCTGTTTTAAATCCTGTTTTAAACGTAACAAATATAACCAAACGGCAAAACTGATTAATTGATACCAAAAGGTTTGTAAGCAAAAAAGTGAGATTTATACAAGTCTGGAGAGCTCCAATGAAAATTTTTGAATTAATAGAAAATATGACTTGACAATTAATAGTTCATATTATCATTGCATTTGGTTTTTTCAATTTTAAAGTTTTTAATTTTTTAATTCATTTATACACATTGCTAATTTAACTTTGCCTTAAAATATATACTAAAATTCAATATAGAAAAATTTTCATCAAAATATGTTCATTCTATTTGTATTTATATACATGTATATAATTTTCATTATTGGACGACTTTTATATCTTTAGAAATCTACAATAATAGTGTGCATTTATAGCTTCTACACGCTGTGTATTTATCTAAAAGCTTTGCAGCTAGAAATTGTCTCATAACCAGAATTTTTCAAGTGGGTATAAAATTTTATATCTTCGATTTTTTTTTTTTTAATTTGTGGTCTTCATTAAACTAGTCATAGTGCATTTTAGCGTATATAAATCAGTTCCATATCGTTTACGGTTCATAAAGTCAGATACATTAGGTACTTTTATCAAAACTGAACATAGTTTAAGGTTAAATATTTTTTATGTGCATTATCCGATTTTAATTAAAATTATCAATGGAAAGGACTTGTATTCGTCTTTGTCGTAAAATCATAAAATTTACACATCTTTTTGTCGTAAGGGCCGCTAAAATGAAAAAAAAAATATATTTTATCCTGGGATATACTGACATTATTTGATTGTAAACAGTTTGTCGTTATAGTGTAAAAATTTCAAAATGGGATCTCAATCGGATTAGAAATTATAACAGTTTGTCTATAGCATTTAGTACAATTTTACTCATAAATTAATATCTTTTTAAGTGTTCTGATGCTTTTATTTTAAATTTATAAAAAAATAGGAATGGATAAAAATAAGCAATGTTGGCCAAGAACGACCATATAATACCCTACACGCTTGTATACAGGCGCTAAAATGATTGCTGGTAGAGGACCTTATATGGGACTTATGGTCAATTGTGGAACGTTTCTTGTGAAATTTATTACAATAATTTATGCGTATATAAAAATTATTTATGTAAAATTTTATTTCGATATTGGCGTTTATGTGAGATTTAGTTTTAGATTTTTTTAGATTAGACGTATTTTTCGGAAAAACGAATTATATGGGAGCCATGGCCATTATGGACCGATCACCTTAAAATTTTGTGCAGCGATATATACTTGTGCAAAACTTAATTGTGCAAAAGTTTATCGCGATGTGAAATTTATGTGATGTGAAATTTATGCAAGCTTAATTAATTTTTTTATATATAATTATATAATATTTCTTTTCCCGTGAAACGTGAACGAAAATTTTAAAACTTTAGTTATAAGAAAAAAGGCCATGATTCCTTACAGAGAATATTTTTAATTTTTTTTTTATGCAATAAAACAAAACGAAACATTACAAATAATATCAAATCAACGAAAAATGAAATAATATAAAAGTATAACGTCATTTCTATGAGTAAGATTAAAAAATTTTAATATTTTATACATAAAATTAGTATCTTTCGTAATTTATCTCTAATAAAGTGTCTCAGATGAAATTCTATATTTTTTAGTGAATTTTTAACAAATTTAAATTTCAAAGAGATTTACGAAACTTGCTTAAAAATTGTTGGATAATATCAATGCCTGAGTAAATATTTTATTGTTTTTTGATGCTAAAATTTTTTAAGAATATGCAGTAATCTATTAGATAAATTTCATTATAAATATCTCGCCGTTTATTTCCATACATAGCATATGTATGAGTACAACTTATTTTAACTTATTTCCACAAATCTATAATAACACTAAAGTATCTAAAGTTTGAACAATGCAAAAATAAAGTTGATTTAAAATTTCATGTGAAACAGCTTGTAAGTAAATTCATTAACCATAGATAAACAAATACATTGATATTCAAAAAACTCTAGTTTAATAGTCAAATTCATGCAACATTAATGTTCCTCTCAGATAACGTTCTAGTTGTATTATTTGCGTACTATGTTTAGAGTAACGTCAATCTTTCGTTGATATGAGGTGTTAAGAATAGCAAAATGTTTGGTATAAAATTTAAAACTACGAGAAATTTAATTTCCTGTTTTCCCGGGAAAATTAAAAAGATTCCCGGGAATTCTCGAGGGTATTTTGACAGAAAATCCCTGGATTTCTCGGACCACAAACCCTGTATTTAGCTTAAATATACAAAATAAATTGATGTTATCATTAATGTGGGATTTATGCACTTTTATGTAATTTTTAAGCAGCGGAACCTACCTGAAAAATATGATCAATTATGGACCGATTTTTATAAATTTTGTTACAATGGTCTATACTTGTCCAAAACTTATGTGTGCTGAAATTACATATATACGACATATTTCAGATATTTATATGCGTTAAACCACTATCCCGAGAAAAAAAGTTGTATGGGATATTTGTAAAATAATGGACTGACCATGATCATCAAATTTGAGTAAAAAATCTTTAAAATCGTCACGAATAATTCAGCGGATTTTGTAAAGTGGGTTAAAGTTCTGTTAGTGTGTTCCTGAAACTTCTAAAATCATATAAAATTATTTCGTCGGGATTAGGAATGTGATATATATGCAACTTATTTCAATAAATAACAATCTGTCATATTCAAATTTGAATAAATATATGAATTTGTTCAGAAACAACTTAATATCCAAAATGTGTTAGTAAAGAGAAATTGCAGTAACTTCTGATTCCATTGAGATCCCATTTTGAAATTTTTACACTTTAAAAACAAATTAATTGTAAACATTATGTAAAAAGATAATGAAAATCAAAATACCCTTTTCCAGAATATTTAAAGATAATGATATTTTTTCATTTTAGAGGCCCTTGCGCCAGGAAGATATTTAGTTGTTATGACTTTGTGATAAAAAAGAAAATAAGTCGTTTCCAGTGCTACCAAGTATTCAAGCATAAATTTTGCTCATTTCTGACAAAAAAGGCGCACTGAGGAGTAGATTAAACATATGTGCTGAATTTCATTAAAATCGTTGATGTTCAAAATCCAAGCTGGGTGAAAATTTTTTTGGAATTATCCAAGTTATTTTTGAGGTGACAAATTATATCGGATGGCTAAATGACATTTCACAGCATTTCCTACAATTAAATAAAACTACTAATACTTTAACCAAAACTGTGGAATGACAGGCTAATTTCTATATGATGTCTTAAGAATTTTCCATTTGGCTTGGTATTTTTATTTTATTTGATCTTTATATGCGATAAAATTTTAAAATGAACTTAATTCAATAAATTTGTTAAAAGAGATTGGTACCAGTTATTTTGAATTTTCGTAATCCGAAAGAATGCAACAATTTCTTGCTTACAACTTTTATACTGAAATTTCTTTTAAATGTACTTGTTATGTATTAAATAAGGAACAAAAGTGAACAAAACTTATTTTTCCACAATTCTTTTTATGGAAAATATTAAAAATAGGGTAAGTGTAACGGTAATCGGCAGTTTAACTTTTTTTTACTTTAAAGTTGTCTGTTTACGAATATTAACATGGCTTTTAATGACAAATATATATTTTTCTTCAGTAAAGGATATAGTTTCGGATTTACCTAGATTTTTGCTAGAAATTTATTGCTAAACTTTCCTAATTAATAACTTTTATAAAATACATCAAATTTGATTGTAGTCAGCATGTCGTGATGACATATTTAATCAGGAATTTTCATTAACGAAATAAAAAAATCACAGAAAATCAGTCATTGTGGAAAATTTCTGTTGCTTCCATCTTAAGCGCTCCAAAAAGTCATGCGAAGGAATACACTTTAGAGTATATATATATATATATATATATATATATATATATATTGATAGTCATTGCTATTTATTTGTTTATTTATTTATTCTTCAATTAAAAATTGCCGACTACTGGTACACGACGAACTTAGTTACACTTACCCTAGAGTTTAGTCTGCTCAGATAATATTTAATTTATGTTTTTCGATTTTTGTCCACCCGTTATGTGGAGACGAATCTGTGTGCGTTTTAATCAAACAGATCAGTCTCTGATTGAAATTCGATTTCGTTCTATCTTAGTACTTATGAACGATTTTGAGAAAGCCTTACAATCCCATGCATTTTGTTCCTTCACAGTTTTCTTCAGCTTGATTCATAATCAGTCCATAAAAATTGTTCTTTCATTTAAAACCTTTTTGGATGAAATTATCCCTCAAAAAAAAAAAAAAAAAAAAAAAAAACGAATCAATTATTTGTATTTAGGTTAATTTCAAGTGTTCTTTGGCTTCAATTATCGAACTTTTATATGATTGATTTACTTGTTTAACTAAAAAAAGTAAAATTCGAAATGTTTATTAATATTCGGGTTATGTTTTTTTTAATTTTTTTATACTAATATTAGATACTAATAAACCGATTTGAATAACGAAATATATAAATTCTAGACTTACTTAAAATTTTGAATTTATTTGTCAATACTTTTTTTTAATTTCTAATTAATTCTAGATTGTGACACGTACATTGCTAATATAAGAACAACCACCCAATAAACATACTAATTTTATCTTAAACTAAAAATGATTTTAAATTAAAAATTATTTCATATGTATTAATAAATAAAAAAGTTCGTGTTTTTCTTGGTATTTTACTGAAGACTTAAAAAAAGATTTGATATCAAAATAAAAAGAACAATATTTTTATGAATTTGAATTTGTTTGCTGGGTACGTATGTATGTATGTATATATAAAGCTTTTTTTAGCTATTTATGGGAAAAATTGTATATATGAACATAAACGCTGGAATATGTGCGTGTTGGGCTTGAACTTTCGGTACCTTCTATAGACGATTTTATAATGACTTAATTATGTATGTACATCACACCTTTATGGATCAGTTGAGACACAAATAATGTACCTCACACGTTGTTCTTAAGTATTTAATTGCTTCGCAAAGTCTTTTTAATGCTTTATTCCAAGCGTGTAATAAGGTGGAAGATAGGCCAATAGGAAGGTATAACTGAAAGTATGCAATGAGACAGTATGAAAGTTAAATTTGGTTGACATTTAAGAAAAGCAAAAGTTTTTCCTTTTGAACTCATTTAACATCGCCCTGACAAAAAAGTAAAAAAAAAAAAATAAAAATAGCGCGAGTGTGAAGTGCTTCCACGACCCTTAATACATTTGCAAGTTATTAAAACAGTAGCGGATATTTTGTTTAATCCGAAGAGGAGAATTATTTTAGTGAAGTTAAGCATTTCTGAAAAATAAGGTAGTAGTGCGAGTATTATAATATTAAAATATAAATTCACTTTAATGAAATTAAGTCAACATAACCACTATTATTTGAATGTAGTATTTACTACTTACCCCAAATTAGCTTCTCATTTTAAATCGTATCAGCACTTCCACAGAATGTTAAATTTTCGCATTTAAAAATATAAAATATTTATCACCAGTAAGCTTTGAAATACAGTTACAATTACATCAAAAGTACACAGATGTAATTGTACTCTTAATATGTACTTAATATGTTATGTACTTAAGTAGAATTAAATTTTGCAATAAAGATACATATGCAATCGCTGTTTTACGTTACATGGGAGCAAAAAAATATATATGTAAACAGATACTCACCGGGTTTAAATTTTTTTTATTTGAATAAAAATTAACGTTTTTAATCAATATCACCTTAATCTACACGTAGAGAAGTGATATAAAATTTTGTTTTTAAGTTTGTGGAAATATCGAATTTTTAGATTTCAAGACATTTGAAGTGTGTAAGCTATTGCACCCAGTTTTTCAAACTTCCAATTTATAACAGCGTAATACTCCCTTCATATTTATCCAAGCTTTATATAACAAAACAGTTTTTGGAAATATTTTTTAAAGAACAAAATTTCTGTTTCTTACTAAAGTGTACTGTAATAATTAATCGAAATGTAATTGCGTTGTATTTTGGTAAAAAAAAGTGAGAGGTTTTTTAATTCTCAGATTTTAAAATAAGTTTATCTATATTATACAAAAATTTCACTGAAATACCTCTACTTGTTTAAATTTTATTTAGATTTAAATTTTATTTAGACATTATTTCTCAAAAATATGCTTAAAATCTAAATTTAAAGATTTTCGGGTCATTATCTAGAGAAATTTCACCGCACTTAATTTATTGCTATTAATTGTAATTCTCCCCAGTTTTACGAGTTCAAAAGTGATGAAACGAAATTTTGCAGAATATAAATAAACTTATTTTAAAATCAGGCATTAAAAAAAAAAAAACAAAATATCTTCGTACCAAAATAGCCAAAATCCTAGTGCCGGGAAAACTTGTTTAAAAAATTGGATTTTTTCATTAAAATTGTCACACAGCCATTGTAAAAAAAAAAAAAAAAAACATTGTTGGTATATAGCCAACAGCCATTGTAAAAGGCGTGGCTCAGAAAATATTTTTAACCAACATATGTTGGTATATAGCCAACATATGTTTTTTTTTTGTTTTTTTTGTCGACCTTGACTTTGAAATTTAAGAAATTTAGAAAAAAAAATTAAAACTTGTTCAAAATTGAAAAAGTTTCGATAGGGCTTGTGGCGAAACTATTGCTGAAAGCGCCTCCAATTTTGCTTTACACGCATTTGTGTTAAGATTTTATTTGAAAACAGTACAAAAATTCTGTAGTCCGATATATTAAAAGAGTATAACTACCTTTCTACAAAATAACCACAAAAATATGATTTTGTTTTTAATTTCCATTTCAGATTAATATAACTTTTATACATTTATATGATTCTTGCAGCAATATTATTTAGAATTTTGTAAATTTTGGCGATATTTTCAAAAAATGTTAGGGTCCAAATTAAGCCCACCAAGTTAAAAAAACGAGGCCAAAAATGAGGGAGAAATTTGCTTCGACCAATATATCACTTAAACTAAAAGATATAACCATGTTTTTTTGTGGAAATTTACAAGGACTACCTAAATGTAAAATTTTTTTTACATTCAAGTCATAAATACATTTTTGGTGAATTAGATAAAATAAAAAAAAAATTACCTGAGGTGACCAACTTTAGATGTCTGCTAAAGTATCCAATTATTTGGGTTTTCATATTAATCGGTTAATTCGACAAATAATTATTCGGGGTTAAAAGTTGATCGGTTAATATCCGACTTAGGGCAAATTTTTTGATTAACCGAATAGTCTTACTAATATATGTAAAACATATAATAACACTAAATTTAGTATTTAATATATTTAAATAGTTATTTAGTTCATCTTATCAGTTCTTCTGCCCATGTGTATAAAAAAAAATTGTATTGAAATTATGCTTGAGCTAATACTACCAAATATTCTCCTAATTTAATTTATAAATCAGTCTTTTCAACTTTTTCTGTTTTTTTTTTTTTTTTTTTTTTAAATGTAGATTTTAATATTAGTATTTTTTCGTACATTTTGCTTAAGAAAATAAAAAATTTTATTACTTATATAATTTTGAATTTTCTTTACACAAAATTATATTTTTTGAATTGCTGTTTACACAAGCTTAAGAATTTACGATATTATAATATTTTAATCTTTTCATGTCGCATTTTATTAAACATTCTATCCTTAAAAAAAAGGAAAAAAAAAAACATCCAAAAAAGTCAACAAGTTCCGGAACTTGTGATACAGAAGTAGCGCAATTTCGGATTAATGAATTCAACATTGACATTGGAACATGTTTTCTTCTTTAATACCTATTCGGTGATTTCGGCACAAGAAAATTAGTTTTAATTTTTTGTATAAAACAACGTTCTTAATAAAAAATATACATAACACTATTTTTCATTTGTTTAAAGCAGTTCTTTTTAGTAACAAGTTTTGCAAAAATAACAACCGAATTTCAACGTTTTATAGCAGAATAATTAATTTGAATTTCTTTCTAATAATAATTTTTGAATGCTGTTTTTTATTACTTCTTAAGCACAGGAAAACCAACACTTATTGATACTTTGAAAGTAGTAAAAAAGTACTTCTTTAAAATTTACTTTTATTTTTGCTTTTGTAAAAAAATATGAAGTTAACATAAATGTATCTTAAAAATAAAAAACAAAAAAATAAAATAAAAATCTAAATTTGTAACTCCAGAAAACTATATTTCGGTTAATCGTTTATCCAATAAATTTTGGTCAATTAAATGTTCGAATAATTTAAAATTGTCTATTTTTGAATAACGGATAAACCGAATAATTTGTGTCGAATAACCGAATAACTGATTAACCGCAATTTAGTTTTCTGTAGTTATAAATTTAGATTTTTTTTTTAAGATAAATTTACGTTAAATAAAACTAATTTCTAGAGATGCACTTTTTCATTACTTCCAAATTTTACGTTTCCTTGTGTTTAAGAAGTAATACAAACAGCATCCAAAAATATTATTAAAAAGAGATTCAAACGAATTGTTGGGATTCGGTTGTTATTTTTGCAAATATTTGTACCTAAAAAAAACTCTTATATTGTGAAAATCTTCTTATTAAAAAATATGTTTGTTTATTTAAAATTAAAGCTATGGTGTCTATTCTTGAAAACGCGTCGAAGAAGTGAAAATTTCCATTAAAACAAAAACAAAGTTTAAAAAATTGTTTTTCTTTACCGTACATTTCTAAAATAGAATTTACCGTTTTCATTAAATTTTTTTTTTTATTAAATTTTAAAAATATATGGTAAACAAAAACAATTTTATAAATTTTGTTTTTGCTTTAATGGAAAATTTCACTTCTTCGACGCGTTTTCAAGAATAGACACCTATATTTTTTTTGCGCTGATAAAAAATACTTTAGATGCTCATTTCAATTTTGCATTGCATTGATTTTGCATGAAACCGTTAACATTATTTCCTTCTCAGTGAATAGTTATCGAAAAAGATAACATTTTTTAAATCACAAGCCTATATTATCACAACTTTAATGTTTTACTCACTTCTTTGGATGTTCTTTTTTATTAGGATCGGATACCCTACACCACCATAGGTAGTTGGGGTATTATGCGTTTGTGCTGATCTTTGTAACGCACAGAAATAATTATCCAACACCCACCTTAAAGTATAAAAATTGACACAGAATCAATTTTTGAATCGATCTAACGATGTCCGTCCATGTAATCTTTGTGCACAAAGTACAGGTCGCAATTTTGAAGATAATTTAATGAAATTTGGCACGTAGGATGTCTATTAAAATTAGTTGGGATCGGTAAATTATTTCATCTAGCCCACATACAAATGTCCTTCCGGAATAGGGGTTTAACGATCATAAATGGCTTAAATATAAAAATATTTTAATGAAACTCGGTGTAAGTTTTGTATAAATATAAATCTTTCTGCCCAATTTCATGAAGATCGGTCCATAATTGACCATATCTCCTATATAAATCTCTCTTCCGAAAATCACTTTAACGTGCATAAATTCCATACGAATGTTAATATCAAGTTAATATTCGACACAAATAAGTTTTATATAAGTAGAAATCATAATGACAAATTTTATGAGGATCGCTGCATAATTTACCATAGCTCCCATAAAAGCCCACTTTCGGGAATCACCCTAAAGTGCATAAATTCATATAAATGTTAGTATTAGTATTAGGTTATGTTATGTTAATGTTAGTATTACACTTATTAAAAATATCGGTCCACAATTGTCCATATGTTTAATATAACATTGTGGACATACACAATGGTATGGAGTATCATATTGTAGAGCTTGACCGAATAAACTTTTCTTACTTGTTAATAAAATGCAACATGAAAAGATTACAATATTATAACTTTGTACATACTTAAACTTGTAACGAAGGAAATTCTGAAAACGTATTTTTATGTGAAGTAAATTCAAAGTTATATAAGTCATAAATATTTGGATTTTCATCAACAAGTTGTACGTATAAATACCAATAACAATTTTGACTTTTGTGATAAAAAATCATTCATGCATAGAAAATAAAGAGATTTACATTAGGATGGCAGATTTATTAAATGAAGCTCAATAGGAGAATATTTTGTGGTACACTCAGGCCTCGATTTGAGTCTTTTCGAGTTGCGTCGTTTCGTCACTATAATTTCGATTTGCGTCGCTATATAAGGAGTTTTCATAATTGTTCATTACAATGGTAAAGGTATTGAAGAAAATTATATATATATATATATATATGTATAACTCTTTGTGTTGTTAGAAAATCAAAATATAATTTCTATAAGTATTTTAATATGACTTCCTTTTATATAAAATTCTCCTTTTTTTCTGTTCAAATATTTTTATTCTAGAACAAACTATTAAAAACACAGTGTAAATATGTAGAAAATAGTGATTCGATTTGCGTCGCAACTCTTCGCTCCCCAAAATAGGGGGTTTAGTGTATTAGGTCAAAATTCCATTTTTTAATGCAAATAAGTGAACTGATAAGATGAACCCTTTGTGTAAGAATTTGATCTACATTCTGTTTCTAAATAACTATTTCAACAGCTTAAATGCTATAACGCACTTTTACAGTGAAAAATCACTCAAGAACTGATATAGTGTAGGTTATAGACCTTTTTGAGGACATCATAAATCAGTTTTAAAAATCTTTAATACACCCTCAAAATTTCGAGTTATTCGCAAAAAAAAAAAAAAAAAAAATGTTTTTGGGTAGGTTCTTATTGAAACGTATTTCTAAGTATTTTTAAACTTCTTTAGAAAGTAGAAGAAACAAATGTATGTATTTGGTTTGTTTTGGCTAAATATTAAGAAATAAATTTTTTCAACAATTTTTCGAGTTTAACTTCGATTTATTACAATTTTTTTCTATAAAAGGCTATGAAACGATGCAATAATTTTTAAGTGCATTTTTGTTGTGAACATAACCAAAAACTGTAGAGCTATTGGATTTTATCTGTAATAACTTACTAAAACTTTCCATACATTTTTAATTTTATGCACAAAAAGTAAAAACCAAATAAAAATATGTTGTCTTAGAATATATGAAGAATTTTTTAGTAAAGTTTGGAAAATGCTAAATAATTTTTTTGATTTTTTAAGCAATTTTATATAGAGATAACTCATTTTATTCTAAACAAATTAGCATTTCAAACATTTTAAACAAATATGTGGTCTTTTAGAAAAAAAAAAAGAATGAGAAATTTACATCAAAATTTAAATTTCGAAAAAGAAAAGGGAAATAAATTTCAAAATAGTGAATAATTCATTATTTAGATGGTAATATAATTAGAAAGCTGCGTCCTTCTTCTTTCAATGCCAATTTATAAATTTTAAATTGACTTAAAATTTATAAAGCTATGATATCTATAGTGCAGGAACTACCCTATTATTATATATTATACATGTTTTACTAAGTATATTCGTTTAATCGAGTAATTTGTCATTAATCGGTTATTAACCGATCAATTTTTAACCTCGTATAATTATTTGTCGAATTAACCAATTACTATGAAAATCCGAGTAATTGGATGCCATAATACATATATATATATATATATATACATATATATATATTTATTTATTAACATTCACACAAATTTTCTGAAATTCCTAAGTTTATCAAAACAACTTAGCTGCCTTTCTAAATTTTCCTTTCATCCGATACTGACTATTGCATCAGTGTTGGATAAAAGGATGGTGAGTCGGTTTATTGCCTTTTTATTTTGTTCAAATGCTTGGCAGTAAGAACAACTTACAGCGCTTCTACACTCAAAAGAAAGTAAACAACAAAAATTGTTAAAACTCGTGTACCTGCGTTGGTTGTCAAATCAATAAATGCAAAAATTAAGCTCCTTAGTGTTGTCAGATTAAAATGACGTAGAATTTAATAGGATTATGAATAATAAATGATGCTTTGCAAGACTGACGTTGGTAATAGATCAGGAAATATAATTGAATTTTAAGTTTATGCTTTTAATTTCATATTATAATCTTGTCTAAAGTAATGGAAGATTAAAAATAAATAATAAAGCAAAAATTTAAAAGTAAACGTTTTCATATTTCTAAGAGTGAATATGTTAGTGTGTGTTTCTATATCCGTTTGTTTGTATAAATGTTTTAAAACAGCTGTTGTAACTAAATGTGTGTGTGTGGTACTTGTTTTTCATTCATGCATGTGTTACATTTTCTTAATAATACAAGCATGAAATGATTTATTTCCTACTCTGCACAGGAAGTTTACGTTGCACAAACTAAATTAAATATTTACTACAAAGTTATTTCATTTGTTTATTTATACCAAATTCAATTCAATTTCATTGAACTAAAGTTTAATATCGTTTTAGTGTGTTCAATATTGTTATAAAAACTGTATATTATAAGATTTCATTTGGAAGTGATTCAAATATCCTTGTTGTTGTCATTAGATTAACAAACGTTTTTCTAACTTAAAAAAAAAGAGATCCGTGACATTTCCGTTAACAGTTTACCTTTCACTTCCGCTTGTGTACGGCAATACAATCTCAATGAATATTCAATGCAAGTTTTTCGTATGGTTGTATGATATAAGAAGAACTCAAAAGTGTATATATTTTTTTCTTAAAAGATTTGGGTTTTACTAAACCTGTGGTAAAAAAATGTAATTAAAATGAGAACAATTTAAAACGTTATTTTATTTTTATTTTAAATTTAACCAGTTGAATTGTTTAATTTTAAACTAATTAAATATGATAAAGAACAAAATAATGTTTTTCTTTTATTAATGTTTTTTTGCTTATTTTTTTCTAATTTTAGCTGTGGCTCAAATAATGTTTAAAGATAAATTTAGGGGTTGACCATGTTATTAATCGCCACACCAATATCATTAATTTCATGAGACGTCAAATATGAAATAACCTTAGGTCGTCTAATTTAGTACATATATAGCACACAGACATTTTATACTACCGATAAAATATAACTGCTTTAATTTTTTTCAAATGACAGAAAATTCGCGGTGGTTTTATGCAGGATATTTTGATATATTTTGATTTTTGACATTTTCCGTTTTCATTTATTTTGATGGCATTAGTCCTTTTTTAAATGTAATAATAGAAAAATTATTTTTTTAGAAAAATGCATTTCCAAAGCAGATTTTTTCGATACACTTTTGAAAGCGTTCTACGAATTTTATTTTTTCAAATAAACTAAAAATTTGGTAAATTGACTTAATAATTCAGTGCAAGCTTTTTTTGTGACGAAAAGTTTTAGTGTTTTTAATATTTATTTGTATAAAACACCAACAAATTTTTCCACACAAAAATTCATTATTTTATGATTAAAAGTTTAAAATTTTTGTACTGAATTTTTTCTTTTGGTTTATTAAAAAAAAAAAAATGTGCAAATATGTGTCGAAACGAAGATATGTATGAGTATTTAAAAAAATTGTCAAATTTTAACAACATATGTTTTTTTAATCTTTCGACGAAGAAATTCTACAAAATGCATTAATGCATCCAATGGTTACTTTTAATTATTCTTTTTTGACTAACTTAATGCTTTGCGTAAATATATATATATATATATATATATATATATATATATATATATATATATATATATTTATAGACTTCTAAAAAATAGAAATCGTCAGATTTTGTTCATATTTGAAACACATATAACTTATGGAGCCTTCCTCATTGTTATTTTTTCCAATCTTTAAAAAATTGCGAATTTATTAACAATTTTAATTTTTATAAAAGTGAAAAAGGGCAAAGTATGTAACTTTAAATGTTAATATCTCTTTACTATGAAGATACATTTTAATGGTTCAAGGCTCTAATTAAAGCTTGAGGCTTAAAGAGGTCTATAATTCAAATATAAATAGTTTAGTTAAAAATTCAATTGTAATGCAATTTCAACTTTATAATGCATTTAAAAAAAAATTCTATCCCTACCATTTTAATTTTCTTTTAATATGTTTAAAAGCAATTTCTTTAACACAAAATGCAATAATAATTGTTCTGGGGCAAGGTAGTATACTATTCCTAATATTTTTGTAGAAAAAAGACCACCAGTTTTTTTATACAAGATTTTATTTTTTCATAATATTTTATTTTTTTACTTTTTTGGTTTTCCTCATTCAATTATATGTAACTTTAAGCGTAACTTTATATCTTTAATTATACTTCGGATTTTATTAATTTAAAAACCAGTATAAATTTTACTAGAACAAATATTGTAAATGATACTGAAAAATTTAAAAATAATGTTTTTGCTAAAGATTCCTTTACAGAAAGAATTCAATTTGCAGAAGCATTTTAAAGAAATTTTACCCTTTCGATTTTAAATATTTTCGCTTAATATTGTTTATAACACAGCGAATTAGTAATTGTCAGCGTTGCTAATTTAGCCTTTTTAAGGCTAAGTCTAGCTTTCTTGTTTTGCTTTTAACCTCAAAATTTTAGCTGCTAGCTTTTTTTTCTAGACTTTTTTGTTTCTCAAAAGTGCCTTAAAAAAGCTAAAATGTTATCGTTTTAACAAAGAAGAAAAGAATTTCTTATTTGCTATTACTAATTTTGTTTTTTCAAAATCAGCCATTTATGTATTTTATATTCGCACAAAAAATCGAGATTGTTTATATTTAATAAAAAAATTTCGCTTGCACGCTTCATTTTTTAATCTACTTTATCAAAAGTAGAAACTATATATGAAAATAATCAAAAATTAATAATTAATGCAAAATATGGCTAAACAATTTGGAAATGATTAGTCAAAAAGAAATTATAGTTCAAAAATGAAAAATCACTTCAAAACATTGGGCAATTTTTCATATGAAGTAGAACCAAAATTTGAATGGAAAATTTTTTGCCATTTTTTATTGAGTCATTTTACTTTGTTATTTATAAATTTATTACAAACTCTTTAAAAATTATCAAAAACTATTGAGAATGGGAAAAAATAAGTCTCTATTTTTTTAAATTTTAACTATTTTCCGTCTTTATTTTTCGGGGCATTTAGCCTTTTTTGAACTTTTCTAAAGTTCAATTTAGCAACTTTTTTTCTTACCTCCTGGCAACACTGGTAATTATTATGGGACAAGAAGATTTTATACCATAAATAACAAATTATAAAATTGTATGACTAAAATTAATTTTAAAATAAACTCACAAAAAGTAGAAAAAAAAAAAAAAACAGAAAAAATCTGTAGGCATATTTTTAGTTGTTTTTTTCTTAATGAACCATTTTGCCCCAGAACAATTTATATTGGATTTTTAAGTAAAAATTATAATTTTACAATATCAGAGAAAGACAAACTTGGTAGGGTAGAAATGTTTTAAAAATGCATCGCATTTGTATTATGAATGCATTTTTAAGCAATAATATTATCTTTAAATTATTTTCTTTAAAGAGAACATATTCAACTTCTATATGTAGTTTAAATCATTCAAATCCCTTTACAGCTGATAGCGATATTGGTGTTTAATCTGCATAGGTTTTCGATTTTTTTTTTGACTTAAAATGAAAAAAAAAAAAAAAAAAAATGAAAATCGTAAATAAATTCACGAGTTTTTCGAATTAAATAAATAAATAAAAATGGAGATAATTAAATGGTTCCATAGGATATTCTTATGCTGAATATTAACAAAATTCGAAGATCTAAGGAAAATATTTGAGCGTTCTTTAATAGAATGAATGATATTTTTTATGAGAAAGATGGCATTTATTATAAACACTTTTTAGAAACCCATAAATTGAGTTATTGAATAAATAATTCACTTTTTAAGATGAAATGAAAAAATTTAAAATCTAAGGGGAGAAAGTTTTCAAAATTGCATCTGAAATGCATTTAGTAAAGAATTGGAATTATTTGTTAAATTTATTATAAAAAGAGACAAATGTACAAATATAATGCATTTTAAATAAAGAAAATCCAATAAGAAATTTGTAAAATATGGTCTTTTAAAATGACATACTTTTTCGGTTTAAAAAATTTTTTCATAATTGCAATTCATGATCTATTTTTTTATTATTGGCATTAAGATTTATACTTATATGAAACTTATGGGTACCGAATTTTACAAAAAGAGTGATATATTTAAGATATTTATTAGCATTAAAAAAAAAAAAATTCAGTAAAAATCATATGGGCCATTATCAAGAATTTTTGGTTTTTTTGGTTAAAAAAGAATTCAAGATTTTTTCGATAAATATAAATTTACTCGAATTTGTTCGTTCGCGTTAATCATTTCGAGCAAGGGAGCGCGAAAATTGTAGCGGTTTTAAGTTGCCTATATAAAAAATTTTACGAACTTGAAGTTCATATATAATTAATAATAAAACTTAGAATTAAAATAAAACTTATGATATTTTAAATTTTTGATAATATTAGTGTAACATATTTTAGGATTTCCAAGTATTTTTTTTTATTATCTTTATCATAAAATTGGCGATTTTTTAAATTTTTCGATAAATGGGTTTCGCCTCTAAGTTATTTCTTCGTACATTATACGAAAATATAATTTATTCAAGTTTGTTATAAAGAAACAATATATAATATTGTGATGCTTCTTTTTTAACAAAAAATTTTTCTCTGTAAAATTTTTAACTTTCGAAATTTTTTATGCGCCTCGGTATTTCCGTTGAATTATTATAAACTCTTACTAATTTCGCTAATTATGGGCAATTTCGTGCTGTCCATGCGATGTGTCTTAGCAAAATCTAATTTAACAAAAATTTTCTGTTTTCTACTATTAACGACATTTGACTTAAATTTATGGTCCCGATCATTTTTATATATCGTCTTCCTTATTTGTGTATCCAAGATTTATACAAATCGTAATTTGCTACATCAAAATACAAAAAGAAAATTTATAATTTTTACGTAATTTTCAAAAAGTTCATAAAATTTTTTTATTAATTAATTAATCCACACAGTAATTCCTTTTATTTTATCTATCTACCTATCTATCTGTCTACCTATCTATCTATCCATCTATCTATCTATCTATCTATCTATCTATCTATCTATCTAACTACCTATCTTTTTTTTCTTTTTTTTCCACTGGAGGTGGGGAATCTTTAAAAGATGTGTCCAAAAATCACACCACCTATCTTTCCAGAACCTCGCGGCACTGCCAGTTGATATTACTTCGCAGGGCTCGACAGCCTTTTATAGCATATACCCCATTCACTATTCACTGTGTAAAGCCTTGCGGAGATTTTCTACTCCACTAAGTTTCAAGTGAACTGCTCTGAGAAACGTGTTAAATGTATCCCAGTTTTCTTGGGATATCAGCATTATACTAATGACATTATCTACTGTTAAGTTTTCGTTTTCGTGGATCAAAAGTCTTGATTTTATACTTTCGAACCGGTTGCAGTTGAATATCACATGTTCTGTATTTTCGATTTCTTGTGGACATTCTGGACACTTTGGAGAGTTGTTGTGCCCGAATCTGTAGAGGTAACTCCAATATCCTCCATGTTCCGTGATAAACTGTATCAGGTTATAGTTTATCTCACCATGACGATGGTTTATCCATGTTTTTATGCGTGAGATTAGTCTGTAGGTCCATCGACCTCTGAGAGAATTTTCCCATCGTCTTTGAAAATTTTCTAGCGTCTTTTCTTTTTCAATTTTCTGAATATTGTTTCTGAGGACTTATGGTTAAATTGTCTGTAGACATTTGCTAGTTCTTTAGCTAAAATGTCTGCCGAAACCATTTCTGATACTATGGTTGACACTTCCGCTGATATAGTTCTATATCCGCAACATCCTCTTAAGCAGATTCTTCAAAATACTGAAGACATCTCTTTCTTCGAGGAATTTCTTAGTACTCCTTCCCAATTCGGTGTACCATTTAGTAATACGGAATTGGTAACTCGAGAAATCGGCAAGCTGAGACCCTGTCGTGGTCCCCCAATATTTGGCATCATTCTTGCTAATGCATTCGTAACTCAGGGCAGCCTTATTGCATGCATATTCAAATTGCCGTTTAAAGCTAAGTCGGTCGTCGATCATGATGTCTAAATACTTTATGGCCTCCGACGAGGTTATTGAGATTCCACCTACCCTCACAGTTAGATACTCTCTCTTCCTGTTACCGCTAATTAGCACTAACTCCGTCTTATGTTCTGCTAGGTTGAGGTTTATTGATGACAGCCAGTTTCTTATCGTTCAAATATTCCATTGTACGTAATATTCCACAGCAAAGGCCCCATCACGGTCTCAACTCACAGAGTTCTATTAGAAAAATAATTTTTGATTATTTTAATAAGGCACTTTGGAACAAATATACGCCTTAATGAGAATATAATGTGGTTTCATCTGGCAGAGTTGAAGGCATTCTAGATGTCAAGAGTTATGACAGCTCAGCATTTCCTGTCTTTGCCTCTTCCGCTTATTACCCGCCTGGCCGACTCAATTACAAATGTTATGGCGTTGGTTTCGCTTTCCGGAACCCGAATTGTCTTTCGGAGATACCATGCTCTCTACAACTATCGATAATCTATTATTATTTTCTATGGTATCTAACAAATGTACGATGGTCGATACGATTGGGCTTCTCCTAGAACTTTTCCTGGTTTAGGTATTAGTATTAGTCTTTGTTTCTTCCAGTTGTATGGAAATATGTCTTCCATAAGACATTTTTGGAAATTTGCAATAAATACTGTCGGTTTTATCTTCAGGTCTTGTTTCAAAGCCTTATTGGGCAGTATTATATATATATATATATAAAATTCGAATTTGGTACATTTTAGAAACGTTTAAAATGTAAAAATTAAACCTACTTTTGGTACGTATGAATATTTTACTATAGGTTAATTTGGTCACATAAAATATGTTAATGGAATAGGACCCAACTCAAGTAAATAATTTCGTATTTTTTTTTTGTAATATAAATTTTTTTAAACAAAAATTTTATTCGTTTGAATCATATATGTAGTATGAAAATTTAAACATAGTGAGAATTTTGAAAATTCAAGTTTAATGGATCTGTTCTTGGCGGAAAAGGGAACTTGGTATTTTACGTATAATGGTACTTTTTTAATGTTTGCGATTAATTAACTTACCGGTTTAAAAATTAGCTAATATAGTTCTAAGTGAATAAAAAATCAAGAAAAGTGGTGCTTAATGGTTAGTTATTCTCCGCTAATGGTATCAAGGAAGGAAATCTGATGCTACCTTTATATGTATTTCTGTATTTTGTTTGCTATGAGTTTAGTGAATGAGAACAAATATTAAAGAACTTTTTGGCACTTATTCGTTTTTCTAATGGTAGTTTTCGAATTTTCTTTAATTTAACCCTATTATCTTGAATTTAAAAGCACATGGTCCTATTTGAGTAAAATTTACAAGAATAAACTACATTTTTTATAATATTGAAACATTAAATCTATATATATATATATATATATGTATATATATATGTATATAAATAGTAATGTTACTGAGAGAAGGTTGAAGTATGATATTTAGATCATAGACAATCTTTCGGGGTTAAAAGGAGCAAACCATGTAAATTATGTAGCTAGATATCTTCCAATCTATAGTTTAGACAAAATATTTTACTCACATCTTTCTCTACTTAGAAAATGTGCGATATTTTTTTAGTGTCGGATTTTGTAAAATCCGTTTGGTGGTACCTTTCATCCTAATATCTCCAGAACTAATAAAAATATAGAAAACAAATTTAATCGAATTCTTCGTTGCTCAATAACAGGCAAATATTTGGTACTTCCTGAAACTTAGAACGTTTAAAAAGGTAAAACATAAATGATTGCACTAAATATCTAAGTATCTTTTGAACCAATATTTGTTTATTTTTTTTTTAACCTCAAAAACTAATTTCAATGGGTACCCTTCTGGGAATTTTACGTTTAGGGGCAAAGAGGAGTGACGTGAGAGATAAACAGGTAAGGTGGCTTTAAGAATACCTGGATAGTTCTTAGGCGAATGAAGCCTCTTTAGCAATTTATAATTTAAGAAAACTGCTATCATATCAAAATGCGTAATGTGCACAACGATGCGGGCAGTGAATGGGACCGAATATTAGTTATCGTATGAGGCCGGATCAATAAGTCCGTGACTTTTCGAACTTCCCTCGTAGTTATATGAAAAGCAACACTATTCCCACCACCTGTTAATAGATTACTGTAAAATTTTGAGAAAGTGTCGCCATTTAATCTGCGTAAAAAATATGATTTTTCGAGGTCCTTAAAATAAGCATTTGTTTGGTCAATAATTTCATCGTTGGGGCTAAATCTCTTTCCACCGAGCCATTTCTTTAGTTTAGTTTAGTCACTAGCGGCTAAATCGAGAGAATATGGTGTATGAGGTACCAATTCGTAGCCCAATTCGTAGAGTTTTGTCACACGTGTTTATGGTCAATTGAGAACAAACGAGGCACTCATCTTGCTGACAACTTTCTTAAACACATCTGATCATTTAAAATCGAAACCACACTACCATATGAAATGCCTATAGCATCAACAATCTCACGCACTTTTACTCTTCGGTCGGCCAACACCATATCGTGGATTTTTTCAACATTTTCCGGTGTACTGACCTGAATTGGCTGTCCAGAACGTTCAGCGTCATTTGTACTTGTGCGACCACAACGAAAGTCAGTAAACCACTTTTTTAGCATTGAAATCGATGGTGCAGAGTCCCCATAGTATTCGTCTAGCTTTTCCTTGGTTTGATTGAGGGTTTTTATGTTTAATGAACACTCGAAATTCACTTTTTTCCATTTTTAGAAAAATACACGAGGTTGTATGTTTTGAACAGCTGTTAAACACAAAGTAAATGCCGACACTTGCTCAAAATTTGACAGTAGTCTATTAACAGGTGGTACTTGATGGGAATGGTGTTGCATTTCATATAACTACGAGGGAAGTTCGAAAAGTCACCGACTTGTTGATCCGCCCTCGTAGTCTTCAGTCATCTGGGTGTCTAACCTTGATCATTATTATATTTTCTTTCCTTTCTTTCTCCAGAACTTACCATACTTATTGTGGTTGATCTATTTTTATTGTAATTAGAATAAATTTTGGTCCATTGAAAGTGAAAATTACTACTACAAAAATCTTCAGAAAAAGTTTGTTATCCCAAAATCAAAAGAAAAATATATTTTTTCGAAACGTAGCCTAATATATTTATGTATGCAAGGCATTTATGTATGTAAGCCATCGAAGAAAATACAATTTCTTATACGAAACAAAAATTTGCAAACGGTTAACAATTTTCTAATGCAAAGATATCCAAATTTGATCTCCCATAATTCCGTTCCTGAGAGGTCTTTGTGAGCCCCATTGAGTTATCAACAGCTTTAAGAATATATAAAAATCTATTAAATCGGATGAGAAGCAAAAATTTGGTGAACGGTTAAACATGTTATAGGTATCATATTTTAAGCCTTGGGTCCTTGGGGTTCCTCATTGTAAACTTAATTGTACTGCACTCTGCTCCGCATATGTGAAATTTCATGTAAATCCAGCTGTTTGAAAGTTAAAGAATTTTTACCAAAAATTTTTTAATCTACCCCTGTGAGCAATATAAAAATTTAAAAGAATATCCTTTGAAGAGTCATAGGATCGCCAAAAGTCTTAATTATGTCTTCCAATTTTTTATTCGGTATTAAACAGATATAATTATAAAATTTTAAACAGATATAATTATCGACAATTCCATAAAAGAACGTCCAAAACTTTCGTTTTTTATAGAATTTTGTATGCAAATGGTCTATGAATCCCTCAATCGATTTCAGTTTCATGAAATTGTGAAAACTCGTGATTTTATTTTGCTTTTTCACTGTTTAAAATTCCAATATATCTTTAAATGGCATTTGTATTTTATTTATATCAGCTTTAATACAAATATTTCAGAAATATAAAATGCAAATGCAATATGATATTGAAATTTGTTTAACATATTTGGAAAGTATAGAGAATTTCTACATTAAAATGTATTTTTCAAGTACTTTTTAATGAAAATTATATTTTTGAACTGCTGATAGAATAACTTCAAATAAGTACGTAAGTACTTTTAAATTACACGTATACGGCGAAGATATAATTTTTTAAATTGCATATTTTTTATATTTTTTAATTTTATACAAACTAAATTTATTAAAAAAAAGATAACGAATGCTATTTTGATATGAACTTGTTTTTGTAAAAATGGAGTTATGTGTTGTGTGTATGTCTCAAAAATTTTGAAAGACATTTAAATGGCTTTTTAAAAATCATTTTTATTTTTAACATTTTCATATTAACGCTAACATAAACACAATTTAAATGAAGTTTGAATCATTAAAATCCATAAAGCCTTCCCAGAGGTATTGCTATTTAAAGTTACAAAATATTCAATTTTTGTTCGGTTTTTTAGAACGTAAAAAAGCGAAATAATATCGCGAGTTTTCGTAACTTCTCCGAACTGAATACTGAAATCGGTAAATGGTTCAATGGAGTTTGTGTATAAATTATTTTATGCAAAAAATTTAATTTTTTTTTGGCCGTTCTTTCTTGGAATTTTCATTATATTTTTTTCGTGTTCATTTTGAAAATTCTTCATCAATTTGGAATTGTTTGGACAAATTTTATTTAAGATGGATTTACTTAAGATCCAAATATTTGAGATCAAAAATGCTGGACAAATCAGCCAACTGTATTACGTATATATATAATGTCATATGTATAATGTCAGCACTTTAAGCAATCTTTTGATTTTTTAATGTTCATTTTTGTGTTATTTTTATTTAAAATTAAATAATTTTAGATGATAGAAAAATGATAATTTTGTATTTTATTTAAATTCCAAATATATTTCTTCTATTATCCATATGCAGAACATGAAACAGCGATAAAATTTTACATTTTTAAATGACCAACTATTTGTTAGCTATCATCCATACGTGACTAAGATAAGCCGCCTCAATAGGAAACAATATTATTTATCAACTGTTTAAAAGGATATGTTTGTTTGTGGTCTGCTTGCACACAGCATTATGTACTTATAATCAGCCACAAAAAATGGTGATAAATAATCCTGCTATCAAATATTTATAAATTTTCAATTTTAAATTATTGTTTTTTTCTTTTTTTTTTTTTTGTAGAATTGTGGTACAAATTTCTAAATTTGAAGTAATGTTGGAAGGAAACACACATTCTGTTTGCTATTATAACTTCATATACGTGTACATATATAGTAAATTAAATTGAAACAAGTGAGAGAATATAGTCGGCCAAACCAGATGAAATGATACCCTACACCATCAAGTTTTGTCTGTATGTTTCTATAAAACATACGTACAGGTAATATTAAATTCATACTAACATATATGTGAAATTTATGCGCTTGTCGTGAGTGGTTTAAAAGTGGCTATTTATATGTGCAAAAAAGATTAGAGATGAAGAATTGGAGACTTTTCCCAATCAAAACTTAATCAAAAGTAAGAAATACATACATTACATTGGAAGTAGATCAAGCAATAATTTCCAGGTTTTAAAAGCATTTGGATTCATCTAAAATCAAGGAAATTGGGAACTCATGTTGTTTGACCAGTTAAAAACTATTTGGAAAGAAGTGGTTGGGTAGTTTTGCCCCACCCGCCGTACAGCTCAGATTTCCTCTTCTGCTTACAATTTTCTTTGTTCGATTTAGATTGCTGTAGATAAAATATGCTTCACTTCAGAACAAGTTATCAAAGCTGGATTGATTTGTTTCTTACTTCAAAAGATAAAAAAGTCATAGATTCTGAGCGACAATACTTTTTACCTTTAGCTTGAAATAAATATTCATTTTTTATTAAAAGACTGTGGAATTAATGCATATGAGGAATGTCAAAAATTTTTGAAACCGAATTTACGTCTTTTGTATTTCCAAAATTTGTTTCAAAAACAGGAAAAAAGTTGATGTATTTTGGTAGACTTAAAAATCCAAAATTTTAGATTATTTATTTAAAAGCTCCAGAACTTAAAAAATATTAAAAATTTAGTTGAAAATTTCAAAAATTTTTTGATTTATTACAGTTTTGCATTGACAGTTTACATCTTTTAGATTCAAACTATTAACCAGTCGAATTTATATGTTGTATAACAGATAACCGTTTTACTATCTCATAAAAAGTTATGCTGTCATAAAAAAATTTAACCAAAAATTTACGATTTTTTAATTTCGCAATTGAATTTAATTTTAAAATTAAATTTAGAGAACACAGTTTCAAGGACGAATCATTTCGTTTTTAAAATTATACAGTGTGAGGTATATCTCATTGACATGAAACGAGACATGGAATATCATCATTACAAACTTTCATATAATTGGAGTAAATCTTTGTAAAATGTATGTTCTTCGTTACTGACAAATACCGTTTTCACAGAAATTGCCCAAAATATCGCGTAAATAGATTTTTTGTTAATAAATGGCACATCCGTGTCAAATGAGCATTAAAAAATCTTAAAATACAAATATTTTATGCACTTTTTAAAATTTTCATCAAGTTTTCAAATTTTATTCCGAGTTTTTTTATGACCAGATATGAGTTTAGATTATCGAAAAGTATCTGTAAGGAATCATCTTAATTGTTACTATTAATAATATTGAAAAAAAAAATTAAGAAACAACATTTATATCGGCTATAGCTGCGTTCTTCTCCACACATATTTCGCTTGCTGAGAACTACCGGAAAGTAAAAATTACGTTAATATTGATGTCAAATATGTTTAATTCTAAATTTTAGGTAGAGTCTAAATATTTAAGGACTTATAATTTTATGGGCCAAAAAATATGTTCTTAGCCACAAAAATCAGCCCCACAAATTTCGAATTATAGTTCGAGTTTTAAAATAATAAAAACAATTTTCAATGTAAAACTTATCAATAAATAAGATACATGTTTAAAATTTTTGAAAAATTCACTTTAAAAAAATCTAAAAACGAGCTTTTCATATTCATTCGATTTTTTCAGAAAAATTTTTAGAGATTTGTAACTAATAAAAATTTTTAGCTACTTACGAAATTATGCAAAAAAAATCAATAAGTTTTTTTTTATGTATTTCGATAAATATTAAAAATTCTGCAGTAGTTTTTACATGTGCTAATAGCACCTTAGAAGTTCTAAAAATCACCTTGTTTTCATTTTGAGAAAGCGAAACCTCTATTTTTAAGATTTTGTTGAAATTTTTCAACAATTTCAAACCTCCACAACTTTTGCGCAGCAACCACAATAATAACAACAGATCCACTAAAGAAGTCACCTAGATTAAATAGCTGTATCAGCATATATTAAATTGTTAAAGTAAAGAAAACTAGATTATTACAAATTTTAATAAGTGAAATGATTTAAAATTAATAAAATAATAGATCGTGAAATGATTTAAAATTAATAAAATAATAGATTTATTGAACTTTTATTTGTGTAGACACTTTTGTATTTAGATAATAAGTTTCGTTTTAAAATAAAACAATAAATAAAGACAATTATAATTTGGTAACGAAAGAAAGAAATTGCTTTCTTTTAAGTGATTTAAATCATCAAGTTAGCTGGCGCAGTCGGGTAGTTTCTGTACCAATTAAAGGATAAAAGCAAGGAATTATCGCTATAAATTCAAGTTACGGATCATCACTAAGCAAATTGTGTAAGGAGCAAAATTACGAAGGATCATCGTGAAAAACTGAAAACGAACCATTATTTTTGTTTATGTCGAATATTAAATAATAAGTAAATTAAAATAATCAATTAAAATTAATAATTACATTAGAGAAAATTTAATTTAATATAAGAAATAGAAAAAATAATAAATAAGTGTAATTATTTAATAGAAAAGTGATATATTATTATATAAAAAGAAACGTAGATATATATATATATATATATATATATATATATATATATATATATATATATATATATATATAAATTAATTTACCTTTTCAAAGATTAATTATTTTATATTACGAACTAAGCAAATTCATATGTTTTTAAAGGCCAGCGATTCTCAAAAAACCCTTTTGTATTATTTTTGAGTAAGTGTTTTTACAAGAAAACCGTTATATGCCTAGATATAGTCCCTAACTTATTCCTACAATGAATTCCACAGATAAAACACCCTCGATATTAAAAAAATCTTTAATAAAATATATGTAAAATAATTTTTAAGAATCCCAGCTGTAAAGGATCTTCCGAAATTTGAAGGGAATCCCAAATAGTTTCATACGATTTCATAATAATGTGGAGGAAATATTTTTAGTATCGTCACCTAGCGATGGCACTCCTTTTGCCAAAATAATAAGATATATACGTAATAAGATCGAAGGAGAAGCAAATGAGTTATTAATCATGTACAGTATAAATTTGAGCTGGCAAAGCATTAAAAAAATGTTATAAACGAAATGAGACCTCATTCTTTCGAGCCTTACATCTTCTGAAACAAAATAATAAATCATTAAAAGCATTTTATAGCTCATTAGTAGAAATCCAACCTACAATAAATAATAATTTAATGATTTATGAAGTAGATCGCAATATAATTGTGGCTAAGTGAGATTTGTTTGGCAAAATGTGCGTCAACATATTCTTGTCCGGTCTTAAAAACCATTGTGTTCATCAATTAGGGCTTTGAAAACATAACCAATAGCTTTTACGTAAAGAAGCAAGAAACCCTTAGACAATATAAACCTCAACATTTATACCCTCATTATAAAAAACCATTTATTTCAAGATTATAGTCCTCCTACAATAAACCTCAATTAACAGTAAATCAGTCATTTATTAGACCTCAGTTAGCACGCAATTTCAATTCACCAACATACTTTCACACAGCTATAAGTAACCAAAACCAATTTAGCAATTTAAAATAACCACAATTAAACACTAACACACACTGTAAGACACCACAACCCATGGGCACTAGTTCAGGCTTTACTCACCTTAGAAACTGTAGTGGACAAATATGAAGATTTCCAACAGAAGTTCATCATTTGATCATAATTTAACACTTATTCTGATCCTGAAGACTATAACGTTCCAAACTATATACCTAATATGAACAATTATAAAGAAATTGATGATGTAGGAATTTTTCAATTAAATGCTTCTAGACTCAACAGGATACTTAGAAATCAACAAACATTGTACCAATTTAATATAGGAAAATGTATACCAGTAACAATAACTACTGTGTTAAACAAACACCAATTCAATAAAAGAAAACGGATACCTAGATTTTTTTGTTTACAAATTCCACAAATATTTTGACGGACTGGACTTGATATACTTACTAAACTAAGTGCAATAATAGACCTCGAGAAAAACCAAACTTAACTTCAGGCACATTTCTAATAGTACCAACAACGAAAACTATTAATAAAATTCCAGTGGTAAAATAAAATGGCATTTTATTATCGGTTATAGGAAACTTAAAGAGAAAACAATCTGGGATGGGTACCTGATACCAAACATAAACGAAATATTAGGCAAAATCGGTAAATGTATGTATTTCATTACATTGGATTAGACTAGCGGATTTCATCTGAATCTTGCTCAAACAATGTGCACTTTTAGATCATTTGGTGACTACTGAAGGAGTAAAACCAAACCCTGATAAAATATCAGCTATTCAAAATCTTCCAACTCCTACAAATCAGAAAGAAATAAAGTAATTTCTGAGTCTATTAGGTTATTATCGTAAATTTACAGTATGTCTAAAGAAACCGTTATCGTTGACTGGATAAATATAAAAAACTTTTGAAATTTATTAAAGCCTCCTAACTAATTACCCAATCTTACAATATCGCGATTTTTTCCAAGGAACGATAAACCGATTTTCTACGCAAGTATCACACTCACAGTATCAGAAATCAATTACTTCACTATAGAGAAAGAACTCTTAGCCATAGTTAGGGCTGCCAAATATTTTCGGTCATACTTATTCAGTCACCGTTTCAGAATCACAACATGGATTATGAGCCTTAAAGAGCCAAATTCAAAATTAATTAGATGGCGATTAAAATTAGAGGAATATGATTATAAAATTATATAAAAAAAATGAAAGATAAATACAAACGCGGATGCCCTTAGCCACACTCTAAATATAAATACATTTGTCGTACTTCAGGTAGCACCATTCACTCAAAAGAAAAGAATTGCGATAACGATATACCTATTTCGGAGAAACCAATAAATGGCTTTATTTTACAGGTCTTATTTAGGAAGTGAAACTCTAATCTTCATATGAAACTCGAAGTAATTTTCAAAAATAAACATAGAAAAATTTTTATATACCACAATTATACAGAAAGAATTATAATAGACAGTTAAAAAAACATCTTGCCCTTATTAAAACCACAGCAAAAATTTGTTCACAAAGCAAAATCTATTACATAGGCATAAAATAAACATATTACCACCTTAAACGTGAATACTATTTCCCATACATGAAATCAAAAACAATTCAAAAAATAAATTATTGGGTTTTTCATGCCTGAGACTAAAGTATGACAGACGCTCTCAAAAAAATAAATTTAAAAAACCACTGTTAAACCATTAGACATATTACATATAGACATTTACATAATTAGCGAAAAAAGAATTTTAACAATTATAGATACATTTTCCAAATTTGCTTCCGTATACATTTTAACAGCGAAAAATAGTCTTTGCCTAATTAAATCTTTATCCCTAACGAAATTTTTTCTGATCAATGAACCGAATTCAGCTCAAATATATTTAAAGATTTTTGTCAACAATATCAAATTAACTTGCATTTTACATCTTTCCAACAACCAAGCAGCAATGTCCCTGTAGAGATTTCACTCAGCGTTAACTGAAACATACATATTAATAATATAAAATTAAAGACAAAAAGTTAGAAATGGATCATGATTGTATTCTAACAGAGGTCGTCATAATGTACGACAATGCAATCCACTCTTCCACAAAATTAACACCTTTAGAACTTTTCTACGGAAGAACTTACAAATTTGACCATCAAATCACATTCAACAATGAACACGAATTTCTTTCCAAAATTAATCAATTTCATACTCAACTTAATAGATTCGTAGTATTAAGAGTAAATTAGAAACCGACACGGACAAACGCATAGAAAAGCTTAATATTGATAGACAATACCCATCAAGTTACAAAGAAAATGACTATTTACAGGAAAGAATGTAGAGAAATAAACTAACACCAAGATTTTCTAGGCACAAAGTAAAATAAAGCAACAAAGAAAAATTATTAACTAAACAAAATAAAAAAAAAAACAACAATTGCACAAATATAAAATAAAGAAAATATGATTTTTTTAAACTAAATTATTAAACTAAATTAATTATTTTATGTCCATTTTAGATTAATAACCACAATACATGCACAAACACTGAACATTCGCTTTGTTACAAATAAAATTAGGAACAATTAAAGTAATGACAGATTATACCAACCTTATACATAGCATAAAACTCGATTCATATAGAAGCAATGTTATGAAAATTGAAGTATCATTAAAACATTTCACACTTTCATATTACAACAAAGGTCTTGAAATGAAAAATTATAAGCTAATAGATCTTCGATCACTGAAATTATTGAAAGAATAGAAAACATTACGAATCATATAAATAAAGAGCATGATACAACACTCCAATTCCAAATTTATTAACTACATTCAATAACTAAATCAAATTAATTATCATATCGATTAGTTACGAAATTATATCGCAAGTATTTCTGAAGCAATGAACTTATCCAGACTTAAGATTATACCAAATATGATTTTAAACATGGAAGAATTAAATGATATCGAGAAAAACCTGAGAAACCAACTTATTAAAGTCGATACCATAGAACATTTGTACAAACTCCTAGAGCTACAAGCTTACTACAATAATACAAATATCATTTTCAATATAATTATTCATCATATATCTCATTATCAATACATAATTTCCCGCATACCTATTAATAAAACAAAAGAAATAATAAAACTATATATAATTTATAGGAATGAGTAAATTCAATACTTCGACAATTTATGCAAGAAAATTTAAAAACTTTTTTTTACTGCATGGAAAGTTCAGAGCAAGAAACAACAGAAAAATTTTCATGCTATGGAAAAATCATAAACAACCTGAAAGCCAACTGTAAACTCAATGATATAGGTCAGATAACGAAAGTCTCACAACCCAACAATGACTCGTGTTAATAAGAAATTTACTGCTAACGGAAATGAAAACATCATACGACTCGTTTCTTCGAGTTACGAAATTGTATTTAAAGTCAAATATAACGGTTTTAACGGCTGGTTTAAAATTAAATAATGCTTCTCGACCTTTCTGTTTATGTTAACAGCAGTTAACATATCTGTAGAAATTACTAACATAGCTGTAAACATACAACATTGAATAAAAAGCTTTTACCATTGTTTGTAAGTATGGCAACACTAAATGTTGAAGCTGCTATCATTAACATCGAAAGCTTTAGAATTCGAATATACTAGTTTGTCCGTTAAAAACTTTGTAGAAAGAAATAGAGCTTTCGAGAAGCATCTAGATGACAGTGCAGTGTATATAAATTGGCCGTGAGAACACTATTGAGTCAGTCTAATTGGAAGCATCGTTAAGTGAAGACAAATTAACTGCCTTGGCTGTATATTCTTGTATATTATTAAAATGGGTTGCATAAAGTGTGCAATTTAACTATTTAAATTATTATTGTTGTACATTTTTAAATAAAATAAAGAGTCGTTACAACTTTTAAACTACTAAACTGCTTTTATTTGCAATTAAAGTATACTGGTTATTTAAAGGAAATAAACCACCATTTTGAAAAGGTAAAAACGTAACAATATTATTGAAGGAAACTTATTAATACATATCAAAAACTGTGATCTTGTAATCAACGAAACTACCTACAAAGATAACCCAAACATATATTGGGATGATTTTATTCTAAATCCATCCACATAAGTAAAAATAAAACCTTTGTCTTTGCTTGAATATACCCAAACTTATTTAATAAATAAGTTGGCCATCGAAGTCTTATCAAATAATACAGAACTACACAGCCATATAAATTACGGCTTCTTAGTTGTCAATTATTTGTGTAATAATTATCATTTTCGTTACCAAGCAGAAAACTAAATTCGTTGTAAATGAACTTCCTACTACAAGTACTATCGCTCCAAACCGTTAATACTTTTGGGGATCGCTCCACACCAAGGAGGGAGGAGTTACAGAAATAACTACAACCACAATAATAACAGCAACAGATCCACTAAAGAAGCCACCTAGATTAAATAGCTGTATCAGCATATATTAAATTTTTAAAGTAAATAAAACTAGATCAATACAAATTTTAATAAGTAAAAATAAAATAAATAAACTATTTAACTTTAATTTGTTTGTGTCTGTTGTCATTACAAATTTTAATTAGTAAATAAAATATAAAAACTTTTAATAGAATTGATTCTATAAACAAAATTACTTAATTGTGAAATTATATAAAATAAATAAAATAAACAATTTATTGAACTTTAAATTGTGTAAACACTTTTGTATTTAGATAATAAGTTTCATTTTAAAATAAAATAATAAATAAATATAATTAATTATAATTTGGTAACGAAAGAAAAAAGTTGTTTTTTTAAGTGATTTGGATCATCAAGTTAACTTGCGCATTGGTGAAACTTTGCTTGCATAAGTATTGCTTAGTGTCACAAGAAAAAAAAAAAATAATAATAATAATGAAAAAGTTTTTACTCAAAATTTGCAAAATTTTTAAAATCCCTAATTTATTTATTTATTTATTTAATAGCCAACGAAATTAAAATTTCTTACAGGCTAGCATATATATTATTCTTAAAGCTATTTACAATAAAATATTTTAATAATCATTCAATAACAAAAACTTAGTATTTAATTAAGTTTAAAATACTCCTCTTAATGCGGATTGGATTTAATGAGAAATCAATATATGGATAGAAACTGTTGAATTGATTGCATATACGTCTCATGGGATCAAAATTGGCATAATTGGTTCGAAAATATTTTATTTTTAATGGAGTATAATTTCTACAAATTATTATTACAAATTCGATCTTACGAAACAGGAACTCAGAATTAATTGAACCGTTTACTAAATTAATTACAAATGAAATATTCATATATTTTCTCCTACTTTCAAGAGTAGGGAGATCAATAAGCTGTAATCGACTTTCATATGATGGTAAATTAATATTAGGATTCCATGGAAGATTACGAAGACAAAATAAGAGAAATTGTTTCTGGACCGATTCAATTTTCTTTATATGAACTTCGTATTGAGGATTCCAGACCACGGAAGCATATTCCAGGATTGGTCTTACAAGAGATATGAATAATTGCTTGGAAACGTAAGGATCATTAAACTTTCTTTCCCAGCGCTTGAGGAAACCTAGAACTCCTTTTACCTTATTAACGATTTGCGAAACGTGGGAATTAAAGGATAATTTACAATCAAGCAACACACCCAGATCAAGAAATTCTTCGACTAGATCAAGTTGATATTCTTTTATTGTATATCTACAGAGTACTGGACTTCTTCTGTAGAACATCATGTGTTTACACTTTTTTAAATTCAGATCAATTAGATTCATCATACACGCATCATAAAAATTGTCAAGATCTGATTGGAGTAAGGAATATTGATAGGAACAGTTAAAGCTATGGAACAGCTTTACATCATCAGCATACATTAATATTCTAGAATTCTTAATGCAAGCTGGTAAATCATTTATAAATATTATGAATAATAAGGCGCCGAGATGACTACCTTGTGGAACACCAGATAAAACAGGAATGGTTTTTGATGTAAATTCTCTGAATAATACACATTGGCATCTATTTTTAAGATATGTGGAAATCCATTTAAGGAAAGCAGGAGAAAATCCAAGTTTATCCAATTTGAACAATAGGAGATCGTGATTTACTTTATCGAAAGCTTTACTGAAATCTGTGTATATTGCTTCTGTCTGTAAACCGGAATCAAATGCGGTTTAACTGAGGTTGTGAACTCTAAAAGGTTAGTAGTAATGGAACATCCTTTTTTAAATCCATGCTGAAATGGCGAAAGATAACATACAACTTGATGCGAAAGGATTTCAGTAACTATCTTTTCGAAAAGTTTTGGAATAACAATTAATTTAGCAATACCTCTATAATTGGAAATGTTGGATCTACTTCCGGATTTAAACAAAGGTATAATATAATATACCAAAATATTTTCTCGGAGCCCCTGAAAACAATTTTTGCACATTTTAAATTTGTATTATTAAATGATTAAAATATGTATGGAGGTTTGCGAAAAAAAAAATTTTAAAAGGGTTCTCGAAGTGAATTACTGTGGGAACCCCTGTTCTAGACTACTCAAATATTAGATGCAAAAGATTTAAAAACTCAATTCAATTCATATTTTATAATTTAATATTTTAATTTTATAAAATCTTCTGCTTATGATAAGTAACAGCTGACAATAATGTTCTTATTTTATAAATCGCTAGCATTTACTCCGCTACTGCGTTAGCGGACTTGCGGGACTCCTACATAGGCCGGATATAAACTTGGTGGCTTTTTTTATTGAAAAAAAAAAGAAAATGTAAAACCAAAACTCCCATGGGAGCAGTTATAATATTGATGTCTTCAGAAAATGAATAAAATGCATCTCACTCGCACGTACTAAAGATTCCAGTTTCATATCTCCAAGTTTATATTAAACAAAAAAAAAAAAAAAAAAATATATATATATATATATATATATATATATTCAAGCAGTAGGATACCGTACCACTTCGTAACTCTTTATGAGTTCCTCATTAAATAACTCAGGTTATGATTTTTGAATTGGAGGCTTCAAAGGGTACCAATAAAGTATTAGTTTCTTACATGCAAAACGTACGAATGTTCAAAAAGAGCTTGTGCATTATTACAAAAAATTCAAAAAGTACACTTAGAAGAAAAAAAAAAAGTTTCATACGTTTAGGTCAATATTATAAAAAATTCTAAAAATACCATTAGAAGAAAAAAAAAGTACCATAAAGTCTGCTCTTATGGATTCTCATGTACTTAGGATCACATTCGCATAAAAAATCGAGATTGCTTATACCTAACAAAAATTTTCGCCTGCAGCGCTTCATTCTCCAAATCAAATATAACTTAACTTAACTCATGTTATGAATTTACTTAATCAATTATTATAATTATTTTTTAAAAAATACATTAACCGTAGAAATTAAAAAAAAAATATATAATAATGAAAACTCGCCCCAAAATTTCGAAATGATTAATCAAAAAGTATTAAGTAAAAAGTAAAGGTATTCAAAACTGACGAAAAAAAATCACTTTAAACATTGAGTAGGTAATTTTGCATATGAAATATAAGCCAAATGTATACCGGAATTTTGTTGGCGATTTTTCATAGGATCATTTTGCTGACAGCCGTTTTATATCTTGCTTTTCAATTTACATTATTTTTACAAAATATCAAAAACTAATGGGAAAATAAATAAATAAAAAATATTAGCTTTTTTCCGGCTTTATTTTTTAGGTCATTTAGTCTTTTATGACCTTTTTTAAATTCCAATAAAGTCTCTATTTTTCTCACCTCCTGGAAACACTGCTTGCAACATTCCTGCAATATTCTCAGAAAAATATGAAAAATTGCCAAAACTTGCAAAGTTTACTCTTATATTTTCGTGTTCACATATTAGCTGTATATATAATTATTTGGTATCTCTGAACTCGTAAGACTGTGAAAAATTACAACTAATAGAAATAAATTAAATGCAGGGACATTTCTCCGGAAAATAACTCGAGAAACTTAAAATTTGGATTTTATGTATATTTTTTCTAGAAATGATACTAATAATTATGAAATTTTGGCTCAATATTGATAAACTTGCTTTAAAATCAGGTTTGTTTAACCACTATATAGGGGTGAATATCCGATATATGTTTTGACATTTGAGAATTTTATAAAAAACTTTTTAAAAATTGACAAAATTTGGAAAGGGCCCAGAGACCATCCGATTTTACTTTACTCGCATTTACGTTAAAATTTCTTTTGCACCCATTATAAAAATTTTGTAGTACGGAACAAAAAAAAAAAAAAATGTTTTAGAAATAAAGTTTATTATTGGAAAATAACCTCAAAAATGTAAATTTTTTTTATTAATATAACTTTTTACCAGATAGATATATTTGTATGATTCTTACAGCAATATTATTTTCGAAAAATTTTAGACCCAAGTTGAGGCCCCCATGTTTAAAATACTTTAAAAACCTAAGACAAAAACGAGGGTAAAATTGTCTTCGACTTAATATCTCTTAAATTAAATGAGACAACCTACACATGCAATCACGTTTCTTTGCAGATGTTTACATTTTTTTAAATTTAAATCATAAATGAATTTTTGTCGGTTTAAAAAAAGTATTACATACTCAAAGTGACCAAATTTGGAGGTATACCCTCTACCTCCGGGTTTCGCTAGGGAGCTGTGCTCCACTAACTCAGCTTGTAAACACTTCGGTTCTGATCACGTGAAATTTTATTTAGGTATCTCCAAAGGTTCACAAGTCACAGAATTATTTGCAAAAAAAGCGTTGTGGGATCATCTTGCAATGGACGCGTAATTTTGTTACCCCCTGAAAATTAACCTTAGTATATTTTATGAGACTCAAAAAAATATTACGGTTCTACTGCTGACCGTTCGTGAGCTGTATCGTTTTTGAAAAAGGTCCTTTTTTAGTTTCCTTGAAAATTTTTATATTTTCTTCCAAAGCAATGCATGGAAAGTGTGGTATTTGGAAGAGGCAATATATAAAACATGTCCAAGAGTTACTTCAATATTTTTATATTCCATAAAATATCCTATATTATATCCTAAATTTATATGTCATAAAATTGAAAGAATATTAAAATAAAAATTAATCAGATGCCAACAACTTATAATTTTCTAATTCTAATTTTCATTCAAAATACCAAAAAAAAAACCTTGAAACTATCATATTTTGTAGTATGTAGAAATATCTTTGTCACCCTTTTATATGATTTGTATATATCAATGGACGCGGCTTCCGAATGCCTTTAAAAAAAAACACATTTTCTATGTGTTGCTGTGGGAAAAAATACAAAAATTCCAAAGAACTAAAAAAAGCTTCTTTAAAGCCTCTCCAGCTCACGAACAGTCAGCAATATGAACAGTGCTGTGAAGAACATAAGCAACAAAAAAGGGGTTATCCTAAAAACAGATTTATTTTTAAAATTATTTAATTTTCAGTCTCTAAGCTATAGGAATATTCATTTATTTAATATGGATTCGTTACTAGATCAACTTTGTGTGGCAGTTAAGTCCATTAATTGTGAAATATTTATAGTTGTGTCATATATACCGCTTAACAGTTCTAATGATTTGTATGACATTCATATATCAAATGTAAAAAGTGTAAGAAATGGTGATAAGTTATGTAGTATTGTGATTTTGTTCCATCAGAAATACCAAAACTCTGATGTATTTTTACCCAATAATGTAAATACATTTTTCGATATAAATCTAATTGATCCATCATTTAGTATTGACTTATAGCAAGTTAATACGTTTTATAATAAACTATATATAATTATTGACTTAGTATTTCTTAGTCCTGATTTGAGTTAACTTTATGTATTATCATCTTCTACTTCTCACCATTTTCCATTATAAATTAATATTGATTTCTATGAATATCTATCTATTTATAACAATAATGACATACGTTATAATTATTATAAATGTGACATTAATATATTAAATATGCTTATTAAAAATATCAATTGGATTGACTTAATAGAAAGTAAAATTGTTAGTATATATTATTATATTTCTTTTTTATCAAATATTCCTTTAGCAAATTCTAAAAAATTGAAAAATCTTAGAAAGAAGTATTACAACAACTATAATTCCCCAAATAATAACGTTTATAAACAACAGTTTCTTCGATTCGAAAAAGAATTTAATTTTCTGAATAAATTTTTATACAATCCGGATAGTATTAGTCTTAATGACTTGAAATACAATCCAAAACGATTTTGGACTTTCATAAAGTCTAATAAAATTGTTGTTACATCTCTTTACATATGAACTACGAGTATAATAACTTAACTTCATATCATCTACTTGATTCACTGAACTTGTACGCATTCTATTTCAAATCCAATTTTAATGATGCAAATTTACAATGTGATAATTTTGAAATAAACACCATTATGAATTTTGGTAATTTGCAACTATCTGAAGAAGATGTTGCAGGAGGCTTTCTAATGCATTTAAGTATGAAAGAAAGAACTATTCTCTTCCAATATGTCTACCACTGAAAATTAATTTTTAATAAGTCTTTAAGCAATGGTTATTAAAATTTTTATTAAAATCTGGAAATTTACTATAATTTTTCCTATTAACAAATCTGGTGATAAAAATAATATCATTGGTCTATAAATAATTTCCAAATTAGCTAATATTTTGAATATATTGTTTATCACAAGTTTTCTTCAGTGTAATTTCTTTATTTAAACATTGAATGATTGATTGATTGTGATTTGCACTAACTTAGCTAAAGCATTTGACCAAGTGCCACATGAGCTTTTATTATTAAAATTATATAAATTTGGTGTTCATTCCCGAATGTTATGTTGGTGTCGTTATTGATGGTATTTGTTTTACCTCATTTATTCTTACTTCTGCTATTCCACAAGCAGTTTTGCCAAAACTGGCAATATTTTGTTGTACTCTGCGGGTACTTTCCATAAAAAACCTCCAAGTAGTTTTTCTGGCTGCATTATTCTTTAGCAGGCGGTTTCTAGCGACTTTTGTAAAAATATGAGGTTGAAACTGACTAATTTATCTAAAGTATCAAGTTAGCAGAAACCCGAATATTTTGTATAAAATCAAAGGGTTTTTTTATTTTTAAATTTTGAATCACTTCAATTTTATTATATTGAAAAATCTGTCAAACACTGAAGATTTATTGCGTAATTTGACTCAAAAGAAAGCATTTTAAAAAATCAATGTATTTAATATACAATTTCGAATGATATAATCTTCGAATCGAAATATACAATATACTTTGCACCATGAAGAATTATGTAGGCAATTTGTCTGCAAATATTTTAAGTAGCGTACAGTAAAATATAAACAAAAGATATATTACAGTCTTAGCTATGTGACCCACCTACATAACAAGTACTGCATCACAAAAAAAAAAAAAAAAAAAAAAAAAAAAATCCAATTTGATTGTAACCTCTAAAATGTATTCAAGTTTTCCAAATGAAGATTTTTAAATAATGAATTTAATTTTCAACATGTTAGTAATTGAAAAAATAAAAAAAGAAATATTTTTGTTATAAAAATGGGCGATTTTATTTAAAGTGAAGGCGGTTTGTAGCGGCTTTTCAAGCATAATCTGGTGGGACATAGCTTTAAAGTTTTGGCAACACTGTCCACAAGGTAATATTTTGGGTAGTATTTTGAAGGTAGGTAGGTAGGTAGGGAAGGGTTGCCCAGCACTCAGAAGAGTGCTTGTGCATCCACTCGGAGACCTAAAGGTCCATTGTGAGTCCCTTCGTAAAGAATATAGAAAGAAACTACAGATGAGATATAGAAAAGAGCAGGAAGGAAAATGATAGAGAAAAAGCTGAGTATATAGTCTTTTGAAAGTCTCATTACATATTGTATGCTGATGATTTAGAAATTTTTAAAACAATTTCTAACGCTAATGATGACTTTAATCTTCAGGACAATTTAGATAGGGTGATTTTTTGGACAGCCCGCAACGGCTTACCTATTAATTTAATCAAATATTTTTCTATGACTTGTCATAGATGTTATAACACTTTTGTATCCCAATATAGATTACATCAACATTTGCTATCATTTGTGGATAAAATTTTAGATTTAGATGTGTTATTTTATAGAAAATTATCATTTAATAATGACTTAAATTATTATATCTAAAACTTATTCAATGTAAAGCTTTTTACACAAAATTACTTTACACAAAAATGTTCTATCTACATGTTTTGTGAGATCTAGATTAGAATATGCATCATTTATCTGGAGCTCTAGTACTTAATTATATATAAATAGAATTGAAAAAAATTTAAGTAAAATTTATAGTTTGTACTTTCATTTTTAAACCATTAATTTTCTGCTCGTACATACCCTAGTAAGTGTGCCTTGATTTCTATGAAAACTTCAGAAACAAGAGACAAAATTTTTTCTATATATTTTCTATATGCTATAATTTGTGGATAATTGATTGTTCTGATTTGCTTCACAGCATAAAACTATATATACCTCCAAGGCCTTTAGGGAAAATAATTATTTCTTTTATGTAGATATTCATAGAATAACATATGTTTTGAATGAATTTTTAACAAAAGCTATGAGATTAAGAAAAAAGTATTCTTGTTCATCCCTAATTTTTGTCTGCACAATACTATATATATATATAATGAAAAAGTATTAAAATCCAGACAAAAAGTATAAAATATAAAAATACAGCATATATAAAAATTCCAACGGCTGAAGTTGCATCAAAAATTATTAAAAACAGACCACAGTGGACTGCGACAGCACTTTTGTTAGAGTTGAATAAGTTAGATATTCAGAAAATAAAAATTGGAAGCTTAGTTTTAAATTTTTGTCTTTGAATCAAATTGAATAAAAAGCCTTCTGCTCAAACATAAAAAAAATTTTATTTTAATCAGGATTAAAGTTAATAAAATTAACTGGCGCCCGAGCGTGGACCCTATATCGGGAAAGTGAAAACTTTTTCAAATAAAAAGTAAAGCTAAAAAAATTTTTTAATAGAATAAAAAATAAAATAAAAAGTAAAGCCAAGTGAAGCTTGAACATCAGAATTAAAAGTAAATTTTTTATGACTTGAAAAGTAATTACTTAGAAACAAAATATTAACTAAAAAAGGCTTGAAAAATTTAACATTTGACTTATGCGTATTTATACAAGTTAGAGCGCTTTATTCGGCTGTATCGAAACTTTTATACCCTTCACCACTTTACCGACAAATAAAGAGAAATAGTATGCCTTAATATTTTCATATTTACACTTAAAAAAAAAACTAATACATACATTTTTTCCACAAGCAACGATTGCCTAAAAAACAACAACAACTTATAAACATACATATATTTATTTATATGTAAAATCTGACTGCAAAAAACAACAATAGCAATAATCATTATCAGGGCAAGTTTAAATAAGCATTATATAAAAAAAAGAATGAAAATATGCGCTTGAAAAAGCACAGAAATATCCATAAAAAAAAAACAGAAAATTTCATATTTTTTTATATAAATATACATAAATAAATATTTCACTAACTTTAAAGTTATGATAGTTTTCGATTCTTTACAAAAAGAATAAAATTACGAGTAAATAGACCTTAATAGTCTTTTTTGTTACGTTTGAATTTTTTTCTTTACAATTATGTTAATTTAATTTTTTATATAGAGTTAACAAACTTACCACTTAATTTATTGAAATCATTTAATCAAATTCTAAATAAATAATATTAAGTGGTAAATTTGTTAACTCTTTATAAAAAATGAAATTAAAATTATTTTTTAAATTGTTTTTAATACTTAAAAGATTTATTTTGAATGGTCCTTCGATTTGATTCTATAAAATAACAAAAAACTAAGTTAACGCAGTAATGTGTCTCGCGAAAAATTGACTAAATCTACAGCGTTGATTATTTAGGACACATCAATGAGATATATCGTAAAATACGCACAACTATAACAAGTATTAATTCCCGTTTCACAATTTTTATTCCGCTGAGGGGCGCACAGACCTCGCCAAAAAAAACAACCAATTTTAATAATTACAAAATTATTTCATCAAAATTCTAATACCCTGTATGTAACTGTTGAAAGTCAAAAAAGGTGTAGAATTCATCCACGAAATCCAATTAGTTTATAAGAGATGGAATGAGATCAAAAAGTATAGAAGAATGTAAAAAAGTTAATTTTGAACGACAATTATGATCATAAAATGAAATCGATACTGCTAAAATTGTGACTATATTAGTTTCAGGTCTTGTAAGTTCAGATCTGTAACCCGTTTGTTTCAAATAGTATTACCACAACTTATTAAGGATTAAAGTCAGTTTCAGCCAGGTTAAAAATGTTTAATAAATGCTTATAATTTCTAAAAAAATTTTGTTTTAGATTTGAAAAAGTATAAAGAACTATGTGCTAAAGCTATCAAGTACACGAGAAGTAATCTACATTAAAAATAAATTAGAAAATTTGAATATGCTTTTTGTGCACTTAAAATATGTATACGATTCTAAACATTTGACCATTTTCATAAAATATGCTCTCCTGTCTACATTTTTGATCGGGTGGGAATCAGATTAGTGTCGCATCAGTCTATATATGAGGCATTTTAAAAATTTTGGAAAGTTATAGTAAAAATATTAAAAAAATTTTTTTTGTCCTAACACGAATTTTTATTAAGCAATATATGTGCATGCATAGTCTGTTTGCCTTAATCATTTTTGCCAATGCGCGCAAAAGTTGTCGAGGTTTAAAGATGAAACTTTCAAAAAAAAAAAAAAAAAAATCTTAAAAATAGAGTTATTGTTTCATCAGAATCAAAATATTGTAATTTCATAGAACTTCTAAAGTATTATCAGCTCATATGAAAACTATTTCTGCATCTTTAATACTTATCAAAGTACACTGAGAAAAAATTTTAATTTTATTTTTTGCAGAATTTCGCAAATAGCAAAAAATGTTTATTGGTTAGAAATCCTTGAAAATAGTGAATAATATTACACATTTTTTTAGGATAATTTGCTGAAAATGTCTAATTAATATTAGTGCAGGTTTGAAAGTTATAATCGTTTAAACCTTACTACTCATGATAATATTCCTTATAAAAAGCACTTTTTAGTTTTTTAAGTGAATTTTCGCAAAATTTTAAGTACGTATCTTATTTAGTGTTATATTTCGCATCGAAAATAGTTTTCATTATTTTAAAATTCGAACTATAATGCGAAATATGTGAGACTGGTTTTCGATTTTGGTCCATAAAATTAAAAGTCCTTAAAATATTTCGACGCTCCCTGAATTTTTGTATTAAGCAAATAAAATGCTTTCATTTGACATCTATATTAACGTAATTTCTACTTCGCTGTAGTTATCAGCAAGCGAAATTTGTTTGAATAAGAATGCCGCTGTAGCCGGTAAAATTGATGTTTCCTAATTTTTTTCACAATCAATTTTAACCATTAAGTAGGTTCTCTACTTTTCGATGATCTAAAATCACATCTGGTTTAAAAAAAAGTTGGAACAAAATTTGAAAATTTGGTGAAAATTTAAAATAGTATTTTTTTTTGCATTTTTAAATTGTTTGACTTCTCTTTGAGTCGGAAGTGAAATTTATTTAAAAATTCTGTCTTCGCGATATTTTGGTAAATTTCTATAAAAGCTGTATTTTTCAGTAGTGAAAAACATACATTTTAAAAACATTTACTCCAATTATATGATATTTTTGAATGTATCCAATGGTTTCCTGACATCAACGAGATATACCTCAAACTGTAGAGAATCATTCCGTCTTTAAATGTTCTGTTCTCTAAATTTAATTTCACAAATTTTCTATAAAAACAATTCAAAATTGAAAAAATCGTAAATTTTCGGTTTAATTTTTTATCACCGCATAACTTTTTTACCAGATAGTAAAACAGTATCTCTCGACTGGTTAATAGTTTGAATCTATAAGATGTAAATTGTCAGTGCAAAACTGAAATAAATCAACAAATTTTTAAAAGTTTCAAGTCAATTTTTTATATTTTTTATTTTTTAATAGCTAAATTTCCGTTATTGAGGTGAATGATCTAAAATTTGGGATTTCTTAATTATATTGTTAAGTCTAGCAAGATTCATCAACAGTTTTCCTGTTTTTAAAGCAAACTTCAGAAATCTGTGACACATAAAGTTGGTTTCCAAGGGTTTTGCAAATGTTTTCAATTCCACATATATGAATGTGGTTATTAAAACTATTTTTAAAATTTGAATAATATTGACTGAATATTTTCTAGGCCGACGAACTTGAAATTTCTTTAAAAATTTTACCATTTTCGACTAATGGTGGACATAGAGTGTAACTCTCAATCAAACAAAAAAATTTTTATTATACATCCCTGAAGACTTGTGTTTTGAAATATGTAAAACAAACAATATATATTTTTTTATTAATTCAATTATGAAAACAAGATTCTTCAAAGGTGAGTAAGCATATTTTATATTCTATAAGTTTAAACAAATATTAAAGTATCAGTTATCTTGACTGAAATAGTTACTGTACATACCAAAGTGACGCAAAATCAAAAAAATTTTAAAATAAATCAAACTTTAAAGTAGCGTTGATTTGGATCTACAGTTTTGTATATAATTAAGAATTACATCAGCTAGACAAGAGCATTTGAAAATTTGTAGATCCATGCTTTGAGATGTTAGAACATATAACATAAAGTTAAAATTTTGATACGAAATGGGCCAATTTCGACAGGATGTGTACTTAGATCTATTGGGTGAGTGGGTTCGTTTTTAATTTTGAAATCATCTCCGTAAATATACCTTTCAGAAAATTATAAAAGCATGTTACATGTTCTTAAGGAAAATTCTATTTTATAGAAAAAAAAAAAAAAAATCACATTTCTTTTGATTCTATAATTCAAAATCGGTTATTTTTAGACTCAGAAAATACCTTGACTTCATTTTATTTACTCTATAGATAATGTTGTTCTTTAACTAATTTCAGAATTATTTAACTAAATAAATATATGTTGTGATGAATATGGAAAAAAAAACTGAACCAAGATAATGTAAATTTGAGACAGATGAAATTTCAAATTAAAATAACTCAAAAACTATAAGAGATAAATAGCACATGCCATTTTTTCATAGGTTTTATCAAGAGCTTTGAGAATATATACAAATCTTTGAAATCGGGTAAGAAACAAAAATTTGGCTAGAGATTAAAATTTGTCAAAGGCACTCAAACTTGAACCCTATGGTTTCGCCCCTAAGGGCACTATGAGATCTCCCTTCGAAACTAAAAATTATACACTTCTCTGCTACGCCTATCTAAAATTCTATGTAAATGTAGCCAGCAGATTAGGAGTTAAAGTTTCTATTCTATCCCACTGTGGACACTATCTAAAACTTATTCCCATTTTGGATGATTTTTTTTATTATCTTAATTAAAATTTATTTCTTAAATAATTATATCGTCGCCTAAAATGGAAAATAACGTAGCCACTCAAAAATTGAATGTTAATTTTTTATTGGATTATGATGTACTGATCCAAAATACATCTAAACAAAAAATTTCATATTCATATCTTTAAAAATGACATCAATATTAACGAAAACCAAAAGGCCGTAACACAAACTCCATAAACGAAAAAGCCACAAAATCAGTTTCATTTAAGAAAGATTTGGTTTGAGGGGTGTTTAATGCTTTGTCTTTTGTGGTTACGGCCTTTTGGATTTTTATAATGCTTTTTTTTTTGCTTCTGCTGTAAAAATTAAAAACTGGGGCTACGGGCTTTTGCATTTTAGGTGACGATATATAATAAATTAATTTGAATATTATGAGGGTTGTTATGTTTTTTTTTTTTTTAAGAAATATAGTGTTTTAATGGAAATATTTACTGCTGTAACAAAAAGGTAACTTTATTCTTCATAATTTTAGAAAATGCAACCGGTTTTTTGAAAATTCTATTTTAACTATTTTAAAACCGGAGTCTTCAAAAAGTCGAATAATCGATTACCCTATTTGACACCGCGCAGCTTATCCCGTATTAGTAGAGGGTGAAACTAAAATGATTTTTCTCAAAGCTTATGTCATCCTCGACAATTGAGTTTAATCCGACCAATAGTTTAGGAGATATAGATTTGTTATCAAAATTATTGCGGTGCACAGTGCGGCCGTGCACCCCAAAAATATGCCAATTCAAAGGCTGCCGAAAAACGTTGCGATGTTATTGCTGTTAACAGCTGCTAAGCATATTCAAAGGATTTTAAAGCGCATTGAATGACGTAGAGTAGGACCGAAATAGCCTTATTATTTATAACTTCACAAAATTATTTAAATTAACTTTTTTTTAATTTTACACAAAATATTTACCAACATTAAAATAAAATTCTTGTAAAAATAAGAATAAGTAAAAAATAGAGTATCTATCTATCTATTATGTTATTTCTAATAATTGAGTGTTCCCTCGCTTTTTCTACAAGTTATTGATTTCTTTGTCTTCGATTTTATAGGAAGTTATTTTGTGTCACCACAGCGTCACATACAAATAAGTGCTAGTTATTTTTATATATTATGAACTGAGTCTAAAATAGTCTGCACCAAAATTTACCGACTTTTGAATTTTGAACGTAACTCTCCCTAGAATTGTTCATTGGGTTGCAAAAATATATTTTGTGAAATATTAGTGAAATTAGATATCGTACAGTTGTCCTTAAATATTCTAAAATATTCTCTGGATTCTTGTACAGTAATCATGAACCTATGTAGTTCAGAAAAAAACTTATACTATTTTAAAATAGAAAGTTAAAAAAATACGATTTTTTTGATTTTTCCCGAAAAGGTGATGACACTTTTTCACTTTAAAGTCCATTATTTTTAGATTCGTATGTAAAGCATATCCGAGGGCATTTAGGATAAAAGTCTCCCAGCTAGCCCTATCATAGTTTCGTTAATTCTAATTTTTTTTTTTTTTATTTATGGAGCTCAAAAATGTCAAAGCTAAAAATAAAACAAAAAACTTTGATTACATACCTAAAAATTTTAAAACAAGTTTCCCCAAACTGAGATTTTGGATATTTCGGAATGAAAAGGTGGGAATATATTTCTTATTTTAACGAATGACAATCCATCACATCCCAATTTGCATATTAAATTCAGATTCGATTTATCAAGTTACAAAGCCTTGAAGCGGTATTTACAAGTAACTGCGACATTGTCTTTGCCTTATCCCTTGTCTTGTCTATTTCACTAGGTGGTGGGACAATATTTTGCTTTCTTCCAGTATATCTTTGTAACATGGCAGAATTTGGTATTTTAATAAATTACTAATATCCGAGGTGATCAATTTCTTCTGAAAGTTCTTCTGAAACTTATGCTCCACCAAAACAGTTAGAAAATACTTCAGCAATAACTATGTGAAATATCATCGAAATATAATTAAAGGTTCAAAATGTACACAAAATTATTTAAAAAAAAACATGTTGAAACAGCGGTGAACTTATGTATATAGAATGAACATTTACAATAGAAATGAAAGAAAATGTGCAAAATTTTGCTGAAGGGGATTAAGTTTCAGTTAGTATTTAAACGAACGTATAAAGTATTTATGCAAGTATAATTGGAAAGTTTATAACTTGAAAAATAATAATATAAAAATAGTAAAGTATTACAACTAATTTTCTTCATTAAATTTATCAAAAAACGTAAAGTTTTGATGTTTAGTGTTATTTTGTAAAAGAAATTAATATTCGAACTTAAATAAAATTTATATAAATAAAGCTATCATTACGAAATTTTATTACAATATAAAAAGTTGTTCTTAAAACAAGAACATGAATAGATTCTCACTTTTTTATTCCGAAATACCTAAAACATTAGTTTGGTGAAAACTGATCGTTATCAGAGGCGTAGCTTGTTAAATATTTTTTGTGTGTTAGCGAACATGTGTAGGTATGTATGTAATCAAGGTATTTTTTAATTTCAGCTTTGACATTTTTGAGCTCCACAAATAAAAAAAAAAATTAAACTAACGAAATTCTAAAAGGGCTAGCGGGGGAACTGTTACCACAAATGCCTTGAAATTTGAAATTTGTATGGTCCAAAAGAAAATAATGGATTTTAAAGTGAAAAAAATGTCACCAACTTTTTGAGAAAAATTACAAAATATCAAATTTGTTCTTACAATTTTCTACTTCAAAATAATATAACTTTTTATCGGAAACATATGGGTATATGATTCTTATACGAAAATTATTTAGAATTTTGTACAGAATACGGAAAATATTTTAGAAATATCTTAGGAGTCAAATTGTGCCCGCCAAGTTAAAAAACATGCCTAAAAATTTTTCAAAATTTTACTTCGGTCCAAATATCTCTTAAAGTAAAAGAGAATATTTTTCGTAGAGAATTATAAGGAAATTTTTGCAATTTTTTTTTTTTTTTTAATTTTGATATCTGAGGTAAGCAACTTTGAAGGTCCATCTCCAGTACCCCATACCCGGTAACCATCTGTGTTGCTTCAAATCAATTGGAATACACTTGAGGATTGGTCGCGTGAAATTTCGTTCAAATACGTCCAGTAATTCTAAAGTTATTAGTTCCCCAGACCATTAATATGTTTTTGACTACTTGTGTAAAGAGCCTATTTTTAATGTTTTGAGAAATGTTTAAATGAAATGCTATTTTTAACAAAATTTTAATTTCTTTAAAACATTTTGATTTTTTAAAAGAGTTTCAAACTCCAATTTTAAACTTTTAAAAATTTTGTTAAACAAATTTTAAAAAAGTTTAAATAAAACTTTGTAAATTTACAGGTAACATTACAGGAAATAAATTTGAAAAACTAAGCCATACCTGCGATTTTAATTTTGCGTATTTTGGAAAAAAGGCATTTTTTGTAGTTTTTTAACTAAAAAATAGTTTTATTTTGAGCTGATATAGACTAAACAGAATTATTACAGAAGAAGATAAAACATGTCTGAAAAACTAAATTCCGAAGTCTTTAGGAAACTGGACAAGGATATCCTTTAAAATACGAAGGTCAAAGGTCAAAATCTGGAATATTTGAAAGTTTTAATGCAGACATAACGAAAATTAATTTATTTTTATCTAGATTTCGATAAACTTTGACAGAATGATAACTGAAACCCCTTTATGGACATTAAAAGTAAACGAGATAAATTTAACCGTAAACTGAGGGGTCAATTTTTTTTATTCGCATCTATTCTTAAATATTTTTGAAGTAAAATTTATTAATTTCATGGAAAAATAAAAAATAATTACCTCATTCTGACAAGTAAAGTCATGTTGAGCTGTCAAAATTGATTACGAAAATCATTGCATCCAAAACCAGATAAAAAATAATTTTTCGTGATGTTTCCTTAAAAATTTGAAATATTTATTTTAAAGTTGATACTTGTCCTATTTTCCTAAGAACTTCAGAATATATTTTCTGAGATATGTTTTATCTTATTATATAATAAATTTATTTAGTCTGAATATCAGTCAATTTGACTTTATAAACAAAAGACTGCAAAAATTGCTTTTTTATATCAGGTATTAAACTGTAAAAAAGACATAAGCCATAAAGGCATAATACAAATTTCAGATCCGATTTAGCACGGGTTCACGGGTTAACGATTTCCGATTTCACAAATATTTCACACTATATGATTTTTACAAGCCAATGAACAATGCTAGATGGAGCTTCGGTCAAAATTCAAAAGTCGGTAAATTTTGATGCAGTTTACTCTACAGGCGGTTCTAATGTTGAATTTAGCCTAAATTCAAGGAAAAATACAATTTTAAATTTTTTTAATTTTTGTGTGCCCCGATGGCATAGTTGGTAGTCAGCTAGTCTGTCAACCTGGGAATTGTGAGTTCATTTCCCATCAGAGCCTCTGGTCTGTTTCACTACAACGAGCAGTATTCTTCGTTACTCCGCTCGGTTAGAATCAGAATATAATTTATAATTGTATTGAATTATTCAATAAAAGAATATATATCGATTTACTATATATATTTATTAAAAAATATTTCGTTTTAGTTCTGATGAGAGTTTGTGTTCAGCAGCATCTGTTTGTTGAAAAACAATTTTATTTTAAATCTTTTATTTTTTTAGAAAATTTACAATTGTTCATGTGAATTTGGCCAAGTAATGGCAGATGAACAACAGAATAAGAAATGTGAATTACTAGACAAGAAGTTTAGTTGTTTAACTAGTTGTGTAAAGTGGCGATGAGTTGGCTGCTAAAAAAAGAGCTTAGATAAAACTTTTGGATTATGAAATCGTCTAAAAGACAGTAAGTAATTTATCTGATTTATTCAGTTTGAAAAAAATAACTTTTTCAATTTATTATAATCCAGGCATCAGATGTATAGTAGTTTTCTGTTTAAGTACGAGTATGAAACAATTTTTTATATACGTCTTGCAAAGTACAAATACTACACATTCATACGGATATACATATGTATGAATGTACAGATGTGTGTTTCCTACAGTTCTGCTGATACAAATAACCCCATTTCAAATATCTCTTTACAAATGTAAATTTATGGCCTTGTTTAGATTTTAGATGGAAGGTATATCCAATTATGAACCGATCAGTGGAAATCGCTGGTAAAATCTAAATTTTACTAAATGTAAGAGAACTGCAGGTTATGGTTTTGGCTTTATCTAAAATATGTGTGTTGTATAGTTTCACAATGCTTAGATCTTTTTATTGTAAAGTGTTGTTAGTTTTACTACGTTGTTGTGTATCTTTATTCTTAAACACCCTCTAATATATCATCAACACTTTTAGCTGATTGTACCCAGGCAGAAAGAAGTTTTAAATGATGGTAAAGGAGATAATGGTGTAGTGATTCTATATAAGATGAGTACATACGCAGATACCTATATATATATATATATATATATATATATATATATATATATATATATATATATATATATATATATATATATATATACATATATATATACATATATATATATATATATATACTTATAAAATATATATATATATATAGACATTTATGTTTGGTGAAGCACATTATGTGTATGGAAGTATGTATGTATACAGTATTGAATAAAACAGATTCATTAATTAAAAATGTCAGTTGGGTTCAATTATTTTACATATTTATATTGTAAATACTTAATATTACATATTTATAATGTCATGCTATTAAGTATTAACCATATTTAATAAATATTTTATAATAAAAGATATAAAGAAGGCGATGTAAAGTAGCAGCTATTGACTTTTAAAGTTAGAGTATAGAAACTTCTTTATAAAATAGGAATCTAGACTAAAAAGACATTTTCTGTTAATGTAATAAAATCTGAAAGGGCTTATCTTTACCTTTCTTTAATATAGCTACTTATATTTATATATATTTGAAAAAAATACGTCTTTTTACCACATATTTCTTTTTGCAAAAATAATTCACTACTATTTTTAACCACTCTTAAGCGAAGAATTTAGATTTGTTGAAAAATTATGGAAACCTTTAGACACTTTCTATGGTAGCTTTAAAACCGAAAAATGTAAAAAGCTTAATTACGAAATGTGTCTCATTGGAAATATATTTTTATTTTTGGAAGTACCATTCCAGTTTAAGAATGCCAACCGCGTAATATAGATTAATTTTCTACGTCTTAATACCGGTTGGACTTTAAAATAAGTTTCATCAAGAGGCTTTTAACTTTTTTGTTTGTGACCTTAAACGACCAAAACTCGGAATCAAGTAAAATAAAACCTTTCAAATAATTTTTCCCTTGAACAGAATGATAATCTCTATTAAATATTTGTTTTATTTGATACTGTATATAATAATATTATACGATTATTTATATTTATGAGTGCGCCTTAAAGGTTATTCAGTTTGTGTGATGTAATGTGGTGTTACGTAAAAGTATTGCGTACAGGAGGGATTTGTGGAATAATTGATCCATTTTTGTCATTATCGGCTTTTAATGAAATGTGAAATATAACAATCGATTATAAATAAATAAATAAATAATTTAATAACTTTACTAAACAATAAACAAAATGTTACCTTAAAATTACGTTTATATTGTAACATATATATTAGAAGTACTGAACATACTATTATAAAATAAATCCTTTTGATTACTTTCCGATTTTACGTTTTTGTAGGAATTCTTTCAGATATATTTTAAAACAATTTTATTTGAATACTAACTATATAAATTAAAAATTTGCTAAAATTTTGTCACATCACTGGTGCAGTACTAAGTAATGGAGGTGAGATGTGTGTGTAAGATTTTTCTTTCCATATATACATTCTCAATCTGACATGTTCAAGAGGAACTTTCAAATTCATTTTGATGATTATAAATTGTGTTGTATGAACAAACTCATAATATATGTAATAATAATATCCCTACATTTCTCTTATAGGCAATATGCCCTTCTTAGATAACATTCATTTCTAACGCCAGGCAAATATTTCTTGCATACGCAAATGCAAAGAAATCACTTATTTCCGTTAGCTCTTCTTAAGTGATCTTGAATCGTAATGTTAAGAAAGAACAAAAGATATAATAATAATATTATTATTTGCCTAATTGCGTACACACTAAAATATCAAAATCCAATTTAACTGTATTAAACGATTGTTTTAGAGTCCCTTTGTAAGACCATCCGATTTCTAATAACTTGAAATCTTATTTGCATAATACTGTGTGAATATATTTAAATTTTTATACAAGTTCAGTTGTATTTCTCAATGGAAAATTTTATCTATATATACTCGCTGATGAATGTAGTACCGAAAAATAACCAGCATAAGTTTAAATAAAAGTAAGCTAAAAAATTGCTTTGGGAACTTCCATGGTGCGTTGCATAGTGCAGCAGAATTTTACATTTTTGGAAATAAATCTTTAACTTCTAATTAGTTGGATGGATTTACATATAATTTCACATATGTGTAGCGGAGAAGCGTTTAATTTTGAGCTTAGGAGGGGGACCCCACAGACCTTCAGGAGCGGAGCTAAGGTGGATCAAAGTGGGGTACCTCTGACATAGAAAATTTTTAACTGCTAGCCAAATATTTGTTTCTTACACGATTTCAAAGATGTTTATATCTTCTTGAAGCGCCTGATAAGACCTAAAAAAACATGTGTTATTTATCTCTTATAGTTTTTGAGTTTTGCATTTGAAATTTCAACTATCTTAATTTTGCAAAATCTTTGTCTAGTTTTTTCTATACATAGCCCAATATTTCCGACCGATTTTGTTAGACTTTTTTGTAATTAGATAAAATTATCTATCGATTAAAAAAATTGAATTCGATATCTCTTTTCTGTTTTGCCGAAAAAGTGTCTACACTCTTTTTTCTCCAAACATTTTCCTTACTAACATATAATAATTTTACACTTTTCTGAAAAAGCTAAATACTTCCTTTTAATGGCAAAGCTATATCAAATTTTTTCCTTTTCTGAAGTGTGTACTAAATAATATTTTCCTTTATTAGCTATTTGGTATCTGGTAAATCATTTCGTTTAGGATCTTTGTTTAGAGTCTTCAAAACAGCCAATAAATTTGTTCTCCATATAGTCTTTACCTCTTATATTACTCTTGTATCATACCCGCTAAAAGGGAAATTCTTAATTTTGGCAATCTTTAGGACTTTTAGGCGCTTCTAGCGACTTTTGAAGCTACATTCTTTTTCTGAAAAACATGCGTTCCATATTTGCTCTATATTTTACCTTGACAGTTACCTATACATACATACATACATACATAAATATAACCCAGGGATGGAGAAGTTAATACTCTAGTACATTTTTTTTGATACTATTTAACATTAAAAAGTACCGAAGTACCCCGTTTAAATGAAAATATATATTAGAGATATATAATTTTGGAATAGAAACATGTGTTTTCCTTAACACCTTTGATTTATATTTACAATTAGTGTTCAGAAGTAATAATTAAATCGTAATGAACACTACCTCTGATTAAATGCTGGTCCGAGTTCCAAGAAAGTAGACAAATCAATTGTGATATTAATTGCCAAATTCGTCAATACAATAACTTTTTAATTAAAAAGGTACCAACTTTAAAAGGTAATATTAAATAAATATGTTTATAGACATAGTTCAACAATGAGCTTGTCTTATTAAATATATAAAAAATTATAGTTGTTATAAAATAAATAATTTAGGAACATTTAACTAATGAATTGTTTTTTATATTACGGTAAAAATTAAGTTTGAAAGTATGGGATTTACAAGAGCGGCATTCAATAAATTAGAATATAGGGATGAATTCCAAGCTTGTTATTGCGACCAACGATTTTTCCTCCAAATAATCTCCTTTAGTAACGTCAACCCTAAATAGTTATGGTACAATCACCACTCCGCGGAACAGTTCTGTAATCAGTTACATATTAGTGTTTGTAATAGAAATTGAAGCTTTTATAGAAATTTTATTTCATTGGTTCATGGGCGCAAACTTTAATTTATTTACGATAGACACAATATTTGAACTACTTACCATAAAATATAATAATATATAATATTTTATTTATATATAATAATAATTTATATAAATAATATTTTATTTAAAATAATTAGCTTTTGTTATATTTTTATTTTATCCATATGAATATTTTCAATTATTTTGTAAAAATTTTACAATTTTATCATTATTTAACACGTTTTTCAATATGAAACATCAATTAAAATTTTAACAACTGAAATAGTTGAAAATCAACTAGGACAAATTGTAGAAATGTCAATATCAAATATTGTTAAATAAAAAATTGTTAACACTTTTAATAGTATTCCATCAAATACTTTTTAGTTGCTTAACTACTTTTACAGTTTTTTTCTGTATAAGATAATTTAAATAAGTTTATAAAAATATTTGAGTTGTAGGTTTAGTTTACAAAATTGTAAACTTCAAAATCATGTAAAAACTAAAAGTTTCAATGCACTGTAAATCAAATTGAAGCGAAAATGTTTCGAATTTCAAAGACATCAGATAATGAATTATATTTTAACAAAGTTAAAGCTGAAGTGCTCGACTTTTAGGAATTGACCTTGGAAGTCTTTTTTCTCCGTAAGTTTATTTCTAAAAATGTGGCCCTGTTACATTTTATTAAGATCTTCATATTTTACTATAATATTTAACCTGAATAAAAATCAATTAATGATTTGGTACCGTATTTAATCCTTCGAATTAGATATACAAATTACATTCTTAGAGTTTTGCACTAAATAAAAAATAAGTGATTGGCAAAAAATTTAATTTTAGTACTCTGACGTACTATTTGAAATGTATTTTCATACAGAAAAATATTTTAATTTTCCACCCTTGATGTGCATATTTTCTGCTGTCTTCAATGGGAAAAAAATTAATATTTTTCTGGTGGCTGGATGAGAATTTCCAATAATATTATTTTCAAGATATTTTTTTAATGTCTGATAATAAAAAACATAATATTTTATTTTATTAGTTATAAAAAAGGGAAATCGTGTTCATTGAATTGAAATATAAAAATTTATTAACAAAATTCATTACTTTAATGCGTGGAAAAGAATTTTTTTCATTTTCCACGAAAAAATTTAACTTTTCCACGAAAAAATATACCTTTTTTTCATCAACTGAAATCCTATATTTAAGTCTCACCTGAAACTTTATTTAATTAAATTGAAATATAGTTCCATTAAAATTAAAACAAAATTGCGATTGTTAATGAGATTTACTTTCATAAAATTTTTGGACCATTTCTTATCACCACACATTAGTTTTTGTACATTATTTTTGTCAACATTAGAGCAAGCTCTTCGCAACTTACTCTGAATATCTTGGCAGCTTTGTGCTATTTATTTGGTCTTCTTTAGTGATCTTTTCATCAGCGACCAATATCCCTCAGTTGGGTAGATCTCTGGAAAATTTGAAAGATTTAAATCTTTAGGAAAAAATGTATATAATTTTTTTTAATTCAATTATTTATTTGTACATATAATACATATAATGCTATTATAACACGGGCCTCGCGCCAATTAGGCATTTTGAGGCAAGCTCGCAAAAAATTTGAATTCGATTTTGTCATTTGTATAGTGAGTGCTGGCTAAAATAAAATAGAACCATTCTGTTTTTGAATAAAAGTTTTTGTAGACCACTGCAAACCCTTTTCGATATAAATTTTGGTGCTTATTAGTCCTTTTACAATTATCTCTTTACGTCTCAGTTACTAATAGACAGCTAAATTTCCCGGAAATTTTATAATTTTTGTGAAATTTAAAAATGTTTTTCGTATATTTTTTTTAAAGTTAGAAACTGAAAGTGTTTAAACACTAACAAATTTAAAAAAGGCACTTGTTTTTTACCGTTTTGGTTTATAGTTGCCAAGTAATGTTAGTTTAAAAAAGTGTCAAGTTGTCGTGGACAAGCCTTATATGGTATTGGAAAAAGCTAAAAAGTTTCTGATTCTGTAAAGTGTTGAGAATATATATTCATTTATTTTTATAGTTTCTAGCGATCAGTCAACGAAATATCATAAAAATTGTAAAAGAAAAGAAAAAATGTTTTAAAAATTACTTTAAAAAGTGTGTAAATGCAAAAAAAAAAAAAAAAAAGAATACATTTTAAAACGTAATTATTTAAGTCCCTGTTAGCAATATCGGGTACGTTTCTGAATCCGAAGATTATAGACATGTTCTTTTTTTTAATTTAATATAACACAAAATTAATTTTGAGCGAAGCCCTAATAAAAAAGAAATATAATAAAAGAAATATTGGCGTTATTGGGTATCAGAGCGTTGAGATCACCGGATCAGCTACAATCTTCTTATTTCATCTTGATATGTCACAGTGCAAAGAGCGTAATAAAATTATAAAAAGTTTTTTAACACAACGATTTTGCATCTGTATTATTTTCATGAAAGACATATTTTTTATTTTTATTAACAACTAGAAAGAAAAAAAATACTTAAAGTTAAAATATTTTAAAATAATAGCAATTTTACCAATATAGTTTACGACTATTAGAAGAAAGCACTTAAAAAAAGTGGCGTATGGCCTCCCCCACTAGAGTATCACGAGAAATCCAGGAAGACCACTTAAACGATTCATATTAAAAGTTGGTCTTCAATTCCCTACCTGCTATTAAAAATCAAGTGTCTAGTACATTTTTCTCCAAAAGTAGTTTCGAGTTTTGTTTTAAAATAGGTCTCAAAAAATTCATAATAATAAGCGTGCATACAAAATATATTCTTAAATTTTTCCTATCAGGTTTTGCTCCATTAAGGAACTTTTTAGAGTATTCTAATGAACATAACTAAATAAATTAAGTTTTCAATATTTTATTCATAAAATTTATAAAATCATGAAATTTGTCTTCTTTTCCAAAAAAAGGAATATATATATACATATATATATATATATATATATATATATATATATATATATGTATATATATATATATATATATATATATATATATATATATATATACAAGAGTTTATATATATATATATATATATATATATAAACTCTTTTTGGACAAAACTTAACGACCCGCGATTTAAAATCGCTCGCTGGAAACTGAGGATTAATTTAAAAAATAATAATAGTTTTCTTGTATTCTGCTCATCAATACGTATAGCTTTTAGTGGTCAACGGGATACTACAATTAAAAGTTAGTAATAAATTGGAGACTTTAACCTTAGATTTGAAAAATATTGGATGCTGAAAATTTTTATTTTATGATATTAAATATATAATAAAAGTCGGTTCATGTCTTATATCGATTCCATATTGGTTAACAGTAGTGATTCCAACTTTAGGGTAAGGAAAGTGTGTACATGTATGTTTATCGTATGTATATTTGTGTACAACTGAATAAAGATTTCTTCTTTAGGAGATCCGTTTCATGTTCACTTATTTCATGGTACATAGTTGAGTGCTTCCTCCTTTGTCTTTCTGTTGTTGACGTGAGTTGTATAACAATAAATTGCAGTAATTTATTCCAAAGTTTTTCCTTTTGACTTAAAAACAAATTGTTACACTGGCCTAAGTTTATTTAACCCCTTTGTTATTTTTCTCCTTCGTTCCTCTTCATTGTGTTGTTGTCATTTTTGTATTTGTTGTAATAAACCAATTGTTATTTTTAGGTTGTGAACAGAAGTCGGTTATTTAAATGTATCATATAAATCTTTTAGAAATAATGTATTTCTATTGTATCTTCGATGGTGTGTAAATTTCACTTTACATGTATTCGTATATCAAATAGTATACGTGTGAGAGAGTTACATCATTTGTTTTATGTATTGAAAAATTTCTGCAGATTTTAAACTTTATCAAAAATTTGAAAATAATTGCCCAATTCACAATCTCTGTTGTATCGATGTATATCGTAAAAGCTTTTAAATTGATTTGTTTTCGCTTTCAAAAATTTTGTGTGAAAAATATTTACGATACGTCAACACAGCGATACAACAGAGGATGTGCAAGCGTGTCAAAAACTGTACTTTTAGTGATGAATGAAACTCTCATCCAATCTCATCATCTCATCAATCCGGGGATTTTTTTATTTAAAAATTTAGTAGTACTTAATATACTTTACAATATTCTTCATAATATAATTTAAGTATATTATTCAATTTATTAGATATATTCAAAACCTCTCGAAGTTATTATTTTTTATAAATGATTAATTTTTCTTCTAAATATAATGTAATTTTCTTCTACTTTTATATAAGTTGGAAACATATTGTACATATGTAGCCCTTTATAAAAAAGTGACCGTTGTGTTGCAGTTGTTGCCTGTGGAAGTCTAAAATTCCCAACATTCCTCAGGTGATAGGGTTGCATATCACGTACATAATTTAATTGATTTATCAGATATTGCGGCGCGTTTCCATTTTCATTTTTTGAATAAATATGAGAGTATTAAATTCAAGTCTTTGTTTTATATTAAGCCATTTAAGTGTTTATAGCATATATTCTACTGGTGTATAAATGATACATTTTATGATTGATCTCATTGCCTTATTTTTGTAGTCTTTCTATTTGTGTATTTGAACAGCAGGTATATAGTATTGTTGAACCAAACTCAAAATGTGGTTTTGTCATTGTATTGTAAGTTTATAGCCGTTAGTGTTGATACTTTGTTTCTAATTCGTTTAAAAAACCCGATTTTAGTTTTTTGTCTATTATAAAGCCAATATATTTAATTTGATTAACTTTTTCAATTACTTCGTTATTAATTTTAAAAATTGATTCACTAGTTTACCGTTGTTTCGCATGAAAATTTTTTTCTAAAGCCGGATTGGTATTTCGATAGTATGTCATTATCTTCAAAATATTTCTCTAGTTGTGCTTTAACAACTTTTTCTATTATTTTTTTCACAAGTTTTTAGCATATTAATGGGTCGAAATTTCTCACATTTTTTTGTTTTCATAACTTTTTCTATTGGTGTAATCAGCGATAGCTTCCAGTTTTCTGGTAATTTTCCCGTTTCCAATGATTTATTGAATATTTTTAACAAAAGTTTTACTGTTCCAGTTATCACTAATTATTAGGATTCTTAAAAGCAAGATTCCATAAAAAAATATAAATGATTCCGTTTCTGAGGAACCATTAAAAAATATAAACTGGAAGTGAGGGAAAGAGTTCCAAATAACGTCCAATTAGCTTATTTTGTTTGATAAAATGAAGCAAAAAATCTATCAAATTGGCTCAATGAGTCTGAGTTAGGGTGATCGATTATTCGACTTTTTGGAGAAACCGGTTTTTTTAATTTTTTTATATATTTGCTTATAATAAATACAAAAATTAGTTTTCTTTTTAAAACGCAATTTGGTATGATTTTTGGTGCTTGGTTAACTGATCTGTATAAATTATTTTGTAAGTTTTTTAATACCTCAGACATAATTGTAAAAAATAATTTGGAAGTCATTGATATGACTATCAAAGTCTATTTACGTACATTTTAATTTTTTATAAAGAATCGAAAACTACTTATAAGAATTTTGAAGTTAGAAAAATTCATATTTATATTATAAAATATATGAATTGGTCTGCATATTATAAAAATTTTTCGAGCTTTTTTTTTTTATGGATATTTTATTTATATTTTAAATATATGAAGGAATTATTCTTTATATGCATTAATCAGTTAACAAATTTGTCCTAAATTTTCATTCAAATATTAGATGTAGTACATATGTTTTTTGACATAAAATGATATTTTAAAACTGGTTTTTGTGTTTAAAACCAGTTTATTCGACATTCGAAAAATTAACACCCACAGTACTAAAGCCGAAAACACAGATTGTAAATTCGAGTCGATCACCCTAGTTTGAATAAAATTAAATTTCCTATTTTACCTCTTTTTGGTACTTTTTCCTCCCATGCATTTAACAATTGCAAAGAATAAAATACTCATATGTATATGTTAATACATAGAACAAAATGTTTAATGAAAAAGTATAAAAAATAGCTACGATTTTTAACCCTTAAACGTTCAAATTTCCAAAAAGTACCAAATTTGTATGTAATTGTAATTTTTTGGTAAGTTACGAAAATTATGTAAATTTTATTTCTATGTTGATTAGTTTAAAAAATACAGAGGGTGCCAGAAAAAAAGTACCAAAATAAAGTTGTTACGCGATTGCTCCTTAAAAAGACTGAATTTCGAAAAAGTACCAGACAACTGGTTGCTTATTTAAAAAAAAAAATAATTTTTTAGTATCCATATTAGTTTAGGAGAATTAAGTTTACAAAATTTACATTTTTATCCCCTAAACAATTGAGTGGGTTTATTTGGCGGGAGACCTAACTAGTCACAGTATTTAGGTATATATGTAGATATAATTCAGTGTTTTTATGAAATTTAGTTAAAAATGATTAAGAAATTTAATTTTTTAAGATATTTGCTTGGGTTTAAACAATAACGGGATATACAGGTATTTTAGTTTCGATATACCGATATAATTTAAAATACCTTTACCGTTACCGAAATAAAAATAAATTTAATACCGTTACCGACACTGTTATTCGTTTCGGTTTCCAACCTTAGTTTTCAATGTTATTTATTAAATACTTTATTGTAATGAATTATTTACAATTGGTTGCATTATCGGTGCGAATGACTTATTTTAATTATATTATAAAAGTAATTTTTAATTTTTAATAAAATCAATCTAATTTTCGAAAGAAGTTTGTGTGCAAGATACATCAACATTAATTTAAAATTAAAATTTAAGGTTTATAAAAATTTCAAATCAAGTTACAGTTCATAAGAATTTTCTTTTAAATTCTTTAAGATGATGTCACCCTGCAAGAGTATTTCTCACATATGAAAAAATCGATATATGCATGAAACTTGAGGCCATATATTGTAAAACTGTGTACTCAGTTTTTACCCAGTATGTCAAATTTCCTCTTAAAAGGGCTTCAAATTTTCAAAAGATACACAACTTTTATACATTTTTAGAATATTATATCGACCTAATATGGATGACATATGAAAGCTTAGAATCCCTATAATATAGCATTAAAGCATGGTCAGAAGCATGTTTTACATTTTTAATTGCAAATATTAAACCTATTGTAAATTATGTAGGAAAAATAAAAATATCTTCTGATTCTGTAAAGGGGTAATTCCAAAAAATTTCGGCCCAGATCGGATTTTGACCATCAGCAATTTTATTGAAATTCAGCGCATAAAACTTACTCCTCTATGCATATGACGTACTAACCTCCACCATATCGCAAACGATTCATATTCTATGAACTTCCAAAATGGGACACCTCCAGTTTTTTTGTAAATAATGAGAAAAATTTAAATTTGAATAACTTTTATGTGCATTATCAGATTTCAACAAACTTAATATCATTCGAAAGTACTGAGATAATTCTTTATAATAAAGTCAAAATAATTAAACATCATCCTGGCGCAAGGACCTCCAAAATGAAAAAATATCCTTGAATATCCTGAAAAATGGTCCTTTAATTTTCATTATTTTTTTTATGCGATGTTTAAAGTCAATTTGTCGTTATAGCGTAAAAATTTCAAAATGCTATCTGAATGGAATCAGAAGTTACAACAATTTTTCTTTACTAATTAGCACAGTTTCTATTAGATATTATGTGCTTTTAGGCATATTGTTATACCTATTCATATTAAAATATGAACAGATTGCACTGTACAATAGTATTTTGGGGACAGAATCATTCCATCTGCATTTGATAGCATTTGATGAGTGTAATAAAACGACCAAAGGTTTTTTCGGTGGTAGGCAAATTGACCTTCTAAACTTTTCCTTTTTAAGACCAAAGTAGTCTCAGATAAGTCGAAAAGAAATTTAAAAAAATATATAAATGTAGCTCGAAACTCAATTATATTCGCATAGATATTTAGAGCATTTAACGGGGAATATTTCATTAGAGTTTTCAATTCATTTATCCATCTTTATAAAGGGTAAGTTTTAGTCAAAGCGAACAAAACTAGGGTTAATGGGTGAAAGCATTCTACAGATATTTCCTGACCCCGAAAAAATAATTCTATATTTTTTAGGAGTTTCAGGAACTCATTAATAGACCTTTAACCCATTGTAACTCACTTCATAAAATCCTCCAAATTTATCTTAACGATTTTAAAAATTTTTTACTCAAATTTGATATAAAGGACAATTCACTGAAATTGATCATTATCAGTCCATTATCTCATCCTTTTCCATTATATCTTTCGTCATAACCTTCATGTAGATTCAGCTGCCTAAAAATTACTTAAAACCGCTTAAATTTTACACTAAAATCAATATCAATATAAATTTTTGTATTATATTATATTTTGTATTATATTATATTGTATTTTGTTGTATATAAGTATTAAATATTATATACAATTTCACAAAAATAGGTCCATAATTTTATATGGTTCTATATATATAATCCCTATTCTCGATAATTAATTAAACTTGCATAAATCTCACATAAATATCGATATCCAGATAAAATTTAACGCAACTAAATTTTGTACAAGTATAGATCGCTCTACTCAATTACACATTGATCGTTCATAAATCTCACTGAAATGCCAATATTGAAATAATATCGAAATATAGAAATTTTATATAAATAATTTTTATATACGCATAAATTGTTGCAGAAAATATTATAAGGATCGTTCCTCAATTAACCATTAATCCCATATAAAACCCTCTCACGATAATCATTTAGCACCTATACATAAGCATGTGGGGTATTATATGGTCGATCTTGATCATACTGCTTGTTTTTATCCTTTTTTATTTGTTTTGATACTAAATTTAAAATAAAAGTGTTCGGATACTTTTATCAAAAGTATATTAATTTGTTAATAAAATTATACTAAATGCTATAGACAAACTGTTATAACTTCAAATTAATCGTAAACATCATGTCAAAAAATAATAAAAATTTAATACCGTTTTTCGGGATATCCTAGGATAAAGGATGTTTTTCATTTTAGAAATATTTGCGCTATGAAGATGTGTAACTTTTACAATTTTATGATAAAGATTAATATTAGTCCTTTTCATTGATATCAACCTTAAATTTTGCTCATTTTTTGCAAAAATGCCCGAGGTATCCTATTTTAGAGATTCATAAAACGTGAACCTTAAACGATATGGAACTGATTCATATGCGATCCACACCACTCAAATTTAAAAAAAATAAAGACATAAAAAACTGTAATTTTGGGTTTACCCAAATATATGTATATATATATATATACATATATATATATATATATATATATATATATATATATACATTTACATTTTTAGTTTCGAGAGACCAGTGATCAAAATATCTTAAAAATATTAAAAGAACAGAAAAAAAAAATCTGCACAAATTTCTTTAAAAAATGTTTTCGATTTTCAAAATCTGCGAAGTCCCAAGATTATAAACATGTTACATTTCTTTTATTAAATCCAAATTGTTAATTTATAAACTTAAAGAGTAAAAGAAAATTCATTTTTGCGAATTTTTGTGAACCCTGCATTAAGTAACTTTAAGTTAATGATAATTTCGGTAAATGATACATCAAAAAAAAAAAAAAAAAAAAGCAATGTCATAATCTATCAACTGAATTACTAAATACTCGTATTGTGCAGATCGATATTCTGACCAGATTTGGCAAAGAAAATTGAATCGGTAAAATTGTTCAGACTAAAAACTGTAAAAAAAGGTTGAATATATATGACATAAAAAATTAATAAGAGTTGAACCCAGTTAAAAATGTTCACATCTATTCTTGATATAGTGCCAAAAAAAAGCGTAAACTTTAAGAACAATGTAAACATTTATTATAAGCTAAAAAACATTTACAAAACTTTTTAAAATGTGATGTGGAAAAAGAGTGCAAAATTTGTTTTTCTGAATTTTAATAATTTATTATATTTTTCCGTGACCGATAGCTTTAGATAAAAAATTAGCATATTTATTTTCTTTAGATTCTCTAGTTTTATAAAAGTATTTACTTAAATATTTACATTTGAAATGTAAAAATTTTTTGTAACCATTTATTTAAATGTTGCAGCACAAAAAGTTGAGAAAATGTCTTTTTACAAATTTTACCCTCTAATATCACGTTGTTACAGTAAAAAATCACTCGAGAAATGGCTTAGTGTAGGTTATACGCCTTCTTGAGGATATCATAAATCAGCTTTAAAAATTTGCAATACACCCTCAAAAAGAAAACTGTTTTTGGGTAGGTTCTTGTATAAATGTATTTCTAATACTGTTATTTTATTTTTTATTTTATTTTTTTTTGTTGTTTATTTTTCCTTTTTAAACTTCTTTGGAAAGTAGAAGAAACAGGCTTTCCAATGGTTTGTCTTGGTCAAATATTGAAAACAAATTTTCGAACAACTTTAAAAAAAAATAAAGAATTTTCCATTATTTTTCGAGTTTAACTGTGATTTATCACAATTTTTTCTACAAAAGCCTATGCAACGATGCAATAATTTTTCAAGGCATTTTTGTTGTGAACATAACCGAATTAAAGTTGGACATAAACTGTAGAACTATTCGATTTTATCTGTAATTAATTACTAAAATATTCCATACATTTCTATTTTTATCATCAAAAGGTAAAATCCAAGTAAAAAAGAAAAAAAACAAAATATTTCTCAAAATATATGAAGAATTTTTTAATAAAGCTTAGAAAATGCTTTATAACCTTTTAAGTTTTTAAGTAATTTAATATAGCGATATCCCATTTTATTCTAAACAAAATAACATTTAAAACTTTGTAAACAAATATGTGGAGCCTTTTAGAAGAAATCAGAGAAATTTACATCAAAGTCAAAATTTCGAAAAAGGAAAGGGAAATAAATTTGAAAATGGTAAATAATTCATTATTTAATTTGATGTATATTAATTTAATATAAAAGATGGTAATATAGTTAAAAAGCTCCGTCCTTCTGCTTTTAAAATCAATTTAAAAATCTTCAATTGACTTAAAATTTATGAAGCTACGAGATCTATAGTACAGGAACTATACCAAAAATGTTTTTTTCGTAATATCTCGAAATTTTTAGGGGTGCACACTGGTAAAAAATCCACTTTCTCTAGCATAAATTCAAAAAGCATTATTAGTGCCTTTTTGAGTATCGAAGTTATTTTAACTAAAATAATAATAATATTTATTGAAACCGATTTTAAGTATTTTTGCTTAAACCTCTATTATGTACTAATTTTACTACAGTATATATATTTTTAAATATATATGATATTTACTTGTTTACTTTTGGTTTTATTTTAATTAATTTGTAAGTTTTCAGATTTTTGTTGATTAGTGAATCTACCCAATAGGTTATAATAGAATATTTTCTACAACTTGTTTTAGAAAACCAAATTTTTTTACCACTTTCACATTTTTACATTTGTGCAAGTTCATGCCCTGACTACAAAACTCAAAAATAAATACAACTGCACGACTTGAATAAAATTTAAAATAATGGTCTTAAAATATATCTCCTAGGCGGAAATTTACATTATACAACATTGTTATATATTTTTCTAATATTGAAGTACAGCTTTTATAATTCTAGCTTCATTTTAATAAAAATTTTAAAAGTAATATTAAACTACTAGCTTTAATGCCTTCTCAGACTCTCAGCGTTGCCTCAATATATTTTGTGATATATGTGCCTGATTACTTGGTATGTTACTATTTATAAAATACATTAACTTTTTATAATTTCTTAACTTTTATTTTGGAATTTCTGCCAAAAAGAAAAAATAGGATTTTTGACCAGTATGGGATATTTTGAAAATTTTATAAATTATTTTGTGATGTCCTCAAGAAGGTCTTCAACCCATGTTATATCGTTTTCCGAGTATAAAAAAGTGCCATTTTGTTGCAGCGTGTATTTATTTTAAATAAATATTAAATATGTTAAATACCTATATTTTGTGCTGTAACATTTAAATAATTCTATTATATAGCTGCGATATGTAGCTTTAATTTGACACCCATATTGGGTTGATATTTGTAAATATTTTATTTAACTTTCATTCTACGAAAGATTTTTTTAGGGAGGGTCATCAGATTTTGCAAATATATGGTACGCATGGAGCCGTTTAGTCTTTCTCTTTATTATTTTTTCAATTCCTAAAATACCGAGAATTTATTAACTATTTAAATTTTTATAAAAGTTTAAAAACCCGACAAAGTACGTAATTTTATATGTCAATATCTCTTTACGATATAGATGGATTTTAACGATTTAAGGCTTTAATGAAGGCGAATTGAGACTATTTTACAGGCAAAAATGCAAAAGTAAATTATTTATTCGAAAGTGCACTCATAATGCAATTGCAATTTTACAATTTTTTATAATATTCTTATTTTTTTTCTTTTGTTTCATTGATTAAATTTACATTCTCAGTAATATATAATTTTAAGTGTTCATAACTCTTTAACTATGCGTCGGATTTTATTAACTTAAAAACCAGTATAAAGTTTATTGCAATAAATATTGTAAATAATATTGTGTAATTCAAAAATAACATCTTTGCTAAAGATGCACTCACAACGAGAATACATTTTTCAGGTGAATTTTTAAGAAATGTCTATATTTTTGATTTTAAATATTTTTACTTCATATTGAAGACAATTATGTTTATAACATATTACATTAGTAATTATTTTGAGAAAAAATAATTACTAATGTACCAAAATTATACAAAATTGTATTTTTATATGAAAAAATCTATAGAAATATATTTAAAAAACAGTTTCAAATAGTGGACAATTTTTTTCCAGAACAATTTCTAGTAAACATTATAATTTTTATAATATCAGAGGAAGACAAAAATTTATAGGGTTGAACATTTTCAAAAATTAATTCTAAAATTGCATTTGCATTATGAATGCATTTTTAAGTGGTAATATTATTTTTGAATGATTGTGTTTGAAAACGACATATTCATCCTCTATATGTGATTTAAATCATTAAAATTCGTTTACATTTTATAGAGATATTTGTGTTTAAAGTTACACACTTTTTCTATTTTCTTGGCTTTTCAAAGAACTAAAATCGTGAATAAATTCGTGGGTTTTTCAAAATTTGGAAATAAAAAAGAATAATAAACTCTTAGAAAACCGAAAGAGGGTTTTTCGGTATATATACTGTAGGTTTTTCCAAAATGTTCATTTTTCAAATATCAAATAAATCGACGTTTAAAAAAATATATATATGCATGAAATACTAATATTTGAATGGAAATTTAAGATTAATATTAATGAAATTAATTTCTTGTTTTGTTTTATAAATACATTTTAAGGTTAAATTGAAATTTATTTTACACGTTTAAATAAATATTAAAGTAATCTTCAATAAAATACACATATCAATGGAATCAGTGATGGAAAATTTAGTACTATTGTAATTTTTCAGTACTTTTTAACCATAAAAATACCGCAGAATCCACACGACACATTTAGTGCTTTTTGTTTGATTAAAAATTTAAAAATACATACTATCTAAATTATTCTTAATTAGAAAAAATTTACGTACCAATAGTTTTGCAATTTTTATGTATGCAATTTTCAACTCTACTTTTTTAAGCCAAATTCATGAGCACAATGTTTTAACCCCTTAATGTAAGTTAAATCAGTGGTAAGAGTAATTTTTCTGATTGCCAAATTGAGATTGATACAAATTTACTTCATCATTTAATTCCAAATATGCATCACACATTACATATTTATCAAGCGAGTTTATGGTTGATGTTTCAGTCAGTAACTTGCTTGTTACCCCTAGTCTGCACGTAGACATTTTTATGTTGGCAATTGTCAAATTTTTTATCTCTCATTAAAATGTACATGTGTAGCAATAAGAAAACCATTGAGCAATCTATTTCGCAATAAATGTTTAAACACAAAGCTGGGCAATAATGTTTAACATAAGCTGTCAAATTTATTGTTCTTTTTCAAAATTTTGCAAAATAAATAATTTTGTTTTGAAAAGACAAATAAAGAATAAAAATGCCAAACAAATTAAAATTTTTGATAAAAAAAAAGGCAATTCAATATATAAATTTCTCATGTACGTTTTCTCCACCCCTTAACACAAAGTTGGAAATAAAATTGTTTTCGTAGTGTTCTGACGACGTTATTTCTAATGTTAAGAAATAAAAAAAGTATTCGTGAAGAAAAAAAATAATATTATCTTTGTTAAAATATAGTAAAAATAACATTAAATTGGTAAAATTTTAATTTTCTTATAAATAACTAACTTTTTTTCTGCTAAAAATACTTTTTTTTTCACTTTTTTGAAGTAATTATTAATAACTTCCAAAAAGTCCAAATTTGTGCTATTTTTAAAATGTTTTTTTTTTTGCTGAATTTTATTTTATATTTAAAACTTAGTCTGAGTTTTGATGATTATTTTCTTAGTATTAGTATTGTGATGATTATTTTTTTATTTTTTATTTTTTTAACTTGAGTATTATAATATCTATTGAGCTTTTTAGAAAAATGTATTTTTTTATGGAAATATTCAAAACTCCAATTATTCAAAAAGCGGTTTCTCAAAAAAGTCGAATAATCGATTACCCTAGTATTTACATTAATGTAATGATGTAGGAAATATCAAAATTTTGCTTTTGGGATAATAAAAGAACCTGTAAAATGATTTAAAATGGGTTAATAGCATGCTAGGGGATAATTAACATATAATTTCTGTGCGATCATTTTTGTAGTGATTTTGCTT